>JARHVA010005390.1:32500-102500 GCA_037957365.1 Torreya grandis
TAGACCTTGCACACTCCTTGAGATCTATGTGCATTTACCCAATGAAGGGTCTATACCCTTGAATCATGATAATTAATGTGATATACATCCTCATAATCTTACAGTAATTGTATTACCTCAAAAATTTATTATTGCATCAAGTATTTTCCAATGGTCACAAGTTTTAGTATAAAGTTTATAACAATGTTTTCAATTTCATTCTTCATTGGCTCTTGATATATTCTATTGGGTCCATTTGGAATGGAGTCCCTTATTTTAATTTCCACTTCCTTTTCTTGAATATTAATGTTTCATAGTTGTGTATCTTTTATTTTCACTACAATTTTGGTCTTATGCTCATCTATCTCTTGTTCTATCTCAAATAATCCTTTCATGTCTAAGTCTTCTTCACTTTCACTAGGTTCTACTTATTCTAAACCATTCAAAATTATATTAAAATATTTTAATAAAATTTATTCTTTCTCCAACTTAGCCTATAATTTTTGATGGCTTTGTGCAGTTCCATACCTGACACTTCTTGTCAACTTTGGTTATGTGCAATAAATATGTACTTCTTTTTTCCATGACATAAAAATATTTCAAATTTTGAAAATCATTATGTATTATTAAATTATTGTTCTCAAACACAAACATTTGTATGAATTCTTATTGTATATGTGGAAAATCATTAGTTCCATGTATGTGTTCCTAATGCATGTACCATTATCTCAATAGAGGTGTTAATGTGTGGTGAAATATGTGAACCCAATATCTCAATTCTACACCTTATGATGACCATACATCAACACATTTATGAATATGCAACTTAGGGCACTATCTTTATTGGAATAATGGATACTTATATGTGATATAATTTGCAACATAGAATTTGTCTCTCATTAATTTATTGGGTTTTACCTAGTGTACTTGATTGGATCTATGAATTTCCCACCATGTCTTAGCAACACCCTTTAAAGTGTAATATAACATAAAGACTCATATGTATATATTTGTGACATTTATTACATATTGAAAATAAATTACACTAAATCTTTAATTTCAAAGTATTGAGGAAACTATCTATTAGTAACATGGACCATCCTCATGGGCCTTAGCTCATGTTCCCCATGTGCCCAATTCAGCATATGTGTATCTAATAACCACTTATGGAAGATGTGGCTTCCCACCAAAAACTTCCCTCATTAGTAGGTTATTTATAATCCATATCTATAGGATTAATTTGATATAATAGATCAATTTTAGACCTAGTTAGAGATAACACTAATGGAGACTTATAGTCTTCCATGTAGAATTATGGAACCATGTCAATTTTTTTAAAGATGATATAAAAATTATTCTATTTTCTTCAACTTTGATAATTTATGAGCATGAATTGTAAAAATAATTATATTATTTATTTCATAGATCTTTAGGATTTGGTTATGAGCTAAATTTAAACCAAATTTCTCCTTTATATGCATAAGGTGATGAAGGATATTTTGGGATGATATAAAATTTAATTCTAGCATTGTTAGCCATATGATAATGGTATTATCTCCCTGATGTACCTCCAATAATTTATGTGCTATATTGATAGTGATCTGACCATCATATACACATTTATTATTGATTAATGTAGGATAGTTCATTTCTTAGTTCTCATATCAATGAATTCAAAGTCTCTATGTAGACTCAGATCAACCACTTTGATCTCCATATCCTTGAGTCTTCCAATGGGTTTCATTTTTCCATAGTATGTGAGACAAGTTGGTCTTATATTGCTTCCCATGTAAACCTTGGAATAATTTCCACCATAATCACAAAATAAAAGACAACATTGGGGACTTCGTAGCATAATATTTCTGTCCAATTTGGCATCAACATCCTAGGGATTTTTATTTACATACTAGACCACATTTTCAATTTGTTGTTGTCCACTTTTTACATATTCCAAAAAGTTATGAAATAAGTTTTTAATATTATGAGAATTCTCTTTATTACATAGAGTATTCACTAACTTGAGAAGATCTATAAATCTATAACCACTACATCTTGCCTTAGTATACAAAAAAATAGGCCATATATTTGTGCATCCACTATCATAGCATCTCCCTCATAAGTATTTTTATTTTATATGATTAGAGTAACTATGCCACTTCACTCATCAATAATTTTTATCTTATAGGATTTGGGTCAATATCCTATCAAAATTTTATAATTATATTCTCTTGAGGCATCTCCAATGGTGGTAGTCCTTATATCTTATATTGATTTTTAGTGATAACTTGCATAAAATTGGATTTTTAGGGTGAAAATTTGCCATATTGACATGTCACACTACTTTCCTTTACTTTCATAATATAGGTCAATCTTCAATATTATTTTTCCCATGAAATTTAAAATATGAAAAGTATGTTTGTCTTTGTGGATTTTAGGGATAATTACATGCGATATGATTGACCTCACCACATAGGTATCAAATAATTTTTTATCTCACACTTCTATACCCATATATAGATTATAGTATCCATGTTAGTAACCCCCTACCTTTATATTTAACCCCATCCTTTTTGTTTACCATCATATCCTACATACTTTCTCTAGGTGAATGAGATATCCATCTTGATTGTTGTTATGGTGATGTAGGATTACAACCTAGTTGGTATTGTGGAGATGGAGGTGTCTACTCTAGTTGGTATTGAGATGATTATGGATATTGATGTGTCCATATAGTAACATATTGTACTACTGGTGGAACCCAACCACCTTGTGCTACCATTTCATTCTCTAGATTCAAGACACTTATTTTTGTAGCTATCAACTTCTACATGAATATTATGAAAAAATTTCAAGTAATTTACTACTTAAACTCATATAGAGCTCATAAGTTCTCATCATGGTTTTTTTATTTTAAAAATATACATAACATACTACAAGGTTTCTATATGTATTGTTATAATAGATAACATTTCATAGCGAAATGTTTGATTGTGTGAAAAAAAATTCAAAATTTAATTTTGATCTTCAAACATTAATTACGATGATGTCCCTTATCATGTAACCATTACACATACTAACAACCTATGTCTATTTATTTCATGTAGTTCCTCCTTCTTATGTAATACAACATTTATCTTTGTATCTATTTTTTTAGTAATAGGAGGACACTCTCCATAATTTTTTATTTGTTCTACCTTGATCACAATGGGTCTTACATCAGATTTACTAGATAATTGAACTTGTGAAATGAAAAACCTAATTATAGGTCAAATGACCTAAGCAAACCAATAAATGTTGTCTAAGTCTAAAAATTAAAATTTTACTCTATTCATCACATAAGATAACATAAATCATAGTCCCAAATTTATTGTCCCTATTTAATTTTGGGTCTCTTTAAAGTCCTAAATAGTTTGACTTGCACATTTATACCTTTTGAAATCCTAATATAATTTATCTTTGAATGGTTATAGATTCAATTATCCTAGATTATTTTTGAACATAAAATATAAATATGTACCTATAAAATATCCTATGAGATCTCACATTTTAATATCATCTATGGTTACACCTTTAAACTACCATTTCATTTCATAAGTCAACAAATATTGCTATGGGTTAGAGGATCCATTATATGGTGTCAAAGTGAAAAAAAATCCCACATTAAGAGCCATATTTATAGCATTAGCACCTAATCTAGCTAATTGTTTTGAAATTAATTTAACAAATTCCTTCAAATTTACTAACTGTATTTGAAGTGATAGTACCATTATTTTCAAATAACTCCTTAGTTTTAATGCTAATATTTCTAAATTTATCTAAAAAATCATCAAACCACTTAACAAATTTCCTATCTTATAAACTAATTTTTCTAATTGATAAATTAGGCACATGGGATGTAGCCCCCCTTAAAGTGAATAATACTTATATGGAGTATCTACCTTGCTCAATCATGATCCTAAAACTACCTTACAATTGAACCTAACTTATTCAAAAGACTATGTTTCATGATCCAAAAATAATTTTTTCCCTAGTAACTAATTCATAAAAGTATTATTTACAGCTTACCCATGATATGTTTAATCTCTTTTTTTTCTTTCTCTAGGTCCATCTCCAAATCTTAGATGCTATCTACAATCTTTGTGGTCTCTATAGTTCCTTTTGGGGCTCTACACTCCCCATCTATGTAGTCTCCAAATTTTATTATATGTCTTGTTCCCATTCTTATGTTCATAGCCTCTAACATACTCCTACTAGGGATTCCTACAAGATCACTCTATTTATTCCATCTCTTATCCTATCATAGTTCTCTTTAAAGTTATATATTTACCTTCTCACTCTAATTTTTTGCATCATCCATATTTAGGGTTTGGGTTTAAGTTCCTTATCTCAATTCCTCATCATTCAAATCCTATTCATTCACATCCCCTTATCACCTTAAGAAACTACTCCATGTTGACTAGGATTGCCACCATGGCCTTCCCCACAGCTAACATTTTCAATAACATAGGTAGTAGTTGTAATAATTATCCATGGATAATGCTAAAAAATAATTTTTATGTATCTTCAAACATAATATATCCTTAAATAGTAACTTTATTGATGTATCTAGTGAATGTCATCTTCATCTAATGATCAATAACATGGGCCATGTTGATATCCAAGTTACACAGTTTTCCAACATTTTCCTCGGTCCAAACAAAAAGCTTTATTTTTATAAGCCTAAAATAATATTAATCAATCCTTGAAAACCAAGCGACTATCTATTTAGGTAACTTGCACCATAACATTCATAAATTATGTCATGGATATGTTTAGCTATGATTTATTTAACAAAGCTTATTATTATTCTAGTTTCTTCCTCTATGAATTTTTTTATCCTTTAATCCAACAAATATTCAAGGTCTCTTTAACCTAGTATCCATCTCAACATTTTTTTTCCATTCTCCTTACACCATTGCTATCATAGGTTCCTAGAATTGCTCATAAGAACATGCTAAGGTTTTAGTCTATGAATATTAGCACAAATTCTATATATGTAGAGTTAAAGGTATTAGATATTTTGGATTTATCTCATAATTAACTCATTAATAATTAGTGTTCATTCATATTAGATTATTTTCCTTTAAAAAACTCATATGTCTTTAATAAATTAGTTGTGTAGATTCGTACAGAAAAGGAAGTAAATTATTCAAGGAAAAATGATGCACAAAAAATATAATAACACAAAAATTCTCAAGGTAACCAATACATACATACATACATACATATATATATATATATATATATATATATATATATATATATATATATATATATATATAATTATATTTCTCAAAATAATAGATCCATCATTTTATTTATAATAAAAAGGATTTATATAGCTATGAGGAGTCTTTGTCACTTCACCTTCATGACCATTCACTTCCAGAATCGTAGGAGACTTTACATCTTATACAAGGTTTTGGCATTCAAATAAAGCCCATATTTTATGAAAATTAGATTCTATTACAAAATTGTCACTTTTAAAACATTCATGAAATTTTATACTTCATATTTTATGACTAACATCCACCCTCAATCAACCCCAACACTCAAAACATTCATAAGGCAAGATGCAACCTTGAAGATAAATTTATCATTATTAAGGGGAAAAATAATATGAAATTTATGCAGTCATTGTAGGGAAACCATGATCAGTAGATAAAAATAATAACCTTACAAAATTTCATTCATGATTTCTACATGTATCCTCTAAACTATTCTATTTCACTCATGACAATGAAGAAATGGTGGCATATTTTCTCTCATAGCCAAAACTTTGTTTACAGAGAAAAATTTAGCCACACATAAATTTGGAACAATGTTTCCAATAAAAAATGGATTTATTATCACATATATATGGGTTTATACATATAATAATGTTCTTAATATTCCCTCCAATATTTCCTACACTCAAAAATTACACATGTTCAAACACATCTCTTGATACAAACTTGCTCTTCAGGTGAAAAATAGTACAAACTTTATGTAGTGGTTTCAAGGAAACTATGAAGTGTATAAATGAGTTGTATGTAGGCACTAGGCTTTTGAATGATAATATTTATTCTAGATTAGGTAATAAATCCATCTCTTATTTATTCCTATTTTACTCTGCATAAATATTTAATTACCCTTTTATTACTATTTACCTTGTATTATTACATCTTATTAATTACTTTTAACTTAAGTAAATTAATTCAGTTAGTTACCTATGGTAAAATTTAAATAAATCTACCCAAAATAGAATGTAAGGTAGGTTTATTTAACCACCCTTAACCTCATCATAATTCTAAAATCACTTAAACAAATAAGAGATTAAATTGATCTCTCGGTTGGAACCTTTCTAATGACTTAGGTAAGTTTAGTCAGGAATCATTGGCAATCCCCATGATCAATGTTGATTCTATTGAATCAAAATCGATTTAACCACAACCTTCCCTAGCCAAATGATGGATTTATTATGCTTTTGATTGCACCAAAAGGATGAAAAAAATTGTTTGAAGTATTAGTTAATGAATTGTTCATTCCCAGGAAGATTTGACACTTGCATCAACTCATCTACCCTATCAATAGATCAAGAATCATCCTATTAAACTTACAGTCTATAATAGGTTAGAAGTAGTAAAAAAGTTAATCTATCATTTATTTTAGCAATTCATTCTACTATTTATTTTATCAATATATCATTTTATCTTCATTTTTATATTTAGTTTACCCCTATAATATGTGTTAGAATATATTTAGGCAGCCTTAGACATCCTCAAACCATCCTAAATCCATTTAAAATCATCTTTTAAAACCCTATCTCGAGACCTTTGTCTGCATTTATAGAATCAATGTCAATTTCATGATCAACATCAATCCTATAGATTAGATTCAATCTCTATCAAAAATATATTCTATCTACCCTTGAATCCCTTTTAGTTTATAGTGTGATTTACATCTTAGATCATTGTTTCTTACAACTATAGATTTCTTGTAGATGATTCTTCCTAGAATTTTTCACAAAGTGGTTACTATATGAGATTTACCTATAGTTCTATACCCATTTTCTCAAAATAAAGCAACATTTCAGTTGAGCTAGGCATTTATGCTATTGTATTCACCCCCACCCTAGTATCAATTACAGATGAGTTCGAAGTGATTTAGGCTAAAGAGATGCTCCCAAAGACTATTTGAATTTTTGATTTGACAATCTCCATCTAATGAACATAGATTAGATCTTAATTCATTTCATTATCTTATCTATATTTTTGAATACTTTACTGTAATTTTAATTATATTCAACTGCTTAATTTCTAAGATAGTGGGATGACATCCTTGTAAGGAAGTGTACCACTTCTTGGGACTAGTCTCATACTAGGAAGCCCACTCATTTATCATATTAATCTATCTTTTGTTTGAGTTATCTATTTTATGTAGGAAATTCTTCCAAGATAAAAATGAGTTCTCACATCACCATATATGATGCACGATACATTCCAATCATAAGTAATCTTGTAAAACCCTGTATCTTATTTCAATTTTTTGAGTGGTTTCCTTTACTTTTAAAATGAACAAAAATACTTTAAACATTCTAGCATGCCCGATGGGACCCATTAAAGGGTCTCACTATTATTTATTTCTTTGTTTTGTCTTGTGTGTTTATTTCATTTATTTTTCATTAGAAATCATTAAAAAAATTTAAAAAAAATTAGTAAGGTAAAAATACTAGATTATTTACCTTTCTTTTAAAGTGAAATTGTCTTATTTTAGTTTGCTTGTTTTAGAGAAAATATAGTTTAAGTAAGTGTACTAAATTATCATTTAGTCACACTCTATTCACACATAAACCAAACCACAATCATAAAAAATTACAATTAAAACAACTCCCATCCAAATAGACCCACTTGAATTTCATCACCAAGGGGAAATCTGACTTGATGTTCTGGATGAATACAAATAATTGGATGGTGTTATATGGGCTAAGCACCTGACACCCTTATCACTGTAGGGTTGTGAAGTGAGAGGTAGGACCCAATACCAAGCCACATACTACCACCGATATAGAATTAGGTCTCATTATACCTTTGGGTATATCGAGGTTCCCAGCCTTAAATAAAACATGAAACCAACCTTAGATTTTCATTTATTAGGACCTTCATTAAACCCATCACCCCTTCACATTATAAAATTTTAATTTCTTTAAAAGTAAAAAAACACTTAAGTTTGTTCAAATAGAGTGTGTGTTTTCTTTCAATAAAAGTGTGGTAATCAAAAAAGTAATTTTGTGTTTATTGTTTGTCTTTATTTATTTGTTACTACATGGTTTTAATGTGACAATAATAACTCAAACAAATAGAGTCACCCCACTCATATTCATCTTCAATGTAACAATAAACAATTCCCCCTACCTCTCTTGATTATATTGGGGATGATATCCCTTATTTCTATCCTCAAGGTGATCCATATTTTTCTAACATATTATACAATAATTTGATTGCCTTAAATTATTTCCTCACCATGCAATCCATATGGATCCCTATTTCCCCTCATGGTCAACCTTCCCACTCTTTCTATGGCATGCTCTTGGAAAAATCTGAGTAATATGCATTATCCATGGTTTCCTAATCTCTTAATCCACCAGCTCCCTTAGATTCAAATAATAGCACAACCCAACCACTAAATATGCAACCACCCTTGGTATCTAATGGTCCTACCACCACCAATATTTTGACACAAAATGTTACTACACCACTAACAAAAAGCAACCCACCACCCTCTCCCACACTTAAAAATTTAGTTTTATCCATTCCATCAACCCTCATTCCTATCAAAACCCATTTTACTTCAAGTTATACCATGCAACCTCCACCATCCACACAAAAAATCCCTATAGGTCAAAACCTTCAACAACAAATACGCCTAACTAAACAATATAAAATTCCCACACAACCCCTTAAAGTTAGTTATCCTAACCCATCCCAAATTTTTTTTTACCTATTATCTTCCCTTAATATGTTACTACATCTCAACCAATGATTACCACATCTATAGGGTACCCCTTACATAACCTCTCCCAACGTCACTTCCTCCATATCAACATTTATAATAGAATGTTCTAGGAGGAATCCCAAAGTATAATACCCAACTAGATATCATGAGGATCCTCATGGAGAGGATCACAAACTTATAATATTTTTTCTTAGGATTAAAAACATGCTTACGTATGAATAGATTTACAATGAGTCAATCAACCTTGTCGTCCCTATCTAACCATATCTTGTACAACGTAAACTTCCCAAATTCATAAAATTTCAAAATAAGAAAGATCCCAAATAATGCATTAGATTATTTTGACACACATTTTACCTCATTGACCATGATAACACCCTTATTTTAAGGACATTTCTTATGTCACTCATTGGACCAAATTTATATTATTATAGTTACATCCCTCAACACTTGTTATTTTTATTTAGGAAGCTAGCTAAAATGTTTCTAGAGTAATTATCATTAAATATCTCTAGGATCATACCTATTACATACCTTTACATCATAAATAAATTCAAATATGAGTCCATTATAGGCTTTGTTTCTAGATGGTGGGGCCTTATAAACCAACTAACCTTCTCCCTACCTCAACTGAAATTGATAGAACTATTTATGAGATCATTTGCAAAACATATCTCATCCACCTTGCAAGTCCAATCATTTAAAACTTTTGATGAGGCTTTTACCATGAATCAAAAAATAGAAATCCAAATCTTAGAAAAAGGAAAAGTGAATTTATAAAAAAAAACTCCAAACCAAACCCTTCTAAAGGAAATAATAATTTGAAGCCAAATGGTAAAACTAACACTATTTTCTTGAAATTAGCTTCCTTATCTGCAACAAACTGACCACGCTCTTCTAAAACACAACTTTAAATAAACTTAACAAGGTTCCCACCTAGGAAATACACACCTTTATGGGAGTCTTACACTAATATATTAGACAAACTATTAAAGTCAATAATAATTGAGCTTCATCCCATTAGACATGTTGATGACTCTTAACCTAAAATTGGTTGGTACAAAGAAAGCAACTTTTATACTTACTAGTGTGTGCCTGATCATGAAATTAATAGGTGTTGATATTTAAAAATATTAGTGAAAAAAATCATTTATTGAGGAGAGATGTAATTGGATAATCCAAACACACCCCAAAATCAATCTATAGACATCTTTAGGATACCATTCCCTAACCATCCATCCTCATCTAACTCCATAAAAATTAATATAATAAGCACCTCATATCAAGGGACCCATGTCATAAACACCATCCATGATCAACTCTTACCAAATGAAGTTTATAATATGATTGAATCACCTTCCACCTCATCCCAAATACTAGATCTCCTTATAGGGGATGCATTTGACTAATTTGAACCAACCAAACCTATTTCTATTAGACCTCATTTCATGGGATCCCATAGAAAAAGGCTCATTTAAACATACCAATACTCTCCCACAAAAAGTGGAAGATAAAAAGTACTTTCATTATCCCCACATGTGTAATGAATTCTTGGGTATATCAAAAGGTAAGGCATTGCAACATCCACTCATAAGACTCAAACTTCCCCAAAATGAGGATCATTGTAAAGATAATTCCACAACCTCTAATCACATTCAAAAGGGAAATATGATCATACCCAAAGAACACACTAAACCATCCATACTAGGGCCACATCCTTCCTTGAAATTGAATATCTCAATCATAGAATCTTGTATCAAGGAGTCTAAGTTTGTTCAAAAGCCTCCCCTGATACTATCCACACCAAAACCTCACTTTAACCCAAATAGAATTTGGTTATTCTCAAAACTTACCTAAAACATATTTACCTCCTATTAAAAACATGCACACCCTGCATATGAAAAAGTAAAGTACCTAGGTAAGCATGGCTAAAAAACTAGTACCCTAAAAGGTAACAAAACCTAACCTAGTATGAGGATCGTATGTTACCATCCTTAACCAGCTTGTGTAAACCTCTCTAGTCACATTTCCTCCCATCAAACCAAGTAATCCTCATGTCTAAAAACCTATGTGGTATAAGGAAAATAAAGTATGTGCCTATAACAAGATACATAGACATGATACTGAGAGTTGTAATGCTCTAAAGGTTGTGATTCATAAAATTTTGGATGAGGATGATATGTTAATATCCCCTTTACAATACTAAAGATAAAAATAGCCATTATACTAATATAATAAACCTTTTAAAAGGTAAATTGAAATAAGGATTCAAAATTATGATTAATGATTTCTAATTGATTCATATTCAACCCCTGGGACCTTTGAATATGAATATATCATAGAATTCAATAAATCCCCCATTATTTTAATTGACACAATAAACGTAGTAACTTGGTCTCAAACATAGGCTACTAAAACTCAAAAATCAAATAAATCCAAAATTTCCATAGCTAAAGACCCTAACCTAGCTATAGAAGTCTATAAATTCTCCACTATCAAAAATAAAATATCCATTTTAAGAAAAGATCAAAAAAACAATTCTGTGGATCTTATATAAATATCAGTTTCAAAGCAAATTCACAAAAATCCTATAAAAATGTCCCTTTATAAACTAATTTATAATTCCCCTTAGCATCATCAGGCAATGATAGAGGCCTTTTAGTCCATATAAATATATCATGATGACCCTCAATCAATGTCAACATTCATTAGAGTATTACATATAGTTTCATCTGTTAGTTTTAATGATTCTAAAATAGTTCCCTTATCATACAAAGACCAAGATCCACCCCTATTTTTCACAACATAGGTTAATCAAAAGTGTTATGATTGAAAATATGGAGAGTATTAACATTATCTCATCACATACATTTAAACAACTAAAACTTTTGAAAATGGTTATATCTCAATCCCTAGTAGTATTTTGAGCTTTTATTGAGATAATGGCTCCTACATAGTGACTATTGTCATCCCCATCTAAATAGTCTCTTATGTTATTCATGATTTATTTTATGTCATAAAATTATAATTCTAATATAATGTCCTCCTAGGGTGCCTTGGATCTATGCTATGTAGTGTGTTCCATCCACTTTACATCAGTGTATCAAATATGAACATGAGGGCTAAGTCTACATTGTCCCTACTAATCTGCATCTATTTAAAACCTACAATCTCATATTTTTACCCAATTAAATTTTAATCACCCTAAAAATTATGATCCCATCATCATCATCCAATGAATCATTGACTAATACAAAAATTCCTTCATTTAGAATCTCTAACAAGGATCTTTTGGTATCTATAATAGGATAATACTAGTTACTAGCACTTAACACCCTTCCCACTCCTCTAGAATATGGGCATCTTGATAATAAAATGTGATTACTATCCTAGTTATTCATTGTCAAGGTGATGAGTCTATCTTAACTTACTTAGGCACCAAAAACTTACATTTACGTAATTCCTTGCCAGTTGAAATGTCTAGTTTGCTAAATGAAGCTACCATAGACATTAACATAGGTTCTTAAGATACCCCACATAATGTTAAGTTTATAAAATATATAGACCATAAAGAACACCAAGACTTCACCACATTCTTGGTAGACCATATAGATGTTTTTACTTGGTCATATAGTGACATACCAGGCATTGACCCTATTATTATTGTTTAAAATATTATCACTATCCAAGAAACTAGGATAATGAATCAAAATCTATGAAGGATGCACCATCATGTCACATTCTTAGTCAAGGAAGAGATACACCACCTCTTATATGTCAATTTAATTTAGTTAATTGATTAACCTCAATGGGTGTCTAATATTGTGCCTATCACAAAACCCATGGGGGGTTTCCATTTTTGTACAAATTTTCAAGACCTAAACCTTGATTGTCTTAAAGATGACTTTCCTCTTCCTAACATCGATCAAATAGTGGATATGATTGTTAGGTTATGGAGCTAAAAGCTTCACCCATATGCAAACATGGAGGAGGTGCTAGATGTCACAGTCATCGGTGTCAGTCAGGCCAACCAATGTCGGCAAGGTGTAGACAGGAAGCAATCGATGATGGTTAGGGATCGGCTGACGTCGGTCATCCCTAGATAGACAGGGACCGATGTCGATCACCTGTGCGGTTCCAAAACTACAATTTATGAATAGTTAGTTAATGAATAGGTTGTTTGCATGTTAAAAGATAATTATAGTCTTGAGTTGCGTGTCTAATTATTGTAATTAAGAAAGTCTAATTATTGTTTGCATGAGGTATATTTAAGAGACTCATGGGCTATATTGTAATCAAGACAAGAAAGAGTTTATTCCAAGTTTGTAAGATTAGGTTGATCTGTAGGTTGTGCAAGGTCAAGGTCTACATGGTAAGTAAGGTCATTGATTTGTAGGTTGTTGCAAGATCAGAGGAAATCTACTTGAAGTACATGGAGTACTTGGAACTGGTAGTGTTGTTACTGACTGGTTGAAGGTGAACAACAACTCTGTGTGTGTGAGTTGTTTGTTGTGACTGTAATTGAGAGAGAGAACTTTTGATTGAGAATAGTTGTAAGTCCTAGAGGTGTGGGAAGCCTCAGAGGTGTGAGAAGAGTGTGGCATCTTCTTCATTGTATTTTCTTTCTGGATAAGTTGAATATAATTGTGTATTGTCTCTCAAATTTTGTGTTATTTTTGGTTTCTATTTACTTGTTGCTTTTGGTTTAATTCTACATTTAGTTTCTTGTATATGGTAATCAGTGGTGCTTCCTAGGTCCTAACAGTTGGTATCAGAGCTAAGGTTGCAGGGAGCAGGTGTTTGTGTTTGATTACAGGTCACTCTCAGGGGTTTCTGATTGAGTGGGAGTATATCAATGGAAAAAGAAAGTAAGCTAAGGATGGAGAAATTCAATGGCATGAATTATCAATTATGGAGGATGCAGATAGAAGATTATCTATATCATAAAGATCTGTACTTGCCATTAGGTGGTGTGGAATGCAAGCCCATGGATATGAAAGATGAGGAATGGAATGTTCTTGATCGAAAGGCTCTGGGAACTATAAGGTTGAGCCTGGCATCATCTATGATTTCCAACTTATCACAGACTAAGACAACGATAGAGTTAATGGGATCTTTGGAAAATTTATATGAAAAACCCTCAGCTTCAAATAAGGTATTTATTATGAAGCAATTATTTAATTTGCAAATGCAGGAAGGTGGATCGGTACATAGTCATCTTAGTGATTTCCATGGATTAGTAAATCAGTTAGTTTCAGTAATATAGTTTTTGATGATGAAATTAAGTCTCTCTTAATCTTGTGCTCCTTACCTGAAAGTTGGGATAGTTTGGTAATGGCAGTTAGTAATAATGTGTCTGCTTCAAATATATTAAAAGTGGATGATGTTGTTAGTGTAATCTTGAATGAAGAAATTCACAGGAAAAGCATAGGTGAATCATCAGGGAATGCTTTGAGTGTTGAAAGTAGGGGAAGGCAAAGAGAGAAGATTGAGCAAGGGAAGTCAAAGATAGGCAGGAGATCTAGATCCAGGCTTGGCAGGAAAATTTGTTGGCATTGTGGAAAGAAAGGGCATGTAAAGAAAGATTTTTGGTTGGTTGAAGATCAGCATGAAGGAAATGAAGAAGCAGGTGTTACAAGTATTATTGCAGGTATCATTACATAGGATGCTCTTGTATGTTCCTTGGATAAAGTCGAATCTTGGATTTTAGATTCTGGTGCCTCTTTCCATGCAACCCCAAATAGAGCATCTTTTCATGATTATGTCCAAGGGGACTTTGGAGAGATTTATTTAGGGGATGGTAAGCCTTGTCAGATGGTTGGAAAAGGGGAAGTGCGGCTGAAGTTACAGACGGGCACCACATGGGTGTTGAAGGATGTCATGCATGTCCCAGTCCTAAAGTAGAATTTGATTTTTGTTGGAAATTTGGGTGATGAGGGATGCACAGTAACCCTCACAGCAGAATCTTGGAAGGTTTCCAAGGGTGCACTTGTTTTAGTGAGAGGTAAGAAAGTAGATACTCTTTATCTATCTACTTGTATTATTGATTCTCCTTCTAGTTTATCTACTTCAGCTGTAGATTCGAAGATGTGGCTTCATAGGCTTGGTCACATGAATAAGAAGGGGATGCATGTTCTTGAGTCAAAAGGTAAGAGTTTAGATTTAGATCAAGATTTTTGTAATCAATAGAAAAAAGTGAGGTTTCTTGAAACTACTGCTACAAGAAAGGATCAAGTTCATGTCACAAAGAGGAAATCTAATGGTTTTGACAAGAACAAGAAAGCCTTGGTGTTTATGGAGAAGATGACAGACATAAATCAGTCACAAGGGCTAAAGAATTATGAGTAGGGCAGTTTGAACAAAGGTTTGATTCAAAGTAAGCTCGCAGGTAAAAAGTCATCGCTCACAAGAAAACACAGTCACCAACATCGGTCAGGGAGAATAGACGTCAGCAGGTAGGTGGACACTGATGTTAGTTAGGGAACTGACATCGGTGGCTAGGACATTGATGTTGGTCAGGGAACCAACATTGGTGATTAGGTGGGATTGACATCGGTCATGTACAGACCAGGGTCAACCAAAAAATGGATTTTAGGCAGACAACAAGTTGTTAAGGAGTCTCAAACACCCATATGGAGGACTGAAAGGGTAAGTAAGCCTCAAATTCATTATTCCCCTTCTTTACACTACTTGTTGCTCACTGATGGTCAAGAACTAGGAAGTTTTAAAGAAGCAGAGCAGGTAGGATCTAGGAAACTGTGGGAGTATGGCATGGAGGAAGTTGATTCCTTGGGAGAGAAACAAATGGGAGATTTGGTAGAGTTTCTAGCTAGGTTAAAGAAGAGAGAGAATGGACATGTGAGATGGAAGGCCAAATCATATGGTCTTGATAAGGCTGCAGGACAATGGAGGTTTGATAGGTGGATGACAAAGCAGGGCTTTAGTCAATGTCATGGTAACCATTGTGGTTTCTTTACCAGGTTGGATAATATTAGCTGTTTTATCCTATTACTGTATGTAGTGTGTATGTTTGTTGTAGGGTCACACATGCAGGGAGTTTTTGAGCTAAAGGTAAAGTTAGTTCAGAGGTATGTCATGAAGGATCTAGAAGTAGCAAGATTCTTGGCATGAGTTTTTCTAGAGACAGGGAAGATCACAGGTTGATTTTGTCTCCAGATGATTATGTGAAGGTAGTGCAGGATGCAGAATAGGAAAGCACACCTATGGATGGATGGTTAACATAGCAATATCCCCAATCACATGATGAGGATAAGTACATGAGTACTACACTTGAGTTTGCCCAAGCAATGGGAGTTGTTAGAGAGTTCATGGCCAATTCAAGAAAGGAGCACTGGAGAGTTGTTCAGTGGGTTCTCAAGTATTTGAGAGGGACTAGCAGTAGATTGATATGCTATGCAGGGTCAAGCACTTTGGATGTGGTAGGTTACTTGGTTGACAGGTGTTACACCACAGGTTGTGTGGTGGTTGGTCTTCAAGATTAAGCTTGAAGAGGAATACAAGCTAGGAAACAAATTAGATGGTGTATACGTATAGGTACAAGTGCAGCTATTTATCTCTAAGTGGGAGATTGTTAGGTTATGGAGCTAAAAGCTTCACCCAGATGCAAACATGGAGGAGGTGCTGGATGTCATAGTCATCAGCGTCGATCAGGCCAACTAATTTTGGCAAGGTGTAGACAAGAAGCAACTGACGATGGTTAGGGATCGACTGACGTCAGTCATCCCCAAACAGACAAGGACCGACGTCGGTCGCCTATGTGGTTCCAAAACTATAGTTTACGAACAGTTAGTTAAAAAACTAGTTATTTGCATGTTAAAGGCTAATTATAGTCTTGAGTTGTGTGTCTAATTATTTTAATTAATAAATTCTAATTATTATTTTCATGAGGTCTATTTAAGAGACTCATGGGCTGTATTGTAATCAAGGCAAGAAAGAGTTTCTTCCAAGTTTGTAAGATTAGGTTGATCTACAGGTTGTGCAAGGTCAAGGTCTACATGGTAAGTAAGGTCATTGATTTGTAGGTTGTTTCAAGATCAAAGGAGATCTACTTGAAGTACGTGGAGTACTTGGAACTGACAGCATTGTTACTGACTGGTTGGAGGTGAACAACAGCTTTGTGTGTGTGAGTTGTTTGTTGTGACCATAATTGAGAGAGAGAACTTTTGATTGAGAATATCTGTAAGTCTTAGAGGTGTGGGAAGCCTCAGAGGTGTGAGAAGAGTGTGGCATCTTCTTCATTGTATTTTATTTTTGGATAATTTGAATATAATTGTGTATTGTCTCTCAAATTTTGTGTTGTTTCTGGTTTCTAGTTACTTGTTGCTTCTGGTTTAATTCTGCAGTTAGTTGCTTGTATATGGTAATTAGTGGTGCTTCCTAGGTCCTAAAAATGATGGAATTAAATGAAATATTTTCTCTCATGGATGGATTATTTGAATATAATAAAATATTTATCACCCTAGAGGATCAGAATAAGACTTCTTTTATTATTCCTTAGGGGATTTTTTGATATAAGGTTATACCTTTTGGCCTAAATATGTGGGATCCACATACCAAAGATCTATGATTTATATATTTCATGATATAATCCATAAATTTGTTGAGGATTATGTGGAATACCTTCTTGGTAAATCAAATATCCAAATGGACCATCTCTCCACTCTCAAAATAATCTTTAACTGTCTAATCCAATTTAGCATCTACCTCAACTCTGAAAAGTGTGTTTTTGGAGTCTTGACTAGTAAGATTTTATGTTTTATTATCTCCATCTATGGTATAGAAGTTTATCCCACTAATATTATAGATATCATTGATATGCCACCCCCATCTAACTTTAAGAAACTCTATAGCCTTCAAGGAAAACTACAATCTATTCAACATTTTATCTCCTAGCTATCTGATCATTCTCAACTATTCTATCACCTTTTTAGGAAGGATACCCAGTTCATCTAGGATTGTAATTTTCAAGAATAATTTGAATATATTAAGAGCTATCTCCTCTCCCCACTAGTTCTTATTCCTCCTAAGGAAGGGTGACCTTTCTTATTATATATTTCATCAAAAGATCATGATTTTGGGGCTATACTTTCCCATCATGATGAGCATCACATAGAACATGCAATGTATTACATAAGTCATACTCTCATTGAATATGAGACATGATATACACATCCAAAAAACCTATGATTGGATTTGGTCTTTAGGGTTTATAATCTTTGCCACTATCTGCTTAATCATAAGACCTACATAATTATGAACACTGACTCCCTCAAATATATGCATTTTAAGCCTTATCATAATTAGTATATCACTAGGTAGCTCATGATTTTAGCATAATTTAATCTAGATTTTATCCACTAAAAATTAGTTAAAGTCCAAATCATTATTGATCAATTAGCTAAGGCACCTATTAAAGGTGATCATCCATCTAATTGTGAATTGCCAAATAAATCTACCACTTACACATCCAAGTAGATCCTAATTATCAAATGATTTTGTTCATTGATGGATCTAAATGTGAGTGTGGGAGGGGGTGTGATATAATTATTCTGATACCTCATGAAGGTGATCCTATGCCTTTATACTTCAAGTTATATTTATGTTGCACTAATAATATGGTAGAGTATGAGGCCTTGATTATAAGTCACTAAACTAATTTAACCCTAGGTGTTAGGTATCTTTGTATCTATGGAGATTCTTAGTTAGTTATTAACTAGATCAATGACATGTATCAGTGTAATAGTGACATCCTCCAAAAATATAAAGTATTAGCAGATCATATGTTATCTGCTTTCAACCATTGTCATCTAAGCCACTCCTAAATTAATTAATAAGTTTATAGATACCATAGAATTTTTAGCTTCCTTTATCCCATCCTTCCCTTAATAATCTCAGATTTTTATGATAATCCACAAAATTAATCAACCATATACCATAAATGATTTACCTTCTATCCACAATGTGGAAGAAAATCATTTAGATCTATGGTACACATAGACGTTCGATTACTTGTCTAAAGGTATTATCCCTCTAAATTTATCTAAGAATGTTAAGTATGATTTTTATTAGTAGACCACTCATTATGTCTTACTAGGGGGTATTCTATATAAGAGAGGATTAAATGGTCTACTCCTTCAAAGTCTTCATAACTTTAAGGCTACTCTCACAATCTAAGAAACACATGATGGGTTGTGTGGGGGATAAATAATTGGCCTTTTGTTGCTAAGAAAATTATTTGAATAAGGTATTATAAGCCTAATCTAAATCAAGATTTTTGTGAATATGTTAAGAAATGTGTAAAATGTTAACAACACACTAATATTTCACACACCCCTAGTAACACATTGCAAGTTACCCATGAATTTTGGCCATTTTATCAATGGAGGTTAGATATTATAGGACAAATTAATCCCAAATATTCCTAGCAACATATTTTATCATTATCACCACAAAATACTTCTCTAGGGTGGAGGCCATTCCCTTTATTTCAAACAAAGTATATAAGATTGTTGATTTTATTAATCATCATATTATCTATGACTTTGTTATACCTCTTAAGATAATTACAAATAATGGAAAATATTTTAAAAATAAGCAAGCCCAGAAACTCTATGAATCTTTTGACATTAAGATAAGCTTTTATTTACCTTATTATCCATAAGATAATAGACAAGCTGAAACATCTAATAAAACATTAATTGAAATGCTAACCAAATTAGTCAATGAGGCTAGGAAAAATTGGCACCTTAATATTACCTTCACCTTGTGGGCTTATCGTACTAGATCTCAAACCTCTACTGGTAATATGTATTTTTATTTGGTTTATGGAATGAATGCTATCCTCCCTCTATAAATATAAATTCCTTCTCTACTAATTTCTCTTAGAGACATCATTTCTAAAGAGGACTATCATCGGGAGAATTTAGCACAACTTGAAATTTTAGATAAGCATCGATCAATGGCCATCAACCACCTTCATGTATATCAAGAAAGAATAAAACATGCATATAATAAACATATAAAAAAATGAGAGTTTAATATTGGTGATCTTATCCTTAAGGAAAATCAACATGTAACAACTCTGAAAAAATAAAAGAGTAAAATTTGCCTTGAATTGGCTTGGACCATATATTATCACTCATAAATATGAATCTAGGGCATATCATTTCACCTTACTTGAGGTCAAACCAGAATGTGAACCTCTTAATGTTTTACATTTGCATCCTTTTTATTATTAATAAACTTAAAACAAACTACAGTTAGCAGGAGTTCTCCTCCTTTGGTCTCAGAACAACTAAAAAATTACATCTCCCATCACCCATAAAATACCCAATAATGATAAAATAATCATGTGTAAATTTGGCAACATGCCTATCCTCATATTAAATATGGACACTCTGAATATGTTCATAACATGTTCTGAATGGATAAGCTCCACCTACAATAGGAAGGATCCCCAAATAATTATTTACTAAAAATCTCTTACCTAAAAAAGTTTTTATCTTTTTAAGGATAACACTATCATCTCATATAAGTATCTTTAATATAACCTTAGCTACCTTAAATCCAAATAAAAAATATGGGATAAATAAAAAATATATCTTAAAATAAAGGGAAAAAGTATAGACTACTCCCTCAAAGGATAACTATCCATAAAGAGGCATAAAAATCACAGACTGATCCCTCAAAGGACAACTATGTGAGCATATATCCTAAATTATAGACCACTCCTTCGAAGGATGGATATCTAGAAATAACAATTACAATGGAAAACTTCTTGTATTGATTATTTTTCTAAAGCATGCCTCTAAAAAACCAAAATACCTAAACAAAAATATCCCAAGAAAGCTTCCTACATTGATCATCTTTCTATAAAATCGTAGATTCCACACATTGATCAGTCTACATGAAATATTTTATGGTTATATTTATAGATATAAAACCATGAGATGAATCTTATATTACTAAAAATATAATATTTTAATTGTATTGTATCCATATTGAATTCCTTCTAAAAAGGTCATTAATTTAATTGACATAGAGTCGTTTTAGGCCATTATTAACAGTAAACAAAGGATGCACATGCAGACACAACAAATTATTTATCTCTATTGAAAATCCAAGCCAATAAGGAGTCATATATACCTCATTTATTTATTTTAATTTTTTAATTTTTTTATATAATCAGTAAAAAAAATCTAGATCTAATCAAATCTCATAATGTCAAAAATTGTAAAATAATAATCACTAAATATCCCATTTTCACCATTCATAATAACAAAAAAAATATCATAATCACATAATTAATCCATACCCATGGTAAGAAAGTAAATGCATCACATAAACTAAAATCTATATATCACATCACATTAAGCATAATCTAATAACATACAAAACTAACTCATGATCAAAATCTTATATATATATATATATATATATATATATATATATATATATATATAATGTCTCAAAATAATAATGTACAAGGTGGCTCTATGGATGGTAGAAATAAATAAAATATGGTTAATATTTAAAATTCATCTGACTCAAGTGGATGTTGGGCCCTCCTCTATTAACTCCTCTATCTCCACCCATGTCTCCATCCCTAACACCTCTTCCCTATACCACACTCCCCAAGCTAGGTGTGCCACCCTACAATCATTAAGATGATCTCACCTGTGTCAAAACATAAGTCACATATCAAGGTACCTCTAGTACTTGGCACAATCCTCTCATAATATTAAAGCTCTATGAGGACATCTTAGTACCTATCGAGGTACATTATACCTCCCTACCCTGTGTTAGGACCAACTCCTTTTGTACCCCTCTAACCTGCCACCACCATAGCCCCTCTCTAAAAATTATCCCTCTCTACTCTATATCTATCCCAATCCTACACTACCTAATCATGACTCCCCTATAAAATCTCTATCTAAACCTATAATCCATCATGGCTCATTTTTTCCTCTACCAAAGCCTACAATATAATAACCTAACCCTATAAAACATCCCACTTTACCCTCATTTCATCATGCTCTACTATAATCCCTTAAATGTCTATCTATGGTTCCTCCTCTATTGGTCCTTCTTTTTCTGGCCCCTCCTCCCCAACCTCTTCTATATTCACATCATCCCCATCCTATTGAGGCCATATAACCCTCTCTTACATTGCTTTTAGTTGACTTGACAACCATAATAAATATGCCAATGTAGCTTATTCATCATCTACATATGTTGTAATTTGCTCCTCCTTTAGACTTACCTATGGCTCAATATAGTGGGCCTCTAATAGCCCAATATCTTAATCATCCCTCTTATATACTGGAGGTGTATCTAGGAAAAACTATATCAACCCAAACTAGTGCCTCACATTGTCAAATTAGAAGTACTCTAGGTGATACACTCTCTGCCCTTACCACTACCTATTTAATTTTATATTTGATAGCTCCTACTCTACCCTTAGCCATGTTGGAAACCCTAGATACAACCTCTAAATAACATATATCTCCTATAAACCCTTAAGCACCCCATGATAGTATGATAATTCTTGTACAAATACATCTTTATGATGTTGAACAAGGTCTTCCTTCCATCGAATGAAGCCTACATTATATGTTTTCTAGTGATATCATGCCCAAAGGGTACCAAGTGGGTACACCAACCTAATGTGCTAATATGTATAGCACTTTAAAACAAAGGTAACATCAAGACCAATCTACCATTGTGTCCTACAACCCCATAACTCCCTATATCTTTGTGATATAAGAGTAGGAGCCCATGAAAATAAAGTGTGATGCTCCTACATGTTTACTACTACACCTATCAAGCTCTAAGGAAATTGACCTCCCCTTGAATCTATTTATGCATAACAAGTTATGGCTAGCATCATCATAGTCATAACTAATTTCCCCTCCATGTCCTCCTCATATACTCTCAAAAACATATCCCCCAGTAGTGAAATTGATGTCTAGTACATCATCTCCATATAGTTGTGCCAACACCACTACATGTCTCCTCTCATCAATTGGTACTATTGTTTTACCCTCTACTAGTATCCATAGTATCTAATAGATGTCCTCCACCATCATGGTGATCTCCCCAATTGGTCTCCAAAAGGGCCCTATGGCTACATCCCATCACTATATAAATGTTAATAAAAACCCCACGTCTCTATGAATTTGATGATAGTGTCATATACCTCCCAAGTCAATAGCCTCTAGATACCTCCAATCATCATCATCCATCTAATCACGTAACCCCTCTAAGAGTGGTATAACTTGATCTTATAGCATTATTCATGTCTATGCTTACAAGCATAGGTTATCCTCAGTTTTTTTCATTACCTATTTTCATAAGTTTTCTTAGATATTTTTCTATCCTAACTTCAATTGTCCTTGATCCTAAATGATCGATATCGATCCTTTAGGATTAGTGTCAATTGAGTGTGATTATTTTTTATCATTAAGTGATTGATGTCAATCCTTAGAGATCAAAGTCAATCCCTACATGATCTCACATCGTATGTTACCATATCTAAAGATATAACTAAAAATCAACAATACATACATTATATATATATATATATAGAGAGAGAGAGAGAGAGAGAGAGCACTTAACATTCTAAAAATCTTATAAAATAAATAAACTTTCTAAAAAATTTAAATATTTCAAAAACAATTAAAAAATCTAAAAAACTAAAAACATGTAAAAATTCAAATGTTTCAAAATTTTAGTTAAAATCCAAGCTTACCTCTCCATGAGGTCATCATCACCTCCTTTGTGTACTCCTTGCCTCTATTATTCATATCATGCGTTGACATGTGGATAGGTGTTAAATTTTTTGGCTCTTAATTTCATAATTTCGATTGTAAATGAGAACCTAACATGTTATGCATCCTAATTATATCCCTTGTAGATTGATGTTGATTATTATGTGATCGACATTGATTCTATAGAATCAATATCAATCATGTGGATCGATGTCGATTGTATTAATTTTGGCTTGTTATTTAAACTACTTGTAGAAATTTTGCATCCCTCTAGTCTTGATCCAAGGCCACTTAAATTATCTTTTATTACAACTATATAATTCCTTGTTACCTAGAATTATTGGTTAGTCGACATAGACCTCCTATTAGTCCCATAACCTTTGATAGGTCTACACTTATTTTAGAGTCTATCCCCTATGGATCATAAAAGTGTACCTCATCTTGAGAGTAACTATCTCTGCGTATCACACATGTACCAAGCACAGTAGATGTTTTGGTTAGCCCATCTTAGACTTTGTCCTCTATATTGTCTTTGATTAAGCCTTTATGTTATTAGTTGTTATAATACATTACTTGTTTTCCTTTGGGAATTTCTATTTGGATATCATATATCTTGTTAATGTATAATTTTAATTCATGTTTATCCTTGCATCTTGGATGCTCATTTACTATATACCTTATCCATTACCACCTCATTTTTAAACCTATATTTGCCTCATCATCCTTCATCAGCTCATGGTTTGAGGGGGATACCTCATCATATGAACATGGGGCATTATAAATCTATTAGTTTTTGTCTCATAGTAGGTTATTACAAATTGCTCAATAGAAAGAGGCAAATGTAGGCACTAGGATTTCACACAATAATATTGTGTTAGCTTATGTCTAAGGTCCCCTTCTTGTTTATCCCTATTTATCTTGTGTAAATATTTAATTACCCTTTTACCATTTACCTTGCATAATTACATTTTATTAATTACTTTTAACTTAAGTAAATTAATTAAATTAGTTACCTATGGTAGAATATAAATAAATCTACCCAAAACAAAATGTAAGGTAGGTTATTTTAATTACCCTTATCCTCCTCATAATCCCCGAATCACTTAAACAACTAAGATCTTAAATTAACCTCCCATTTGGAATATCTCTAATAACTTAGGTAATTTTATCAAGGAATCATTTATGATACCTACAATCGATGGTGATTATGTTGAATCAATGTCTATTTAACCATAGCTTTCCCTAGGCTAAAGGACAAATTTATTGTGCTTATGATTACACCAAAAGGTTGATAAATTTGGTCTGGAGTAACAATTAATAAATTTTTAATTTCCAAGAAGCTTTTACACCTACATCAACTCATCCATCCCATCAATAGATCAAGAATCATCCTATCAAACTTACAGTCTGCAACAGGTTGGAAGCATTAAAAAGGTTAGTTTGTCATTTATTTTAGCAATTATTTTGATATTCATTCTATTAGTATGTCATTTTATATTTATTTTACCCCTAGAATCTATATTAAAATATCTTTAGTCAACCCTAGACATCCTCAAACCATACTAAATCCCATTAAAATCATGTTTTAAAACCCTATCTTGAGACCTTTATTTGCATTTACATAATTGACATCAATTTCATGAATCAACATTGATCCTGTAGATTAGTTTCAATCTTTGTCAAAAATATATTATTTTTGCACCCAAATCCCTTTTAGTTTATAGAGTGATTTACATCTTAGATCATGGTTTCTTAAAACTATGGATTTCTTGCAGATAATTCTTCCTAGAATTGTTCACAAAGTGGTTACTATTTGAGATTTACCTATAGTTCTACACCCCATTTTCTTAGACCAAAGTGACATTTAATTTAAGCTAGGAATTTGTGCAATTGTGTTCACCCCCACCCTAGAATCAATTACAAACCAGTTAGAAGTGATCCAAGATAAAGAGATGCTTTTGAAGATTATTTGAATGTCTGATTTGACAATCTACATCTAATAAACGTAGCTTATATATTAAATAATTTCATTATCTTATCTATATTATTGAATGCTTTATTGTAATTTTAGTTAAATTTAACCACTTAATTTCTAAGATAATGGGTTAACATCCTTGTAAGAAAGTGTACCATTTCTTGGGACTGGTCTTGTACTAGAAAACCCACTCACTTATCATATTAATCTATGTTTTGTTTGAGTTGTCTATTTTATACAGGCAATCCTTCCAAGGCGAAAAGGAGTTATCACATCACTAGATATGATGTGAAATCCATTCTAATCACAAGTAATATTGTAAAACCCTATATCTTATTTCAGGTTTTTGAGTATTTTACTTTATATATAAAATGAACAAAAATAATTTAAAAACTATAAGTTATTGTATTTACATGACATATTATTATAATAATCCCTTGAAAGATTATAATCCATTCCTAATGAGGAATAAATAGTTTCACATTTTCTCTCATAGTTAAAACTTACTTTAGGGACCAAAAATTGGTCAATATTGTTGATGGCGTAAAATTGTGCTAGATCTTAACCAATCAAAAACGGGAAGTTTCAAGCTGTGGGATGATGTGGCTTGAAACAACCTCCAGATTTTAGAGAAGCTGGTCTCTTTTTTTGTATTAGATGTTGGGGAAAAGGGATAGGAGACTTAAACAGAAATTCAAAATGTAGGAATTGAAACCTAACTATGGCGATGTGCCTAAGTGTAATCCTAATCCTAACCTAAGCACAGTGAGACTATTATAGGATTCAATTACATTTAAGAGTAGACAAGTGCATGATCAATGTAAAAGGTCAAAATAATAGAAACAGAGGCTCACAACAAGGATTTATTTCACTGAGACAAAAAGAATGTCAACCAAGGCATAGTGTTCAATCTTCTTAATAGAATTTTCCAATCACATAAGAGGTGCAAAAGTCACGTACAGTTATGTAAACCTTCCAATTCAAGAAAATGAGATAAAATAAAATGACATTCTTAATCATAACTACAGAAAATCTACAACATAAAACTACTTTGTAAATGACACAGACAACACCAACCAAGGCATGGATCTCAAATTTCTTTAATTCATTCAGCCACATAAAGGGCACAAAAATATGCATGATTATATCAACTTTACAACTCAAGGAAATTGAGACAAGAGCTAATGATATTTCTGGTTAGAAACTCTAGAAATCTAAACTATGAGAAAATTTCCCCCTCTTTTAGATCTTATAATCCTACTTATATAGCCTCAGATGTTTCCTTCCATCACTCCACTTCTCACGCAATTCTTCTTCATCCTTCCTTCCCAGTGGACAAACAAACGGTGCATTCAATGCCTTGGATGCATCCTGGTCTTATCAAGAACTGCCCTGACTGTGGCATGGTGATCCCTATCTAGTACCTCTCTTTGCACCTAAAATTCTTTGTTCCATCACCTATTTGGCCACTCAACTATCTACTCTGCCTTTTCTTATAAGGGACAAACAGATGGCATCTTTAATACTTGCAAGCCCCAAAAATCTACCTGGTGCACTGTTTTATCTACCAGGAATAACTCTCACTGAATTTACCTCCATTTTTGCTGTAACAAGTAGACAGGCACTCTATTATATTAAAATAGAAGAGGACACTTAGTCAATTTATGAAATTTCTCTCCTTTTGTCTAAGAGGCACCAGAGGATGACACTTGGCTGCTTTCACTTTCTCGATACTTTGAAGTTTTATCAAAACAAAACTCACTACATTATTTGCTCGAGCAACCTTTAAGAAAGGATGGATGCACGTGGTAGTCTTCACTTGTTAACACTTGATGCTTCCTTAGTCCTTTGAAAAATCATCCAAGACCCACCAGAATATTTATTTGGCAATTAGGCTCAAGATGGTTTCTTAGAGGTTGACACGTGGCAACCTCTGCTACTCCTAAGAAGATACGTGGCATCTTTCACTTTTCCTTCTGGGGTTATATGGTACCTTCCACTTTTTCTAGGGATGGAGTAGAGAGGGACTTAGAAGGCAACACTTGGTAGCCTCTGCTATACTTTAGTACTTAAGCAAAAATGAAATGATGCCTTTATGTGTTGAACGAAAGCATTGGGCCAAAGTCTCCCAAATGATGACACATGGTGGCTTTCGCTACTTTTGCTTGGCTCATTAAAAGTTTTTATCAAAAAGGTAGAATGAAACATGGGTGCCTCTATGAGTCATAGATGCAGACATGTGGTGCATTCTGCTTAGTTGCTATTGGGTACGTGGCATGATCTGTGGTTCTCTAGAAAGCTACAAAAGGGGGCCTCAGAGGATGCCAGCTGGCCGACTTTGCGATTAGAAAAGAGACACTTGGCAGCTTTTGCTTGACTTTGATACTTAGGCCAAAGTGAAATGAAAAGAACAAAAGGGGGAAAAGGGCCCGTGCTCAGAGGGTGACACTTGGCGGCTTCCGCTACACTTCGACACTTAGGCAAAATGAATCCATCCTCTACTCCAAAACTATGTAGCTTCGTCCAAGGTGCACAGGAACCAAAATTGCAGCACTCTAATCAAAAATAAATTAAATATGATGTAGAGTAAGAAATTACTCTACAGTTATTGGTGAGCACTAGGACTTTTGAGCCTGCTCAAAAAGAATTCAACTCTCAATCGATCAAAATTTCAAAATCTATAGCTTTAAAAGAGCTATCTAGTAGATAGACCACTCATGGTTGGATAATCCTTGCTTGCTCTACAATTCATCAAAAGCTAGTTCCAAGCTAATGAGATCCTTATGAAAAAAGGTTTGCAAGACTTGGACAATGGCTTTCAGTCTAGACTCTAGCCAAAAAATAAGAACCAGAATAGTTTTGACCTTTGGCACTGAGGAATCATCCCGTAAGCTTTAGAAAACTGTTTGATCCCTTTTTTTGGTGAGTAGTAGTGGTTTAAGTTGATCAGCCATCAGAACCATCTTTATGTCTGTGAATGAGGAAGGGAGGCCCAGTTGCACTAGATCTTCAATGTGGCATCTCATCTCGTCGATGCCTTCTTTCATGACATCGAGACAGCTTTTACAAATTTTGGCCACGACATTGCGACTGAGTTCTTCATTAACCCATTTCATGATGGCCATTCTATCAGGGATCCTTGCAGCTACCAATGTCATATCCATCATGTTGTAGAGCTTCTTCAACAATGAATGGGAGTCTGTGACCCTCTTAGAGATCATGGCTAGAGTGCTCTATATTAGATTTTCCACCCTTTCACATAGTTGTGCATTGAGTAGGAAGGTGAAAAATGGCCTAAGCTAGAGAATCTTTGAAGAGATTCTCTCCCACTCCGACTCATAGATCTCCCTTACCATTTGCACTACTCTAACACCTCTTGTCTTATTGGCCAGCTCAATTTCTAGTTGCACAGTCCTCTACTGCTCTGCTTGGAACTAGGCTTGAAAAGTTGTAGCTTTGTTCTACTCCTCTAGTAGCCTTTGCTGGGATTGGGTGACTTATAGTTGGAGTCCTTTGACTCTTCCCTGCAATGTTGCATTCTCCTACCTTAGGGATATTTTTGCATTTTTGACAAGTGTGAGCTTTGCCTTTAATGAATCATTTTAGGCCTGTACTGCCTGTTGAGTCTGAAGGGAAATAGTATTTTGTAACTATTTTTGTAGAGTAGCTATTTCATTGTCCTTCCTATTTATCTCTTTAGCCAAATTATTATAGTTTGCCTTTTTTTGGGCCAAATCAGCCTCCATCTTCTGCAGTCTTCTTGATTTCTTCAAATAATCTTTTGTGACTGCAAAAGTGGATTCGATCAGCAGCTCAACTCTGTCTTGGGGCCTAAATAGGGACATGTCAATGGCCATTACATTCATCATGTATTATTTAAGCTGCATTTGCTCGCTCATCTTGGAAACATTGGGTGACAAATGGGTCACCATCAGTTGCTATTGGATGGGGTCAAATTGTGACCTCAAATGTGGAACAACCAGTGCTTTATTCTCTTTAATCTTCTTCTTCTCTAACTGAGCTTCTCTTGCCTTCTTAGCAGCATCAGCCTACATCTGGAAGGTGGAAGGGGACGTAATATGTCCCCCTGTAAAGGGAAACCCTTATGGCAGGTCGTATTGGAGAGCCATTGGTTGGCTAGGGGTGAGTTATAGGGGCATCTTTTTGGGAATGGAGGGGGAGAAATGGGGTAATGTGAGGGCTTGAGGTGCTGATGATGGGGTGGCTTGCGAGATGGGAATGGTAGCAGTGGGAAGAGGTGCCATTTGACTGGGTGGAGGCATTATGCTGATAGGGTAAGGAATAGATTGAGAGGAAGAAGGGGGAGGAATACTTATGTGAGGAAAAGTTGCAGTGCATTGTGTTAGGTGTTGTGAAGGCTCCTCTTCCTCCTCTAGATCTAATTGGAACTACACCCTTCTTCTTTTCCTAGGTGTCTTGGCCTTTGGCTGCATTTGTCTCCCTTCTACCTCTATTGTTGCTGGTGGTGCATGTGGGGAACTAGGGACTTCAATCACTCCCAATGATGGGGAGGCTTGTGGTGGTGAAGACACCACACTCCTTTGTTATTCTATGACAGTTGTAGCTTGCTTTGAAGTCTACGATTTCTAGCTTGGCCCCACTCCAGCTGCTTGCCCTACCTCGAGTGTTAGCACTTGGCTTGTTTCTAGGCTTGAAATAGGGGGGGATGGCATTCATCCCATATTTCTTCCCACCTTTCATCTGAATCTACACCTCTGAAGGTATGAGTGGTTTAGGAAATTTCTTGCCTATATCTCCAATAGGCTTCAATTTTTTCTACATCCCATCCTTTGTTCCTTAGCGTCCTTCTCAAACCAGAGGTCATCCTGACCTTGGGATCATAATCCCTCTATTTGTCATAGAAGGTCTCCCATGGCCTATTTAGTGGCATGGGCAAGTCTGTCAGCTCAACGTAGAGACCAGGGGCATCTTCCATAGGATTTTTCCTAGTTTCCCAAAAGGGGTAGCTTTCATGCGTGATCCTGGCTCCAATTTTATTTGTCCTCACTAGGAGGCTATATAGTTAGCTGGGTCATAAACCCACTTGTTCTCGACCAATAGGAACCCCAAGAAGGCCAGTTTCCTCAGCAGTACAATCTTGACTTCTTTGGCTTCTAGGCTTACATTGCCTACCATCCACAGAAGATTATACATCTTCCTCTTCTTTTTTTTGGAGCCATATTCATTATCAACTACAAATACCTACCTAGAAATTTCCAAGAATGCTAACCGAAGAGTTAAAACCTTTAGTAGCAACACTGGTTCCCCACAGAATTCATAGACTCTTATCATCGTGTGGTGGGCCCCAAAGTAGAAGTCACATGGTATTAGGAAAATGACCAAGAGGTTTGTGACACTTGGGAATAATCTGTTTATGATAGGCTCAAGGCTGAGGCAATGAAGAATGGGGGTAACAAATAGTTCCCAAAAATCATAAGGGTCACTGGTCTTTGATAAAATATGTGTCTATGTAGACATAGGGATGGTCCTTTGGGGGTCAAAAGTTGGGTCATACAGGTTCAGACTCATGAATTGGGTGAAAAAGGTCTAGGTTCTGGTGTAGTATGAGATGGAACAAAAAGGAGGAATACCTGAATATCCCTTTTACCCTAAACTGGGTCAGCTACTCCACAATTGAGAAGGCGATGTGTTCTGAGAAGTTGAGTCGATACTCCTACGTCTTGTCGACTATTTTTAACCTGAAGAGGATGGCCATTTGATCTACATATACCGTCGTGTCATCCTTCATGCCAAAGATGAGAGCCATCATCGACAGTGCATCTTGGCTGGCGGGCATGAACTGAGTTCTTGATGTAGGGAGCGTGGGCACCATTGTATCACCATCGGCCATTTGCAAATCACATCTCAAAAACCTTATCTAAGTGTTGAAATTAACCCATGTCCTTTACATCCTATCAATGGTGGGGAAGGTGGTGGCACCATCATATTGCAGGGCAAGCATGTCCCTGATAGCTTGTGGGGTGACCTGCAGCATGAAGGGGCCTTGTTGGATGGAGCAATATTGTGGATGGAACAAGTTCATGCATAACTCGATTATATCAAGGCATGGATGCATGGCTGGAACAATGAATTGAGCCAGTTGTGAGGTCCATATCCTCATTTCAAATGTTTCATATTGCCTTTCTCTGGCTCTTTGTAGACATCTTTGGTGTGCCCCTTCTCTGAGGCTCTTACTGTTGGCTCTTTGTAGGGTCAGGTCCATGATTCCATCTGCATAGTCTTTTACCTTTGAAGGGTCACTAGTTTGACTGACTCCTAGGGATTTTATTCTCAGGTAACTTTTTGGCAATTGCATAGAAGCTACAGTGTATGATTTACTAACCATCAACTTGTCGAGGTATCTAGGTGTCCCTGTTCCTTACTGTGAAGCTGATGTTCCCTCCATCTCTAAACGTCTTGTATAAAACCTAGTTTATGAGCCTTGTGCAGGATAGAAAACATGCTCGCTGAAGTAAACTTTCTTAAGCGCAACAATCACAATGAGCAGGATATTTTTGCAAGAATGCTTGAGAGTTTGTAAACTTTAAAATTTGCTAAGGGATATTTATGGGCCCATCAAGTCCCAAATAGCATTAATTTTGAGTGACCGTTAGCAAATCTTACTCAATCTTTGGGAAACAGTGAGGTGGACACAATATGCAACACAAGGTACCTTAGAGATCTCGACAGATTTGGGGAAGCATTTGATGCGGAAAATTTTTAAAGAATTAAAACTTTTAAGACGCTGACTCTGTGTTTAAAATGCTTATTTTAAAATCAATAACAAAAAAAAAATGTAGGAATGGGAAACTACCTAACTACATTAATTAAAGATCCTTATTTCCCTCCAGGATCAAAAACAAACTTTCCAACATCCTCTTTATGATGAGCTAACTTATGTTGCCATACCGGTAATTGCAATGGGTATATCTTTGATGGAATGTTCTCTGCGTTGGCCACACAGATTTGCCTACATTCGAATGAGTCTAAGTTGAACATGCCTTCGACATCCATAAGCTCTTTTTGTCTTTAAAATCTCATCGAATGTTGGTTCTTCAAGCTATCATGTGTCATCAAGAAATCATTGGCTGTTGGTTCTTTACTCTATGTACTTTGATATCTCTTGTCTTCTAGCTTATCTTCTTTAGGTTCCAACTTTATTTCATCATCATGCTCCTTGATGACTTCATCCTCTGAACGCTGGCATACCTTCTGAATACTCAGTTGAGTCTCAAAGCTATCTTTTCCATATTTAGCTAGTTCATAGCCTTCTTGAAGGTGTAGACACCAATATCGTGTCAACCCCCCTTGGTCCCCTTCTAAATGTTAACACTCCTAACCCACACTTGCACCCCTTATTAATTTAAAATCTACTTTTTTTAAATTAATTACCTCACCTTGGACACCTCACCTAGACACCTCACCCTAAGACCTTTTTTTAACCTATGAGTCAGCCTAAGACTAGGTCCTCCAAATCCTAACTACCCATGACCTATTCTCACTCCATCTTAACTCCCTAACTAACTCCCATACCTCATAGACCCTTATTTCAACCATTCTCCAATGGCAAAGGCACTTGGTAGGTGGAGAAATGGGCAAAGAGCTAAAAATAGCCCTTTTACCTATTCTCTCACCGCTGATGTCGGACAACACATGGCTGATGTCAAAAATTCTACACTGATGTCGGTGGGATTACCGACATCAGTTACATAAGCCAAGCTCTAACATTGAGCTAGCCCCCACCTTTTTGCACATGGATGCACACACTCTGAGACCTCAAGCACCAGAATTTGACTATCATTCTCCTAGCTATCGAAGCTTTACACAAGTCATTCCAAAAACTAGATTGAAACATTGTATGAGGACCTCAACATCAACCACAATGGGAATAAGCATTCTAACACCTATGGTTCTTCATCTAATAGAGTTAAATATTCTTAGTTCTCAATTCAGTATTTTAGAATACATTGTTAATTAGTTTCTATTTGATATTTCTAAAATACTGTCAAGAGGCCCGACTTCTTTCGTAGAGGCACTGAAAGGACTTCCTCTTATTCTCACCCCCTTTTCACACCAATCCTCCACCTACCCTTCCTCAGACCTCATTCACCTTCTTGCAACCCTGCATCGACCTCTAAACTTCTGAAAACCCCCTGTGTATCTCATAAATACTCTAAAAGCCATCCAAGGCCAACAACCCCTACTGACATTAGCAACCTGACCGACGTCAGCACCATTTACCCCACTGACCTCGATAGACCTACCGACATCGGTGACTGTGACACACAGACTATAGAGAATAGGTACGCACTATCTATTTTTCTCTTTCTTAGTCATTTATCATTTCTTGTTTTACAAAACTCTTTTCTTTAAATAGTAGACTGTCATCCCTTATGGAGCTTTATGATTTTGAGACCGAGCGTGTAGCTTGGCAGTCCACCATATCCTCTTCTAACATCTTCTTTGTTTAAGTTTCTTTCTTACTGCAGGTGTTTCTTCCACAGCCAAAGAGGATCTCCCATAAATCTTGGATATAGTGCACACTAAATTTAGGTAACATCAAACCTAACCTCTTAACCTTAGTTTCTTCCTCCTTTAAATGCAATCAGTGAAAAATATAGAGAAACAGAAGGATAGTGTCACCTATCTCACTGGCTTGATCAAGGGAGTCTCTATGTTCCTCCATATCTTCTTGCAGGGTGAGAAAAAAGTCTGAAATGATCTCTTCCTCATCAGAGGTTAAGACACAAGCTGATGACTTGTCCTCTTGTTCATCAAAGAGGGTACTTATGGTGATTTCCTCCTTATCTATACTTGGGGGATCCTCTTGACTAACCATGGATTGAGCGTACTCTTCTACATACTCAATTACTTCCTTCAAAATATATTCTTCTTTAAAAGGGGATGAAGAAGAAGGCTGTAATGGAAAATAAGAAGCTTCTTGAGGAAGAGTGGAAGGGGCTTGAAGAGATAGTGAGGGTTTGGGGTCCTCTTGCCTTACTATTATAATATTCTCTGCATTATTGGGGGAGTGACCTTGACAGGTTTGGCCTTGCTCATGAACCGGGGTGGCGTATAAATGATTTGGAATTTGTGGTGGTGAATATGGAGTTTGGTAGACTTGGTAAGGCTGGTTCTCATGAACGCTTAGCCTTTCTTCTAGAAATGTAATCAATCCACACACATACATCATCTCATATGTAAACTCTTGCTAATTTGCCCTTTCAATGGGATCCTACTCACTTTTAATTAGGTCTATTGCTTCCCTTACTTGATAGATGACATGACAAGGAATTTCTTGGCCATATCCCCTCCTGATGTCAAGCTCTAACACATATTTTTAAAATCCCAGCAATGCTTTCTTGAAGGTGAAAATAAGGTCAGGTTGAGCATGAGATGTGACATATTGGGGAGATTTGGCATAAGACTGGCACAACTCATTACCATCTGCATATTTGTTACTTGACATGATTCTAGGAGAACCCTATTCTTGATTAACAATATATGAAGGAGAATAAGACCCATAGCTATGAGTAACATAATTATACATATTGAAAGGTGATTTCTTGATGATACCAAGACTGCTTGATTGGCTGATTTGACTTAGAGTCATTGTTGGTGTTGATAAAAACCTCCAAAGGCTAATTGGCCAAAGAACACACCAAAAATTCTTTAACTCCTTGAAAGATTGATCCCACCGGGCGTGCCAAAAACTATTGATGGCATAAAATTGTGTTAGATCTTAACCAATCAACAATGGGAAGTTTCAAGCTGTGGGACGATGCGGCTTGAAACAACCTCCAAATTTTAGAGAAGTCGGTCTCTTCTTTTGTATTGGGTGTTGGGGAAAAGGGACAGGAGACTTAAACCGAAACACAAAATGCAAGAATTGAAACCTAACTATGGTGATGCCCCTGAGTGTAATACGAATCCTAACCTAAGCATAGTGAGACTATTATAGGATTCAATTACATTTAAGAGAAGACAAGTGCATGATCAATGTAAAAGGTCAAAATAATAGAAATAGAGGCTCACAACAGGGAGTTCTTTCACTGAGACACAAAGAATGTCAACCAAGGCATAGTGTTCAATCTTCTTAATAGAATTTTCCAATCACATAAGAGGCACAAAAGTCACGTACAGTTATGTAAACCTTTTAATTCAAGAAAATGAGACAAAAGCAAATGACATTCTTAATCACAACTACAGAAAATCTATAGCATAAAACTACTTTGTAAATGACACAGACAACACCAACCAAGGCATGGAGCTCAAATTTCCTTAATTCATTCAGCCACATAAAGGGCACAAAAACATGCACGATTATATCAACTTTACAACTCAAGGAAATTGAGACAAGAGCTAATGATATTTTTGGTCAAAAAATCTAGAAGTCTAAACTATGAGAAAATTTCCCCCTCTTTTATATCTTACAATCCTACTTATATAGCCTCGAATGTTTCCTTCCATCACTCCACTTCCTATGCAATTCTTCTTCATCCTTCCCTCCCAGGGGATAAACAGATGACACATTCAATGCCTTGGATGTGTCTTAGTCTTATAAAGAACTGCCCTGATTGCGGCATGGCAATCCCTATCTAGTACCTCTCTTTGTGCCTGAAATTCTTCATTCCATCACCTATTTGGCTGCTCAACTATCTACTCTACCTTTGCTTATAGGGGACAAACAGACGGCGTCTTTAATACTTGAAAGCCCCAAAAATCTACTTGGTGCACTATTCTATCTACCAGGAATAACTCTCACCGAATTTCGCTCCATTTTTGCTGTAACAGGTAGACGGGCACTCTGTTCTGTTAAAACAAAAGAGAACACTTAGTCAATTTATGAAATTTCTCTCCTTTTGTCTAGGAGGCACCGGAGGATGACACTTAGCCACTTCCACTTTCTCGATACTTTGTAGTTTTATCAAAACAAAACTCATTGCATTCCTTACTCGGGGAACCTTTAAGAAAGGCTGGACGCACATGGCAGTCTTCACTTGTTGACACTCGGTGCTTCCTCAGTCCTTTGAAAAATCATTCGGGACCCACCACAATTTTTATTCAGTAATTAGGCTCAAGATGGTTTCTCAGAGGTTGACACGTGGTGACCTTTGCTACTCCTGGGAAGATACGTGGCATCTTTTGCTTTTCCTTCTGGGGGTATGTGGTGCCTTCCACTTTCTTTGGGGATGGAGTAGAGAGGGACCCGAAAGGTGACACTTGGCAACCTCCACTGTACTTTAGTACTTAAGCAAAAATGAAATGATGCCTTTATACATTGAACAAAAGCATTGGGCTAAAGTCTCCTAGATGACGAAACATGGTGGATTTCACTACTTTTGCTTGGCTCATTGAAAGTCTTTGTCAAAAAGGTAGAATGAAATGCAGGTGCCTTTATGAGGTGCAGATGCAGACACGTGGTGCATTCTACTTAGCTACTACTGGGTACGTGGCACGATCTATGGTTCTAAGGAAAGCTACAAAAGGGGGCCTCCAAGGACACTAGCTAGCCAGCTTTGTGATTTAGAAAGTGACACTTGGCAGCTTTTTATCAACTTTGATACTTAGGCCAAAGTGAAATGAAAAGAACAAAGGGGGGAAAAGGGCTCGTGCTCAGAGGGTGACACTTGGTGGCTTCCCCTACACTTTGACACTTAGGAAAAATGAATCCATCATCTGCTCCAAAACTTTGTAGCTTCGTCCAAGGTGCACAGGAACCAAAATTGCAGTGCTCAAATCAAAAATAAATTAAATATGACGTAGAGTAATAAATTACTCTACAAATATAGCACACAACTTTAGAACTATGTGCTCAATTAATGAATTGAATTCATGGTCACATATAGATGGGATTAAAAGCATAATAATGCCCTTTTTATACCATCCATCATCCTTTACATCGATCCTGTAGATTGACATTGATATCTATCAAAAATCATTTCTATCTGAACCCAAATCCCTTTTAGTTTATAGTTTGATTTACATCTTAGATCACTACTTCTTAAAATTATGGATTTCTTGTAGATGACTCTTCCTAATATTGTTCACTAAGTGGTTACTATCTGATATTTACATGTAACTCCACACCCCTTTTTCTAAGACCAAAGTGACATTTAATTTGAGCCAGGTATTTGTTCTATTATGTTTTCCCCACCCTAAAATCAATTGCAGATTAGTTAGAAGTGATCCAGGCTAAAGAGGATGTTGTCAAAGACTATTAGAATGTCTGGTTTGTTAATCTCCATCCAATGAATGTATATTAAATATTAAATAATTTCATTATCTTATCTATCTTTTTGAATTTTTAATTGTAATTTCATTTATATTTATCTACTTATTTGCTAATATAGTGGGTTGACATCCTTGTAAGGATGTGTACCACTTCCTAGGACTAGTCTCATACCAAGCAACCCACTCATTTATCATATTAATCTATATTTTATTTAAATTATCTATTTTGTTCAAGTAATCCTTCCAAGAGAAAAATTAGTTCTCACATCATTGGATATGGTGCATAATCCATTCTAATCATAGATAATCTTGTAAAACCATATATCTTATTTCAAGTTTTTGAGTAGTTTACTTTATATATAAAATGAACAAAAATACTTTAAACGCTATAAGTTATTATAGTTACATGAAATATTATTTTAATAATACTTTGGAGGATTATGTTACATTCTTAATGAGAAATAAATAGTTTCACATTTTATCTTATAGGCAAAACTTACTTTAGGGACCAAAAGTTGGTTAGTATAGCACACAACTTTAGAACTATGTGCTCAATCAATAAATTAAATTCATGGTCACATATATATGGGATTATAAACATAATAATGTACTTTTTATACCATAAAATGGCATTTACACTAAAAAATTACTTGCTTTTAGACATATCCCCTAAGAGAAACTTCTCATTCTTAAGGGAAAAAACAATACAAAATTTGTGCAACTATTATAGGTAAACCATGAGGGGTAGAGAAAAATCATAAGCTCTTGTAGTTTCATAATGGACTAGTTTAAGTATCACTTTTCTCACACAAATAGCTTGATTTAGGGAGAAAAAATTGGAAAATTATTATGCACAATGTTTAAATAACATGCCCAATATGAACTGACTTCATGGTCACTTCCAAATGGGAATATAAACACAATAATGACTTTTATGTTTCGTTTTTCAACCCCTACACTTAAAAATTTCACTTTATGGGATTCATCCCTTAAGATAAATTTATCATTATTAAGGGGGGAAATATTATGAACTTTACATAACTGCTACATGTAAATATTAAGTGACAAAAACAAAATGTAAGCTCTCAGAGTTATACACAATAATTGTCTTAGTATCCTACATAGGATTCTTTTCCACCAATGATGAGGAATAAATGGCGGAAAATTTTCTCTTACAACCAAAATTTTATTTATGGGTAATATTTGGTCAATATAACAAAAATAATTTCAACCATAAGCCAAATAGAAGAACAGGCTTAATGATCACATCCACATAGGAATATATAAAAAATAATGGCCCCTACCAACCTTATATTTTACCCCACACTCAAAACTTACATTCAGTTTAATGAAAACCTTAAGAGAAACTTATCATTATTATGAATAAAAACATTATGAATTTTGTGTAGTTGTTGCATGCAAACCTAGGGGGCAGAGATAAACCATAAGTTGTTACAGTTATTTTAATCATTCCCTATATTATTGTATTCCACTTGTGATGAGGAATAAGTGGTAGCACACTTTTTACTATATCCAAAACTTGATTTAGGGATCAAAATGTAGAATAAGAATCTAAAGGGTGTTAGTCAAATTTTAGTGAATGAAATCTAAAAATAACTTGAATAAATAGCACTCTAAGTGTATTCCCTAGGGTAAGATAATATTATAAAATAAATAATTAAATAGAAGATAAATAAAATCATTTACCTTCTTTTAATACCCCCTTGTTAACCGATTTGAAGAGGCATGAACTTGGTTTGTGAATTAGTAGTCTTTAGTAATGGTGACTCCATATATGGGCAACATTTATCCTTGTCTACTTGAGGTTTTGGCTTGGCATGGTTAAATAATGATTGAATCTCACAAGTGGTAAAAAAAATCAATTTACCAAGTTGTAATTTGACTGGAGATGAATTAGGGGAAGGTGATGATTACATATGATGCATTGCCACACTTAGGGATACATTGACACAACTTAGAATGTTTACATCCAACATGTTGAATAAATTGGGGTGTTCAGTGATTTTAAGGATTAATTTATATTAATTACAATAAATCATTATAATAACTATCTAGGTACAAAAGTGGTAAGAATGGAGTGTCTATAATTTCCCCCTTTTTGAGAATGTGTTGTGAGACAATAGATGAAGTAATGTATTTTCAAAGAATGAAAAAGTCACCAAAATGATCATAATAATGATTGAAAACTAATATGCCCCAAGATAAATTTTGGAATCCCATGATACCCCCTCAAGAGGGTATGTAGGGATGAAAGACATGGATGGGCTCTTAAAAAATAGAGGAATAATCAATAAGAAGATTGAAATCAAACCCTGGATTAGATTAATCCAAATGAGCTAATGATAGCATGATTTTATATTCAAGGGTTAAGAATAATAGAATTAAATTGCCCTCAATGTAGGGAAAAGTGGGAAGGATGCATCCCAAAACATGGCACACTTTGAATTTCCCTAAATAGGGTGAAATTTATGGGCTTGGAAATAAAAGAAAGACTGGACAATTAAACTACTCCAAAGAAGGTAGAATGATGGATGAATTATTTTCCCTAGCAAGGTGGGTTTGATAATAGATCTATCTAAATAGTTTACCCTAGTAAGCATACTTTAGTTGTGATAAATTGATTGAGGATATTAATTAAGTGCAAGCATAGCAAGCATAAATGTAGTGTGAGGGTATAGTTAATTTTTAAATAATGAAGAAGCCACAAAAGTATAGGCATGCAAGAATGCTCCAATGGTAATGAAACAAATGATTATAAGTACACAATAATGGTGGCTAAGATGACCTTATAAATTGAGCATTGCCTACATAATCCATAGGGACCTCAAAATGATGTATTTATCCTAAAAATTAATAGCAAATGGAATGAAGAATAAACTAGATGATTTGAATGAAGATAATAATTGATCCATGTGTTATGAATCGACCACTAAATGCTCATTCAAAGATGCACATCCTAATTAGCATAAATATAGATAAAATGTTTGATTATTTTTAATTGATCAATGAGAATGGGATGATTTAAATTATTATGACCTTTTGTATATGATTAGTTGTAGATGTATAAGGAGTAGCATATTATTTAGTCATGTGGTCTAGTTGATTATGGTGTAGATTGGTAGACAAGGAGAATGTTTTTTTGAATTGATTATTAGACCTCTAATACATGATTTTTTATATAACACAAAATGGTATGCATCACAATATAAAACATCATCATGACCAAGCTATGATGTGCATAAAGATTAACCTTTGATCTAATAGATAATTTACAACAATGCACCAATGATAAAAACCATGATGATAATGTTAACATATGAATATGGATTAACTTTAATATAAGTGAATGACAAGGGACACCATGATTATGACATTGTTGGCATAATGGAATAATTTGAGGTAATAACAACAAAAAGTAAAGAAACATGCAAATAAATAATTAATCTAACTCAAACCAAAAAGAAAAATCAATATAAAACTTCAAATGGTTAACTACATTTATGCTTCCATTTGGATTCTATGTTTATGAAAACATAGTAATGGGAATGGAAGCATTCGAGCTGACTTGAGATTCCCCATGCATCCAAGCACTACCTACATAGTCTGTGTGGACATTAGGCCAATTTAGTTCTCCCAAAAATGTGAGGATAATGAAGAAATGCAATGACGAGTGTAAATGATTGGGATTAGAGAAGATGTTCCCACCTATAGTATAACTAAGATAAATTGGTGAAGAAGAGAATAAAAATGTTAAAAATTTTATGGCTATATATTTCTTTTGGATATTTTAAGCCTTTTCCTAAATTTTTTATTTTTAGGATTTTTGGGTCATTTCAATGTTTTTGGGTCTTTGAGAATAAGGAAAGCAATGGAATATTAAAAAATACATAAGGAACCATCTAAAAAATAAAAACCAACCTTAGGAAGGGGATAAAACAATAGTTAAACTAGTTTCAATAGTATGACACTAAACCAACAACAAAAGCCTCAATCAAAGGGAATACCAAGCAACAGAAAATAAGAATAGGAAGGCACACAATCAGTAAATAATATAGGGAATAGTAATTAGAAGAAGCAAAGAGAAGTCATCTCAAGGAAATGTAGTAGGTACAACACATATTGGCATACTCTAATACACTTGTCTACAAAGAAGTTGTTAAGGTTGATTAATCTAGAATGTTTATAAAACTACTATTTGAATCTATGTGTAGCACCTGTTGGTCATAATCAAGTGAAAATAATAAGAAATGGAAGGAAGGACAAGAATGACCCAGGGAATGGAAAACAAAGGTAAATGGTTGAATGTGAAATATATTTCCCCAAGAAAGGGATCTCATAGACAAAGGTTTAATCTTGTCAAGCATAGAAACACTTGAGATGTGAAATGTTCATAGACTTCTATATCTCTTGGCCATCTAGTGTAGCCAGCATGTATGCCCTAAAACCATAGTTTTAAGTAATATTGTATGGACCTAGTTAATTTTCCTCATACTTTCCTTTATTTTTATGCTCAAAATTGATATTTTTATAATTTTATTTCAACACTAAATCATCAACTTCAAACTCTCTAAGAACAATACTTTTATTTTAATTATGTCAGCCAATTTTTATAGACTATCAAATGGTTTACTATGGTTAGTCATTTCTAATCTAGGATATCCAACTCTTTAAATCTAGAGACCCAATAGTCCTCATCATCGATTATATTCTAAAAGGATATTCTCAAAGAGGGAAACTTGGACATCAATAGGGATGATAGTCTCAAAGCCAATAATTAGGGAATATGGTGTGGCCTCAAGTGTGTCAAATGTAAAATAAGAATCCAAAGGGGGTTATCCAATTTTTAGTGAATGAAATCAAAAAAAAACTTGAAGAAATAAACCTCTAATCTTATTCCTTGGGATTAACTAATATTACCAAAAAAAGAATTGAATAGAAGCCAAATAAGATCACTTACCTTCCTTGGAAATCCCACTTGTTAATTGATTTGAAGAGGCATGAGCTCAACTTGTGAACTAGTATTCTTTAGAAATGGTGACTCCACCTATGCAAAACATTTTCCTTTGTCAACTTGAGGTTTTACCTTGGCATGGTTGAAGAATGGTTGAAGCTCTGGATAAAATTTTGCATAATGAGTTTAGTTTTAAAAGCTTGTCTATAATGGCTAAAGGCCCTTGTATTTATAGATTTGGAAAAATGACAAGAACCATTCATCTCAAGTTGAGGATCAAGGGCCCAAGATTAGTCAAATTTATTAAACCAATTACATTCAATTTTGGAATTAATATTTTAATTATGAGGTAAAGGCTCAACTTTCTTAATATTTGTTGTATTTATGTTAATATATCAATTTTTTGAATTTGTGACCAATGATGTCATGATAATGTCACTTTATTGATATTTTATTAAATTTTAAATTTCCAAATGTATATATTAATTAATTGATATGGTTTTTTCACTTAACCATTTAATTGGATTTGCTTAGTTAAGTAATCCTGATTAGCCTTTTTGCATTTTTGAGAATTTGATAAGTTGTCTCACACAAGTGGTCAAAAACATCATTTTATTAGGTCTCAATTTGATTGGAGATGAAATAGAGGAAAGTGATGATTGTGTACTATGTATTACCCCCAATTATGGATATATTGATTCAACTTAGAATGTTTATGTCTAACATGCAAAAAAAAATTGTGATGTTCAGTGATTTCTAAGCTTAATTTACAGTATTTGCAATAAATCATTATGATAATTGTTTAGGCATGAAAGTGGTTAAATTGAGTGTCTACATTTTTAACCTATTTGAAAAGTCATTTAAAGACACTAGACAAGGTAACAACTTTTAAAATAATAATAAAATTCCAAAATAATCATAATAATGATTGAAAAGAAATATGCCCCAAACTAAACTTGGGAATCCCATGATGCCCCCTCAAGAGGGTATGTAAGGATGGAAGACATGAATGGGATCTTGAAAAAAAGAGGAATAATTAATAATAATATTGAAATCATCCCATGGATTAGATTAATCCAAATGAGCTAATGCTTGCACGTTGTGATTTTCAAAGGTTAAGAATAATAGAATTGAATTATCCCCAAGGAGGGTGAAAGTGGGAAGGATGCATCCAAAAAAAAAAATAGACTTTGAATTTCCACAAATAGGGAAAAAACTATGGGCTTGGAGTTATAAGAAAGATTGAATAATTAAACTACTCCAAAGAGTGGAGAATGATGGATGAATGATTTTATTTAATCATTGGTTGGTCTAAATGGTTTACTATAGTAGAGTAGACTTTAGTTGTGAGAAAGTTATTAAGGATATTAATTGAGTGGCAAGCATAGCGAGTGAAAATGTAGGTGTAAGGGTATAGTAAATTTTCAAATAATTCATAATCCAAAAAACACTAGGCAACCAAAAATGCCCCAATGGTAATGAAATAAATGATCAAAAGAACACAGTAATGGTGGCTAAGTTGACCCCAAAAATTGAGTGGAACTGATCTCTACCTACATAGTCCATAGAGACCTTATGTTGATTTATTTCTCCCAAAACTTAGGAGAAAATGGAATGAATAATAAACTTTATTATTCAAATGAGGAAAATAATTGATACATGTATTATGAATTGGATGTTACATGTTCATTCAGAGATGTAGGTCCTGATTAACTCACACACACACACACACACACACACACACACACACACACACACACACATATGGTATGTTGGATTATTTTGACTTGGTTAAGGAGAATGTGATGATGGAAATGATTATGAGCTTTTGTATACATTTAGTTATAAATGTATTAGAAGTAGCATATAACTTAGTCATGTGGTCTAGTTGAGACAAGGATAATGTTATTGTGAATTACTTATTAGACATTTAGTACTTGATTTTTGATATAACACAAAATGGTATGTGTCATGATATAAAACATCATGATGACTAAGATATGATGTACATAAGGACCCACCCTTGATCCAATATAAAATTGACAATAATTTACAAATGATAAAAACCACAATGATGATGTTGATGTATGAATATGGATGGAATCAAGTATAAGTGCATGACAAGATACACCATGATGATGACCTTGTTAGACAATGGACCGAGTTAAGGTAACAACAAGAAAAATAAAATAAATAGGCAAACAAAAAAATAAGTAAACACAAACTGAAAGGAAAAAACAACATAAATAATTAACTAATTGCATGTGTTTCCCTTTGCATTTTATGTTTGTGTAGACATGATAAAGGTAATGGAAGTAGTGGAGCTGATATAAGATGCCCCATGTATCCAAACACTTCCTACATAATTTTTGTGGACCTCAAACCAATATAGTTCTCCCAGAAAAGGGAGGATAATGAATAGATGGTAGTGACAAGTGGAAATGATTAGGAGTAGAGAATATATTACCACCCAAAATATGACCAAGAACCATCGAGGAACAAGAGGACATAAAGGTTTAATTTTTTTACAGTTTATATCTCTTTTGGATATTTTTAAGTCTTTTCCTAAATTTTTTATTTTTAGGGTTTTTGGGTCTTTTTAATGTTTTTGGGTTTTTTGGAATAAGGAAAGCAAGGGAATATTCAAAAATATACAATTAACCATCTAGCAAAGTAAAAATATCATCAGGGAGGGGCTCAAACAATAGTTAAACTAGCTATAATAGTATGGGACTAAACCAACAACAAATCCATAAAAAAATGGAATATCAAACAACATAAAATAGGAATATAAAGGCACATAATGGGGAAATAATATAGGGAATATTAATTAGAATAAGTAAAGAGAAGTCATCTGAAGTAACTACCAAACAAGTAAAACACATATTGATGTACCCTGATGCACTTGTATAAAAAGAGGTTTTTGAGGTTAATCAGTCTAGAATTCTTTCAAAAATGTTGTTTGAATTTTCATGTAACACTTATTGGTCATAGTCAAAATCATGAAGGTAATACGAAATGGGAAGAAAGATAAGAATGGCTCAGGGAATGGAAAATAAAGTGAAATGGGTGAATTAAAAATGGATGCCCCCAAGCAAGGACTCTTATAGACATTGATTTAAATCAATCAAGCATAGAAATGCTTGAGATGTAAAATGTTCATAGGCTCCTCTATCTCTTACCCATGTGGTGTAGCTAGCTTGTATGCCTAAGAACCATAGTTTGAAGTAATAATGTATAAACCTATCCAATTGGTCTCAAACTTGCCTTTATTTTTATGCCCAACAGTTGTATTATTTTAATTTTCTTTTAGCACTTAATCACCAACTTTAAAATCTATGGGAATAATATGTTTTTTATAACTTCGACATAGCCAATTTTGATAGATTCTCAAATGGTTTATTGCAACTAGATATTTCTCATCTAGGATATTTAGCTCTTGTAATTTGTCAACTAGGTATTCTTCATCATTGATTATATTCTATAGGGAGAATCACAGAGAGAGAAACTTGACCTTAATAGGGATGACAGCCTCATAGCCAAAAACTAGGGAATTTGGTGTGGTGTAGGGCATGCCAAATGTAGAATAAAAATAAAAATGGGGTTAGCCAATTTTTAGTGAATGAAATCAAAAAAATATTGAATAAATAACACTCTAATAATATTCCTGAGGGTGAGTTAAGATCACCAAACAAATAGTTGAATAAAAGACAAATAAAAGCATTTACCTTCATTAAAGACCCCACTTTTCAACTAGTTTGAAGAGGCATGAGCTTGGAGTGAATTAGTAGTATTTATCAATGGTGACTAGACCACATATAGGTATAATTTATCCTTCTCCACTTGGTATTTTAGCTTGGCATGGTTGAATAATGGTTGAATCTCTTAACAAAATTTTGCACAATATATTTACTTTTAAAATCTTATCAATAATGACCAAAGGCCCTTGTATTTATAAACTTGGTAAAATGATGAGGACCATTCATTTCAAGATGATGAACAAGGGTCCAAAACTAGTCAAATTTGGTATACCAAGTGCATTCAATTTTGGAATTAATATTTCACATATGAGGCATGGCTCAACATTTCTGATATTTATTGTATTTATGTTGATATTTCATATTTTTCACTTTGTGATTGACAATGTCTTGATGATGTCACTTTATTTATATTTAGTTGAATTTTTAATTTCCAAATTTAGATATTAATCCAATTTATATGATTTTTTCACTTAACCATTTAATTGGATTTGCTTCGTTAAGTAATCTTGATTAGCCTTTTTGTAATTTGATAAGTTGTCTCACACAAGGGGTTGAAAATGTCAAATTTATAGGTCCCAATTTGAATAGTATGAAGGTTAATATTTTGTATGATTAAATCCCCAAATAGGGACACATTGACGTGATTGATGTATAGGAGTTAGTATAAAACAACTTAAACACAAGCTTTTCTTATTTAGCCAATCTTTTACTAGCTCTTTTAAGGCAATGTTTTGGATGTTCAAACAAATATATAATGTTAAAGATAAAAAAATATACTTTTTATATAACTATTAAGGGTTTAAAATAGCATACCAATTTTTATAATCCAACTCACTAAACAAAAACAACAACTTAAGCCCTTTATTTGTCAATTAGGTCTTGTAGGTCTAAAACTATGTTTTGGCTATAAATAAATCCACACACACCAAAATGAAAATATATTATTTTATTTACCTTTATTATGGAAAACCCATCATCCATGACAAATTTTAGAGTCTAGTTCACTCTCCTTATACCCAAACCATGAAATGGTCTCATCTCTTCATTAGGTCTTTGCCACAGGCCAAGTAACAACAAAATTTCATTTTAAAGAACAACATGAGGTTTTACATTTTGATTCAAGTTAGAAAGGTCTGTGTAAGGTCTAGATACACTCAAGGATAATAAAAACCTTTCTTTTATTTACAAATTATTCAAGAAACCATCAAACTCACCTGTAAGAAGCACCCAAAAGGTAGGGTATAGGTCTGAATAAATAGAGTTATAAGATTAATTGTATTTGAGTCTTTATTGAAGTTTCAAACCTATAAATAGGTTTTCTTAAATTATTATTACCTATTCACTACTTATCTCACACAAAAAAAATAATAAGACATGGATCTTTAATACCCCATTGAAAATGAAGATAGTTCTCTTGACTGTGTGTAGACTGAATTAACCCTATTTTTTCTTGTTAGATACCAATCTATTTCAATGTATCAATATGAAAAAATAAAAAATATCAATCATTTATTTAATCTTTAATATCCAAACCAATACTTTGAAAAACCAAAATATTTCATTGACAATCAAACCTTACATACACTTACACAAAATTCTTATGATAGTCTTATTATTGGCACGTGTTTTATTTATTATTCATTATTTTATATTAAATCCCTCTTAATTTATTCCATTGTGATTTAATAAAATATTTACAATTCAATATATATTCTTATAAAATCTCTAATTGTCCAAGAAACTCCCAATGTAGGTCTTGAATAGACTTGAGATGCATTTATTTAATAATACTATTGACCAACATAGAAAATGATGAGATCAAAGGTTATTTAAACATTAAAATATTTATGAATACTCTCTAAACACTTAACACACATATAACCATTCCTAATAATCACTATAATTTTGTGAAAAGTCTCCAAAACTAAACATAACCATTCAAAAGTTTGAATTTGATTTTTGGTGGTAAAGTGCCAAATTCAAATTATAGATAACCTAACCTATCCTAAACACTTTTAAATTATTAAAAAAATTAAATAATATGATATATAAACCCCATAAAACAACCTAATCAATCAACAATGAACATCAACAAACCAAAATTTCAAAATTAGAGTGATGTTCCTACATCATTAACCCAAGGGGCAAAAAATGGACTCGTGAAATATTATTCATGAGGTTATCTTCTTCTATAATCCAAGTGGAATCTTCATGAGGATGTTTTTTTCACTTAACTATATACTAAAATTAATCCTTGATTCTTATTTTCTTGACAATCTTCTTGTCCAAGATCATCTCTAGCTCCTCCTTCTTGACTATTGGCAACCGACTTACCCACTCTTGGATCTCTATACCTAGTCCTCTTATTGATTTCTCATAGTCATTACCTTCCTTAAATGGATATAGGTCTATAAAATTGAAAATTGGAGAGATTCCCACTCCACTAGGTAACTTTATCTCATAATAATTATTATATAACTTCTTGACAACTTTACAAGGACATATCTTCTTCATCTTGAGTTTATTAGACTCACCTTTTGGAAACCTTTTCTTTCTCAAGTGAGCCAAAACCATGTCACCAATGTCAAATCTAAGCTCTCTTCTCTTCAATTATGCTTGTTTTTTGTACTTATCCTCACTTATTTTTGGTTGCATTTTCACTTATTCATGTACTTCTTGCATAGATACAAAAAACTCCCCCCCTTTAGCACTCCTTTTCTCCATTTTGATCAAGTATCTCAATTAAAATACTCCTCTTGACTACATGCCATACATTACCTAAAATGGACTTGGCTCCTATTAGAAGATTCATTGTATGTAAACACTACCTATGGTAGTATCAAATCCCATTAATTAAGATTATCTCTTGATAGTCACCTTAGCAAGTTTCCTAAGCTCATGTTAACCACCTCAATTTTTCCATTAGTATGAGGGTGGTATGATAAATTAAAACTCATCTTTTTTCCAATATTTTTATGCAAGGTCATCCAAAATTGACCTGAAAATTTGGTGTCCCTATTAGATATGATATTGAGTGGAAATCCATGTAGTCTAAAAACTTCCTTGAAGAACAAATTTTCTATGTGTGTATCATCATTGGTAGTTTTTAAAGGTATAAATTGTGCCATTTTGGAAAACCTATCCACTAATAAAAATATAGAGTGATATTCTATTGATCATGATTCCTATTGTTGAGGTATGGTATTGATGTTGTCATTGAAGTGAAAGGATTTTGAGAAGGTATTCATGAGGTCTTTAAATCATATAGATATGATAAAGAATATTTATTAGTGTTGAAATATTTTTGAGAGAATAATATATGTTCTTATGACTACATGAGTGTTTTTAAGGTCAACATGGAAGGTCCTTGTTGTTAAAGTTGTCAAGTGCTTGAGCCTAGTAGTGTCTTGAGAAGGTATGTGTATAGGATTCTTAGGCTTGTGCATAAAGGATCATGATGGTTTTTTGAGATGTATGCACACATTAATGAATGACTGTATGAGGTTTATTGAGCATGTATATGATGTTTTAGATCACTCATGATAATCTTAGGGTGAGCCTATAGTGGTAGGACCTACAAATCAAGTCTACAACTAGACCAATTCTATACCCTACTTGGCCTAATGAGGCATTATGATCTATTGTCAAAGAATATGAAGTATGTATGAACATTTTTAATCATGAGAGAGGTTGATTGAGTATGTGAGTTAGGTGGAGAGTGTATGGAAAGAATCATGAAGGTTAGTTCTAAGGCCTAATATGGTTTGTAGGTCAAGGTTTAAGAAAGCAAATAGAGAAAGGGTGGCCTAGTGAGGGGTCATGATCATTTTTCAAGGTAGGTTTGCATATGTGACCATGGAAAAATGTATGATATGTTTTTTCAATCACGTTCACAAAGTTTTAGATCATGGTTTGTAATAAAATGCATGAAAAGTGGTTTTAAAATCTCTCAAGTACATAAAATAAAGGCATGCAAACCCAAGAAGGAATTTCAAGTGTTCATTAGAATGTGTAACCTCTACATGGGAAGCTGAGTTTTTAAGGATAAATTGGTGAGGGTCCTATATAACAACTACAAGCATTGGTTTTGGATTTAAGGGGCAATCCTTTATGAACAATTATTAACACCAAAACTTGTGTTGAACCTCTCTAAAACCCTAAAAAGGACTTGATGTGAAATATATTGATCAAAATTTCCCATAATGGATTTTTATTATTAGATAAGATATTATAGTTTTTATTCAACTCTCCCAAGCACTTCTATGTGTGATTGAGTTATCAGGTGTATGAGTGGACCCTATAAGAAAGTGTTAGTTTCTTAGAGATTTATTATAGTAGTCAGAGTTGACCAAGTCAAAATTTAAAAATTAATGAAGGTTTAAGATTGAGACTAATAGTTTGTCCTTGGTGTTTTATTTATTGGTTATAGTGCTCAAGTGTGTTAAATATTTTATCCAAGTTAGCTAGTCACTAACAGGCCTAATGGTGAAATAATGAAAAATCTAGGTAACAGTGAGAAGAAGATTAGGGATGTGTTATCATGATATAGGGATGAAACCAAGTGCATGGAGATTTTTTTCAATACTTTTAATACATGTTAATTTTTGGTATAAGTTTTATAGGTCAATTATTATCCTAAAAGTTTTGCTCACAAGTTGACCTATCTAGTGCAGATGAGACAATGAGATGTAAGGTTATGAGATTGGTTTAAAATACCAATATTTCCATTTTAAAATATTATATATATATATATATATATATATATATATATATATATATATATATATATATATATATATAATGGTAAAATCATCTCATAATATCATCTACATGCATTAAAATTCATTGATTATGTCTATATAGGTGTTGGAGGTCTAAGTCACCATGACTGGTCTTTAAAGAAAATTGGCAGTTCTAAGTGAGCAAGTTGCAAGAGTGTTTTTGAGTCTGTTTGCCCTATGTGATAAAGTATAATTAACTTGATAAAGTTTTTGAGTTTTTTTAGGTTATATGCATATGATTTATTTTTCATGGTTATGTGTATCAAACACTATTTTATCTTCAATTGTTCAAGACGGACCTTTTTGTGTGTGAAGGCCTAATGTAAATAGTACTAATGACATGTTTCAAGTGGTGATTGGAACTAACAAGTTTCATGGAATTAATATGAGATTAGTATGGGTATATTTTAGTGGAATATGAAGTTTTCATACTATTTATGAATTTTGAAATTTTTCCAAGGAGATCAAAGTGTAATGTGTACTAATGAAGGCCTAATTGAATTAGGTCTCCTTAAGGCCTAAAGAAATATTTGTCCATTTGAGCTATAGATTACCTAATGTGATGATTGTTTCATGTATTTTTCATGTCGTAAGTAATATTTTGTGGAAAATATAAGTAGTAAATTATGTTTGGCTAACCAAGAGGTGTATGAGCAAGAGCCTAGTATAAGAACAAGGCTTAATAGGCCTAATTGACTAGTTAGAGAATGAGTGAGTGGAAGCAAAGGATATAACATTTTTAAGAGATAAATTAGGTATTATAGAAAATAATAATGGTGAATATAAAGTATTATGAAGATATAATTTGGATAATGTAGATTAAAATCAAGGTCATATGACCTAATCTATCTTGAAGAGACCTAATTGAGCAAAGAAGCCTAGAAGGCAATTTGAGAGGAATGAGAGTGTGAAGAATTGAAGAGGTGGTCATCATAATTTGATTAAGAAATTAAGTGTTTTGAAGTTTATTAAATAAATTAGGTTGTTAATTTGGTTCTGAGTCATCAAGGGGTTGGTGACTCCTTGCAAGTTCGTACTTGTTAAAGCCTAGCTAGGTTGCTACTTAGCTAGTTGGGGTTGGTGCTCCATGTGTAGTTGGTGCTTCACTAAATTATGATATTTTGACTTATATCAATGTAGTAAATTTGTATGGATTAGTTTTTTTCTTTCCCTTGATGGTTTCTCACCCATATGTGTGTTTTCTTATTTTATGTTAATTTGAATGACTCTTTATGATTGTTATATCTTTGTATTACTTTGATGGTGCAAGGAAAGTTAAATTAGATGTGAAATAAAGTTTTAAGTGACTAATTCACCCCCCTCACATCTTAATAATTTTGTTTGAAATAATTAAGTTTTAGATCCTATTCCTTTGAAGCAATTATAAGAGCTTGAAGGTGATCCTAAGAATCATAAGATGTCTAGTGATCAAAAGGAAGAAGACAAAATGTATGATGAAGTATAATATGATAGTAAAGAAGGAGAATATAAAGTAGGCATTGGATATAAGTTCATAAATACCCTTGATGATTTGAAGAATCAAAATAAGAATATAAAGGATCTTATAAATCAGTTAGAAGGTGTCAATACAAGGTTTAGATCAAAGGAAGTTGAGTATGACCAGTTAAAAACAAAGCTAGATTCCTTAAAGGTTGAGCATGAGTAGCTCATAGACAAGATGAGTAAGTTTGAGAGAGAGTGAGAGAGAAGTTAGAACAATTCAATATTACCAACATGAAAATATCAATTAGGAAACCCAATGAAATAAAGGATAAATCATCTTGGTACCATGGGAAAATGATTAATTAGTCAAGAGGTAAGTACATAAATGTTGTTTGTTACATATGTCATAATACAAGAAACATTATAAGATTATTATCTAATAGATTTAGAATTACCTCAAGATTAAATAAGACATGTCAAGCTCCTAGAATTCGTGATTAGAATCAAACATTGGTATGGAAGCCAAAGCAAGTTAGGACTGATCATATTGAGCTCAAGAGTTAAGATGGACTATTTACTAAGGAGGAACAAAATATTAAAGAGGATTCTATCCTAGCTCAAATTTCCTTTCATATTCAAGATGAAGGCATGAAATGGCATATAAATAGTGGTTTCTCAAACCACATGACAAGAGATAAAAATAAGTTCATCTCATTAAACAAGAATGTTGTAGGAATAGTGAGGTTTGAAGACAACACAACTACCAATATAGTTGGCAAGGGTGTCTTGAGTTTGGAAAATGGGAAGACCAAGACACAAAATGTGTTTTATGTGGAAGGTTTGAAACATAACTTTATTAGTTTAAGTCAAATGTGCAATCAAGAACACACTCTAACCTTTCATGACAGAGAGTGTGAGATAAAGAGAGCCAAATTAGGAAGGATAATTGCCAATGCTAAGAGAATTGAGATTAATCTATAAGTATTGAATGAGATCAAGAAGGAGAGATAATTTATGAGAAAGATGGATGAAATTTGCCTATGGTATAAAAGGTTAGGTCACCTAAAATTTTCCAATCTGGTCAAGATAAGAACTAAGATATGGATAGAACTATGATAAATGAGTTTATATTATCTGATGGATATTGGATATAGGTAGTAAGAAATATAATCTAAATTTTGAATAGAGGAAAGATAAGGACTAACAGAAACAAGAATCCTTATAAACTATGTAATGGAAGACCTACTAATGTGGAACACTTTAGAGTGTTTGGAAGTAAATGTTTCATCAAAAGATATGATGAAGACTTGGGAAAGTTTGATTCTAGATTTGATTAAGGTATATTCTTAGGATACTCATAAATAATATAAAACTATAGATTTTATAACAAGAGGCTACAAAAGTTAGTGGAAAACACCAATGTGAAGATTGAAGAGAAAAGGAAATCAAACTCACAATCAAATGATACTTTAGAGAATCTAGACTACAAGAATAAAGAAGAAACCATAGAGGTTGATGAGGAAGAAGAAGAAAAATAATTTAAGGAGAGGCAAGACTCAAGGCCCCTCAATGTAGATTCAAAGAGATAATCTTGAATCTCAAATCATTGGCAATAAGAATGTAGGTATGAAAACAAGGATAAGACTGGTAAGTAATATAAATCAAGAGAATATTGATCTATTATCTAATATTGAACCTAATAATATTATATAAGAAAATACAAACTTTGGATAGGTGCTATGAATGAGGAGTTAGATCAAATAGAGAAAAATGACACTTGGGAACTAGTTCCTAGGCCTAAAGGCAATAATGTCATTGATACAAAATGGGTGTTTAGAAACGAGTTGAATGAATATGGATAAGTCACTAGGAACAAGGCTAGGTTGGTATGCAAGGGATATGCACAAGTTGAAAGGGTAGGATTTATGAAAACCTTTACACCATTAACAAGATTGGAGGCCATCAAATTATTTCTAACATATACAGGATTCAAAGGGTTTAAGGTATACTAGATGGAAGTCAAATCTACCTTCTTGAATGGGAATTTGGAAGAAGGGGTGTACATAGAGAAATGTAAGGGGTTCTCACTATCAGGTGACAAGGACTATGTGAAGATTGAAAAAAGATATTTATGGTCTAAATAAAGATCTTAGAGCTTTGTATGATATGTTGGATGGGTATTATTTGGATCAAGGATTCAAAAGAGGAGTTGTAGATAGTAATCTATGCATAAATTTAGAAGATGATCATCAGTTGATAGTAGTTGTATATGTGGATGACATCATCTTTGGTGGAAGTAATGAGAACATGACCAAGCGATGTATAAAGGTTATGAATAAAGAGTTTGATATGTCCATGATTGGAGATCTATCATTATTTATTGGGTTGTAAACCACTCAATCTTAAAAAGGTATACAAGTACATAAGAGATATGTTGAATAAGTTTGAAATATAAGATTTTAAGGTAGTTAGTACACCTATTATCACAAGGTGTAAGTTGATCAAGGAAGATTAGTCTCCAAATGTCAATCAAACATCATATAGGTCAATTATTGGAAGTTTGGTATACACTACTACCTCTAGACCTAACATCATGCAAGCAATAGGTCTTGTGGGAAGGTTTCATGTAGATCCAAAGGAAATTCATCTGCAAGCAGTTAAAAGGATACTCATGTATCTCAAGGGGACTATGAAGTATGGTTTGTGGTATCCAAAGAGAAAAGATTTCAATTTTATAGCCTATACAGATGCAAATTGGGCAAGAATTTTAGATGATAGGAAAAGTACCAGTGGAGGAGACTTATTCTTAGATGGGTACCTAGTTTCATGGATAATAAAAAATTCAACCATCAGTAACATTATCCACTTATGAGGATGAGTAAATTGTAGTATCTTCATTTTTCACTCAGGTCATATGGATGAGATAGACCCTAAAATAATACAAGGTGGAGTATGATGGTCCTAATCCTATCTATTTTGACAATACAAGCACTATAAGCATCTCAAAGAACCCTACCATGCACTCAAGGACTAGCACATTACCATTAGGTATCATTTTATAAGAGATAAGATAAGTGAATAGATTTTAATACTTGACTATGTTTCTTCACATGATCATATTGAAAACATTTTGACCAAACCACTTCTAAAGGTAACATTTGAACACCTAAGCTAGGAATTGGATGTAATTCCTACCCCTAACAATCATTAAAGAATCCAAGTAATTAGGGGGATATAATCAAGTTAATTAGCTCCAATAATAGGTGAATTAATATAATAAGGTATGCATGTAGATAGGGGATAATTGTTGTGTTATATCGCATAAATTGATATTCCTATGTGTTGAGTATTTTGGTTGCAAGGAGTATGGTCCAAGGAGTTGCAAACATCACTTTGTCATTTATGTTAAAGGGGGAGAAAGACCAATAGGGGAAGAAAATAATGATCATTTTATAGTATGTTTTGACATTAATTAAAAATGGGGATATTTTTTAGCATTTTTCCTATTGTTGAGGTTTGACAATGATGTTGTCATTGATGTCAAAGGCTCTTGACAAAGTTTTCATGAGGTCTTTGAAGAGTATATGTATGGGATAGAATATTGATTACTGTTGAAATATTTTTGAGAGTGTAATATATGTTTATATGAATTAATGAGTGTTTTTAAGGTCAAAATATAAGGTAATTGTTATCAAAGTTGTCAAGTGCTTGAGCCTAGTGTGTCTTGAGAAGGTGTGTGCATAGGATGCCTAGTCTTGTGCATAAAGGATCATGATGGTTTGGTGAGATGTATGAACATAATAATTAGTGATTATATGAGGTTACTTGATCATTTATATGATGATTTTGAGTACTCATAATAATATCAAGGTGAGCCTATATTGGTAGGACCTACATATCAAGTCTACAACTAGACCACTTCTAGATCCTTCTTGGCCTACTGAGGCATCATGATCTATTGTCAAGGCATATTAAGGATGTATGGAAATATTTAATCATGAGATAGGTTTATTTAGTATTTTATTAATATTTAGAGTTAATTAAAATAATAATGAAGGTCATTTCTAAGGCCTAATATGGTTTACAAGTCAAGATCTAAGCAATCAAAGAGAGAGAGGGTACCCTAATGAGGGGTCATGATCAATTTTAAAGAAAATTTTGAATATGGGAGAATTTAAAGATTTATTATATGTTATTTAAATCATGTTAACAAATTTTTATATCATGGTTTTCAATAAAAGGCATGAAAAGTGGTTTTAAGGTCTCTTGAGTACACAAAATGAAGGCATGTGAACCCAAGAAAGACTTTCAAGTGTTCATTGACATTTTTAACCTATTAATGGGAACCTAAATTGTTAATAATAAATTTGGAATAATCCTATCTAATAAATAAATTCATTTTTTTGGGATTTAAGGGTCAATCCTTTATGAGCAATCATTAACACCAAAACCTCTTTAATCCTCTAACAAGGACACGATGTGAAAAATATTGATAAAAATTACCCATAAAGGATTGGTATTATCATATAATATATTAGAGTTTGTATTAAACTATCCTAGGAACCTCCAAGTGTGATTGAGTTATTAAGTATATGAGTGGACCCCATAGGAAAGTGCTAGTTTCTCATAGATTTGATGTATCAATTAGAGTTGACTAAGTCAAATTTTGAAAATTGATGAATTTTGAATTTTTAGACTCATATTTTATGTCATTTTTGGTTTATGTATTGGTTATATTTCTCAAGTTTGCTAAACTAGTCATGCAAGTTAACTAGTCACTAATAGGCCTAATGGTGGAAATAATGAAAAACCCAGATAACAATGAGAAGAAGATTAGGGATGTGTTACCATGATAAAGGGATGAAACAAAGTGAATTGAAATGTTTTTCATTACTTATAATACATTTTAATTTTTTTCTAAGTTTTAGAGGTCAGTGATTATAGTGAAATTTTTTCTCACAAGTTGACCTATCTAATGTAGATGAGATAGTGAGATGTAAGGTTATGAGATTGGTCTACAAGACCAATATTGCCATTTGACCATATTATATTTATATACGATAATTATATAATGATATAATAGGATAATATATATTCATAATAAACAATTGAATATACCTATACATGTTTTGGAGGTCTGAGTCACCATGACTAGTCTTTAAAGAAAATTGGCAGTTCTAAGTGAGCAAGTTATATGACTATTTTTTAGTCCTTTTACCATATGTGATGAATTATAATTAACTTGATGAATTTTTTCAGGTATTTTATATTATTTTAATATTATTTATCGTCATATTTGTGTGGCTAAACACTATGTTATCTTTAGTTGTTCAAGATAGACCTTTCTATGTGTGTGAAGGCCTAATGTAAATAGTAGTAATGACATGCTACGAGTGATGATTGGAGCTAGAAAGTGTCATGGAAATAATATGAGATTAGTATACATATATTTTATGGGAATATGAATAATTCATACCATTTATTAATTTTCAAATTTTTTAAAGTATATCAAAGGGTAACATGTACTGATGAAGGTCTGATTGAATTAGGTCTCCTTAAGGCCTAAAGAAGAATTTGGTCCATTTGAGCTATGAAAAACCTGATGTAATGATTGTTTCATGTTTGTGTCATGTTATAAGGCCTTTTTTTGTAAAATATAAGTGGTCAAGTGTGTGTGTCCAACCAAGAGGTGTATGAGTAAGAGCCTAGTATAAGAATAAGGCCTAATAGGCCTAATTGACTAGTTAGTGAATGATCGAGTGGAAGAAAAGGATATATCACTTTGAACAGATGAAGGAGGTATTATAGAAAATATTAATATTGTATATAAACTATAATGAATATCTAAAATGGGTAATAAATATGGAAATCAAGGTCATATGACCTAATATGTCTTAAAGAGACCTAATTAAGCGAAGAGGCCTAGAAGGCAGTTTGAGAGGGATAAGAGTGTGAAGAGATAAAGAGATGGTAATCATCAGTTGATTAATAAATTAGGTGTTCTAAAGGTGATAAAATCATTCAGGTTGTTGAGTCGGTTTTGAGTTATCTAGGGGGTTGGTTACTCCTTTTAAGTTGGTGTTTACTAAAGCTTAGTTGGGTTAGTGCTTAGCTAGTTGGGGTTGGTACTCCATGTGGAGTTGGTGCTTCAATAAATAATGATATTTTGAATTATATGACTATATTCCATTTTTATGGATTACTAATTTTTATTCCCCTTGAGGATTTCCAACTCATATGTTTGTTTTCATGTGTTATACTCATGTGAATGACTCTTTATGCATTATTATATCTTTGTATTGATTTAATGGTTCAAGGAATTTTAAATTACATGTGAAATAAAGTTTTAAGTGATTGATTCACCCCCCTCTTAGTCATCATGTTTCCAACATAATCTCTTTTATTTCTAGGCAACCCCATGACAAATCCATACTAATAGAGTCACATGGTCTATTTGGGACTGGTAAACATTGATACAAACCTATATTTATAATTTCCCCTTAGCCATTTGATAAAATATTCATATTTTTACATACCTTATTACCTTTTCTTACATTCTAGGACAAAATTAATGCCTGGAAAACTACTCTAACATCTTATCAAGTCTAAAATTTTATGTTATGCTATCATAATGCTTATTTTTTTTATCAAGTTCTCCCTCATTGAATAAATTTTCACACATAATTGTATCCCTTTAAACAATAAGCCATATTGTATCATGTAATCCATCCATGGTTATTTGTTCAAGGTAGTTAGATGTTAAAAATCCTTATAGGATTCTTGAAAATCTTCATCACTCTCATGCAAATCCTTAAGAGAATCAATGCATACACTCTCAAGCTAAACTTCATTGACTAGCAATGACATCCTACTCAAAGCATCAACTACATTATTACTTTGGCCTTTATTATGTTTGATAGTAAAGGTAAAAGTTTGAAAATATTCTATCATTTCATATGCATTTGATTGATCTTGGGTTGACTAGTGATGAATTGCATGGTTATATATGAAGATCACAAAATATTTAGGCATTAGATAATGCCTCCACTTCTTCAAACCCTAAACCATTGCATAGAAATTCAAATTATAAGATGAATACTTATTTTTAGCATCATTTAGGTTTTCAATAAAGTATTTTATAGCCCTACCTTCTTGACTTAAGATAAACCTAATGGCTACTCCACTTGCCTCACACTCTACCTAGAATACTTTGTTAAAATCAGGAAGTGCTAAGATGGGTTGCTTAATTATTTTTCTCTTCAAAAACTAAAATTTATTTTAGCCATGTCAGTCCACATAAAATTTTTCTTGTCTCCTTGAATTATGTCTATTATTGGATCACAAATTCCATTTAAAATTTTAATGAATTTTCTATAGAATCTTACAATGCCATAAAGACTTCTTACCTCTCCAATTATCTTTGGAGTTGGCCAATCCATTATAGATTTCAATTTATCCTTATCCATTTTTATTACTCCTCAAGATATCACAAAACCAAGGTAAAATTTTCTTGTCTTCATGAATGCACATTTATTGACATTGATTAGTAACTTCTCCTCTTGTAACCTTCTTATAACCAAACACAAATGATGGAGATGTTCTTCTTTGCAATGACTATAAATCATTATGTCATCAAAATAAACTATAATAAAATTAACTATTAATGGCTTAAGAATGTCAATCATAAGCCTCATGAATTTATTAGGTGAATTAATGAGGCCAAATGGCATGAACAACCACTCATATATCCATCCATTAGTTTTGAATGTGTTTTTCCATTCATCTTCATGCCTAATTATGATTTTTTAGTATCCACTCTTGAGTTCAATCTTGGAGAAATAGTTTGACCCACTCAAACAATCTATAAAGTATTTTATCCTTGGGAGAGTAAAGTTATACCTTATAGTTATCTTATTCATTTCTCTTCAATCTATGCACATCCTCCAATTTACCTATTTTTTAGGCACTAATACCATTGGAAGTTCACATGGTCTAAGAATCTCCTTAAATATCCTTTTGTCCAATAGTTCTTGAACTTGATTTTTTATATCAACATTTTCTTGTGGTGACATCTTATATGCAACCTTATTATGAAAGCTTTCTCCTAGAATGAAGTCAATGGGATAAATGATTTTTATTATAGGTGGTATCTCACTAAGTAGTTCATCTACTATGATATTAGCATAGCAATTAAGCACATCTTCCACCTCTTGTGGTAATTCATTTACTTTGGTTCCTATTATGATATCCTAATAGTGAGCACCACTACAAATCTTATCTCTTATTTTCTCATTTCATTCACAAACTCCTTTTCACTTACTAGCATTACACTTGAACCAATCTTTTATTCACTATCTTCTTCTTTCATAGGCAACAAGGTATGGATTAAACCATCTTTCTCCAAATGTAAACATTTATCCTTCCATCATGTGATGCATTCATATAATATTTCCAAGGCCTTTCAAGTAGTATGTGTTGCACATCCATTGACATGATGTCATAAATAACTTTATATTTATAAATCCCAGTTTGAAACTCCACCCAAAATTTTTCATTAACCAATACTTGTTGCCCTTTTTCAACCAAGAAAATTTATAAGGAGTGGAATGAGGTATCCTTTTCAACTTTAATTTATCCACCATCTCAATCTAAACTAAATTATATGTGCTATTGAAATAATAAATACTTTTCAACATTTACCTTGGCACTTGCATGAGGTCTTAAAAAGAGTCTTTGTTTGTACAAGTTCCTTCTCTTTATGTGTCTTGATCATCACCCTTATCATAAGCAAAGATTCACCTATGTTTGGTTCATCCACATGATATGGAGAGACAACACTCTCCTCTTTTATTTCTTAAATAACTTGATTTCTATTTTTCAGTTCCATAACTTCTTTCTTGTTGACCCTCTAGACACTCCCAAAACCTATGTCCTACAAATTGATTACACTTGGAACACTTACTTGTGAAACATATCCACCTCCGAAATATGGTCTTATACATCTAAATACACCTTTATAATTAAATTAATATTCTTGTAAAGTGTTATATTCTCTTTGGTTTCTTTATGAGGTATGTCTACCTCTTTGATGACCCATTCATCTATAACTTCTACCTATACCTCTATTTTGTTGTGTTTGTCTTCTACTAAGCTTGGATTTAGATTTTAATGCAAGTTGATAGCATTTTTAAAGAGTCCTAGGGATAACTATACTTAGTTCATCTTGAAAATTGTATCTTAATCCTATACGATATCTATCAACCTTTTCTTTATCCTCATTTATATGGCCTGATCTAATGACCAACTTATAAAACTCCTCTCCATATTTATTTACACTCATTACTTTTTGTTTTAAAGTTTGTACTATTTTGAAGATATTTGTTTCATGTTAATTTGGAAAGAATTTTCCTTTCAAATTTTAGACCATCCTATTCCAAGAATTGATATTTATCTTACCCTTCTTTCATCTTGGATGAATTCCCACTAAAGGGATGCATGCCCTTTCATCTTTTTGCAAGAAAACTTCACCTAGTTTTCCTCTAGAACACTTTCATATTCAAATTATTTATCTATTTCTATAATCCAATCAATAATTTATTCTCCATCCAAGATTCATGAATATGTAGTAATTTTCACTTGTGTTTTAGACCCCTATTTCATTACTACCTTTAGTATTCTTTGAAGACCTTGTTCATCACAGTCTCCAAATTAATCACCTTCTTATTCTGAATCTTGGATTTATTCCTCTCTATCACTTTCATATCCTATTATGAATCCCATTATTTGAGTAGCCTATACTATTACAAGCCTATAATCAAAACTAATCCTAATGTTCTACAACTCCTCTAATTCAGTTTGAATATTGGCTTTATTCCTTTTAGGTGACATCTTGTCTCTTCACCTCTTAAGCTATCTAAAAAAAAATCACTTTGAAAGATATTTGAAAAAAACACTATCAATTTAATATTTTTATCTAAGAGTGTACACCTTGTTTCAATATGCTTTAGGCATTAAACTTGCTTTGGTACCAAAACTAATGCAAAGGAGTTAATAAAAAATAACTTAAACACAAGCTTTTCTTCTTTAGCCAATCTCTACTAGCCCTATTGAGGAATTATTTTTGATGTTTATAAAAATATAAAAGTATTATCTTCCACTAATTATGAATAATAAATGGAAACATGTTTTTCTCTTAAAAAAACTTACTATAGGGAGAAAAAGTTAGTATAATACATAACTTTTGAACCATGAACCCAATCGATGAAACATATTCATAATAACATTTTAATTAGAATATTAACATAATAATGGCCTTGTTTAACCCTCCATAATCCCCCAAAACTCATAAATTTCATGTGATTGGATGAAACCCTTAATATAAACCTTTTAATCTTAAGGGGGAAAATAATATGAAATTTGGGCACTCATTGCATGTAAACTATGAGGGGTAGAGATAAAAATTAAGCTCATTTATTTTCAAAATATATTCATATAAAAATCACCCATAGGATTATATTATACTAATTTTGAGGAAGAAATTGGAGCACATTTTATCTCACATAAAAAACTTGCTTTAGAGACAAAAATTTGAATGGTATAATGTGTAACTTTTGAACCATATGCCCAATCGATGAATGACCTTCAAAATAACATTATAATGGGAATATAAACATGATAATTTCAACATTTTAACCTTGTTTTTACCATACACTCAAAAATTTCATGAATCTAGATGCATCGTTTAAGATAAAATACTAATTCTTAAGGGGAAAAATAATTCAAACTTTGGGAAATAATTACACTGAGAGCTCTATACACATCCCATAAGATTTTATAACCATGACATTTATATATATTTTATTATATTTATTTAAATATTAATAAATTATCTAATCATAACACCAACCACATGAATGCTGAAGCTCATACAATACCAGTAACCTACATTGTGTCAGTAATGATTTCAAGTAAAAAAATACACAATGACAAAATAATTCATAAAATATTTATTCTTCCTTTATGAATGCTATAGTTTTTTATCATGTGATAAAGGGACACATAATCCCATGAGAAACATTAAAATTCTCATTTTTCATTCAATGAACATCAAGAAGATCAATGAGGTGATAAATGCCAATTTAGGGAGGAAAGGAAATGATAGCAAGCCTCATGTGAAACCTCATCAAAAATTATATGAAATGAAGGAGGAGGTTTGGTATTATTTTTTTAGATTAGTGCTTAGACTTTGATTTAATATATGAGGAGGTTTGGTATTATTACTATTTTATGATATTTAATGATAATAGTTATCTCTCCACATTATTTTTGGTCTCATAAAATCACTTAAATTTCATTCACCACTCAACTATTACTCAACTTTATTTTTATTCTACCGACTATAGGAATTATGAAGGTGGTAAAAATCCATTATTTTATAAGGAACCATGGGAGGGGACAACTCATATTTGAACCTTGTCCTAGTGAGGGGGTGAAGATTAATTTCATAGATTAGAACATCCTCAAGAGAGGTGGGTTGGTGACTTAAATTTCATAAAATTAAGGTCCATGACCCTAGATTATCCATGGATTTCACTAAGGCTTGGAAGACAATAAATATTACCATGACGAAGGTTTATATAGATATATCTAAATATTTAATTTCTAGAGTTACTAGGATGCCAATATATAGACTTAAAATATATAAGGATAGGAGTAAAAATGAAGAGATCAACACTTTATTTAAGGAAAATGAAAGAATTTGTGTGCTAAAATATGGGATCCTCAAGACCTCCTTGCCCACCCCTTGGGTATAAGTCTATATGCATATATGAAATACATAACACTATAATATAGTTACATCAAAATATACTAATATCTCTTCTCATTGATAAATTATTTTAGACATAGGAAAATGATGAGCACCCCATTGTTTCTTTTCATGTCCTTAGAAAATTTTGTTCTTTAATTTCAAGATGATAAAATTATTATGCCTATACACCAATCTCTTATTTTTAAACACTTCCAAGATTTACAACCCACCATTGTCTTGTAAGAAATTGATCACCATCATTCTCTTCTTGAGTCAACAAATAGGTGGGAGGAAAACCCTATTTTCATCCATACTAAGGAGGGAGGGTCTAAACTTAAAAGGATCCCTAGGTTTGTTACAATAAAAATATCCTTAACCAAAAATAATACAAATAGTGAGCAATTCTAAATTGTTTTAGCTATGTTATCCAAGAAGGATAAGGATATAAGGTTGAATTATAGTAAGAGGTAGGATAATGTTTATTTTTATAAATATTTAAAGTCTCACATCATTGAAATTATTGATGGTATTTTTGGCCCTTCATTGGATACCCATCCTTCATACTTTAGTGATCTTTATTTAGAGGGTGATTATTATTTTTATAGTGATTTCATACCTATCCCTAAGGGATGGGAAGATACAATGAAGGAGGAAGATTAGTTTGGGAGGATTCTAAATTTGAAGAAGGCCTTCAACTTGCAACTAGGAATTATGAAAGGATTTTTCATGAAAGGCTAGGGAATTATGAAAGGTTTGTTAGAAAGGGATAAAAATAATAAAAAGATAGGGCCCCAACATGACATCATTCAATGGGAAATTTTCAATATATTTTTTAGATAAAAGAGGACCTTTCCAAAGTTGATAGAAAAATGGTGAGGTTGGATAAGGATATGTAGACCATAAAAGGAATGTGGATCACATGATTTCAACTAATAAATCCACCATTAAAATTTTTACCTCCAACATCAAGATTCTATAGAAAGGTTTCAATAATTGGAAATAATGGGATCCCTAGGAAGGTCCTAGTAAAATAACAAGGATAAATAAGAAGAAATGGGTGGATGAAGCTAAGATATCTAAGGAGGTATCCTTTGAAAACCAACTCCAAAATTTGAAGGATGATTATGAGGCCATTTCAAACTTTTATGATATTTATATAAAATAATCTTATGTTCTACTACTATTTATTTATATTTCACCCTTGCTAATGTTATATTAACTAGATATTGTCTTTTCATTGTTGCTCAGTTTTTTAGGACAATGTGTTTTTTTTGGCCTATTTATACTCTATTCTTTATTTTTATTGTTGTCATGTTTTATATAATTTAAAATGGTATGGGATATTTATAAACCCATATTTTTACTAAAAATAAAATTAAAATACACTAAATTGAATACAGACCTTAATAATTAAAAATGTAACCTACATTTAATATTAACCTTACCAAGTCAATCCAATGTACCTTTAGGACCAAATATGTTTTTAATTGTGTCAATAATTGATTCATGTTTTTAATCAATAAATTTCTATAAATATTTTTTGTGAGGTTTACATATAATTTTATCAATTGAATATTTGTATCCATAACCAAATTTAAATAGTGAAGTATCACCCTATTTGGCTCAAAGTCATAAAATAACAATACCTTTAATTTTTTATGAAATTATCTTTGAATCCAAGTTCCTATAACTAACAAAAATATAATGGGATAAACTATCTTCCCCATCTATGATATTGTGGTTAATTTATTTTTTTATTCCACACAATGATATAGGTAATGGTTAATTCCCTCGTCATTGTCTTTAAGTAGAATTACGGAAAAAGTGTGCCTTACATTTAAAGTGTAATAAATTTCTAAGGACATGTATGAAAAAACAAAATGTCACTAATGTTTAAGGCTAAATTTATATTATAAATTAAATTGTACATGGTTGTACAAGATTTGAGATTTGGTAAAAGTTAATTGTTGATTCCATTTCATGACCCCCTAGTGGTTTTAATGAATGACTAGTCTGTATAGACATTTGAGGTCTACAACACCATAATTTAACCCATTATTTTTAATCATGTTAATTACAATTATATTTCATATAGCTTTAAAAAAATCATGGCATGTCCATAGTATAAATAGTCGAAGAACTATAATTTGATTTTTAAAGTGAGTGAAAATCGCTTGATCCATGTATTGTATTATAATATTCATACATTTACTTATTTTCTTCCTCTATTAACAAAATTAATATTCACATGAGAGAATATTTATGTGGAAAATATAATTTTTTAGTTACACCAAGCCAAAATACTTTCAATAAAAATCAAACCAACACCATCCTGGTAGTTCTCTTGATAATTTTTAAGGGATATTTTTACACATGTAATGACACCATCATGATCCCCTTTGCCATGCCTAGCATAAAATAAAATTTTAAAATGTTGTACTATACACTTCTTATACATACTACTCAACCAGTAAAACATTTAAGAATTCTTAAACTATATTACACAAATAGCTAACCAAATATAGTGTATATTGAACATGATTTCTCTTGTATTCATATTTCTATAAAATATCTCAAAAAAAACCTTGGATAAATTTTAGAGAATGTGATCTATCATCGCTCATTAAAATTAGTACTCCCTAAAAATATTAATACTATCTTCTATGATATTAGGTACATGTTTAAATGTAATATACATAATCCAAATTTAATTGAATTTTAATATTAGGATTGAACATCATTTTATATTTGTAGTGTGTAGTTTTCAATAAATTCCACAACTGAAATAATGATCTCGAGTGGGAAGTTTTTTCTTGAATAACTTGAATTGATCATCTAGCCATTTTTATTTAAGTGTGTGTTTTTCATATTGGTAAATAATAATTTTATTTAATTCAATCATGAAATTAGATACGGATACCTTGGTCACAACTAACTCATAGCTTGATGACTTTTTTCCATCTTTTAATTCATACTGTATATGTTTTTACTTCTTAAAATAAACTAGTTTCTTTCCAAATTCGTGTCAAATATTCTCATGTATGAATCTATTCAAATTTTAAAAAATAGTACAAGTGTTACCTATTCCATCTAAACATTGTTTGGAAACAAAAAATTCTCCTCAGGAATTTGACATAAAAGACTTGGGATTAACTCTCTTGACATTTTTTTGATGGGTAATTTGGCACACAAGTTAGGTAGGATGATGTAATATCTAGCCTCTCCTAAAATGAGGTTCAAAGATATCCCCAATGTCTATATCTACAAGGTCACGATGTATTGGGTAACCTAGTTGGTCAATGTGTAACTATTTTATTTCAAGGGGCCTGGTGATTTAAAATTTAAACATCATTTTAGATTTAAAAAAGTATAGAGAAATACAAGTATTTATTGTCTCATTCATTTAGGTTTTTAATGCATAATGGGAAACAAATATGAACATGCATATGTTTTATTTTCTCAAGTAAATAAATCAACATTTGTAGGTTTTAGTGAAGTGAATACGACTGATTTAAAATTAATATTTATTATATATATTTACAATTTTATAAATGTAAATAAATGACATATAAATCAAGATAACCTTTCACATATAGATTGTTTTTATATCTAATTAAATCCTTAGCTTAACATATTGAAAAAAAATTAAAAGAGAAGGGGAAAGAGGGAAAATAAAAAGTATCTTATAATGAAGACAAGATACAAATTTTGATTGAATGGATCGCAAAAATCAATATCCACCTATTCATCATATGAAAAAAAATGAAAGGAGATAATGAAAGTGTCTGAGGAAAATCCAGATATGAAAGGGATAAAAATTACCACCATTTACATGCACATATCATGAAATAAAACTCCATAATCTTTGATTAATCAAGATATTCATTTTTAATAACAAAGTTCAAATCTAAAATCATTATATCACAAATTAAGTATCATAACATTAGTTCCAAACAAAATAATAAAGAGATTTGATGTAGGATCATCCAAGGGTTCATACAATATTGCATCAACCAAAAACATAGTAACATGTGTATGTGTTGTCTTATTTGTGTGTTTATAATTTTTGGCATGGTGAAGAAAATACAAGATAATATTATTAATCCTACCCTTTATTAACATCAAACACATTTTATAAGGATCAATTTTATATAGCTACATGGCTACAAACAAGTTGGTTGAGTCTCTCAACCATTAGTACAATTTAGGATGTCACTACGTGTCTTGAATAGTTTGTGGGTAGAAGGCTAAAATAGAATAAATATCATATCTAAACATAAATATGATTGAATATTTGGATTCCTATTGAAGAGTGGTTAAATTAAAAAAATTGAATTTCAATCCAAGTACGCGTGCTCAAGTTATGGCCTCTAGAAGTTGATATTTTTCATGGTAACAGAACCATTGGTCAATATATGGTAGTGGTTTCAAAACTGTAGTCATGGTTATGAAATAATAAGGGGTGATTTTTTAAATAGTGGTAGTTTTGGCCTATAAAATAATGGTGGTTTCATCATGAATTAAGTTTTAAAAAATAATGACACAAAGATAAACAAATAGATCTAGAGTGTTTCTAAGGGGTAAAGAAGGTGAAGTGACATGGGAGAAGGCAAATAAATGTCATGAAAGATCATAATTTAGGTATAAGAGTGAATGAAAACACTCAAGAGAGTTCCAAGTGAAAAATAAAGAACTCTAATAAAGATAAGAAGGAGATGAAGGTGAACTAGTCCATGAGAGACTATTTATGGATGTTATTGTTCATGTTTGCATTTAAATAACCTTGTAGAGGCAAGAGTGTGTGTATATGTGAGTATGAGAATGACTGAGTGTGCATTCTTTTTAATGTTCTTAAAATGAATTCAATTTTTTTTTTGTTTAGCTATGTCAATTTTAGTAGTGTGCTCAAATATGACCATGGGTGGGTGTCTAACCATGCATCATAGAGGTAAGGTAGTCCTTAAGTGGACCCACTCTCTTATGATTGCATCATTTGATATTAGATCCAATTTTTCATTGATGGATTGAGTTTTTAAGGCTCTTGTATGAGTCAATTATATATTTTTTAAGATAATTTTACTTGATTTAGATGCAATTTGTGAAATATAAGCTTACATGGGTGAGAGAATATGTTTTTTGTAAGTGTGAAAGAAGTCCTAAAAGTTGAGAGGAAGTGTGAGAGGCTCTTATTTGAGTCTATTTA
>JARHVA010005390.1:107500-472500 GCA_037957365.1 Torreya grandis
TACACAAAATAATGCAATCACATATGATTTAACAAGTAAGATTCTTAAAGGTGATTTAATTCATCTAGAACTCATCTTTACAAGTGCTTAATATGAAAATTTATCACATGTACTTGGTATTCTCAATGGAGAGTGTTTTAGGCCCTAGTTTGGCACATAAATTGATATGACCCCTAGGAGTACCTTGAAAGAGTTGAGACCAAATGACTTGCGAGCTTAAACAAGAGGATCAAAAAGCAAAAAGAGGGGTACCATGATTCCAAAGGAATTAGGGCATGTTTTGAAAGCAACAAAAACATTTTATTTGTATAAGCCACCATACGTTCCTACATAATATTGTAAGTATGTATAATAGAATATATATGAAGAAAAAAAAATCATATAAAATTGAACATGGATACTACAAAAACATGTAGTGCATATTTGGTTGATTTTAACGTATAAAGGATTACACATCTAAAATGACCTTGGTTGATTAGCAATTGTGTATTATTTTTTTCAAAAAACTTATTATATAATTTTGTTTGGGTCATGTCCAAGGAATGTTTTGAATGTGTCTCACTATTTTTTGAACCTTTTATTATTTTAACATATTTTATATTTCATGAGACCCTTATGTTGTCACACCAAACAAATTAAATAAAATGTCTTGTTCTTTCAACTATTATATTATATTTTCAAGGGATTATACCATTAAATGCCTAATAATATGTGATAAAAGGGTCATCAAGTTTTTTTCTTCTTCCTACAGCTTTAATTATAATTTTACAATTCAAGTTTAGGGTTGTACTTATTTGAATAATAAATTGTCCTCTAGATATTATCTTCCTCATTATAAACTTTGTTATTACTCATCTTTCCATTTTAATATCTGTATTTCTATTTTTATTACCTATTGCATTAAATGCATTACTTATATTATTTACTATTGCACTATTTATTCCATATAGATTTCTTGTTCTTAACCCTAAATTATGCATCACATGGCACATTTTTTGTATTTTCATCAATTGAAAAAATAATTGACATCATTTTTAATGGGTTTTTTACTCAAATGCATACTCATGTACAAGTTGAGCATGACATTTAAATGTACATTTTGAAATTTTACCTTGCACGTGTTCTAATATCTTCACATATAGTTCAATAAAATACCTTGGTGTTCTTTAGATTATCCTTGGAGATGTAGGCATGAGAGGTACATTATTTATTAAATGTAATGGTGTTATCTCTTCAACCATAGAAGGGATATACAGCCTATGTTAACATTAAAATCTATAGGTGAAGTAAATTACTCTTCATTTAGAGAGAGATCAATTGAGATCATAATGTGATGTTCATTATCATCATGCTAAAAAATTTCATTATTTATATATGGTTCATTATATTGTTTTTTTCCATGTGTTTCAATACTTAATACAAATTCATTAGTTACATATTCTATGTTGGGTCATTTATGATCCAAGGTTTTATTTACTTTGTCTTTTTGTTTGTTAAATAATTCAAGGCATTCATCTCACTAGGAGACACCCATATTATGTTTGTTTGAGGTAAAATGGTAATAATAAATTACCATTTTATTTATGTATTAGGTTATTAGTTTGTTTGGGTTGAAAATCCATTGGTTGGTTCTCAACCAACTCATAAGCCTATAAAATATTATGAAACCTTGTAAATCAAATTATGCTTTTATTGAATAATTTTTGTTATATTCCTCTAATATTTGATCTCAAAAATGGTATCATAGCATTGGTTCATTCATGTATGGAGGAATTATTGACAGTCAAAACTGTGAAGGAGAAATAAATTGAATATGAAATAAGAAGCCATTATTTTTGTAAAGGTATGCACCTGAAAGTTTTTTCTTGAATTTGAAACTCTCAAAATACTTGTATAACCTCTATCATAACACTATCCATATTTTTATGATGTATAAATTATTTTTAAATTCATATTATGTGAATTTTATAGTATTATTTTTAAATCAATTTTATTTTTTTTCATTATTTGAATGCTACTAATACATTTGCACTATTTTTTGGAAATCTAATAGTTTCAACACCATTTCAAACATAGTATTTTTAGAATTATGGCTTTTAAATGGCTTAGAATAATATATTTTTGGAATTTGTGTATTAAATTAAACTAAAAAAACTTATATGCTTCTACAATCCCTTAAAGACACTTATACAATTTTTGAATCATTTAGTAGTTTTCTTCCATTTGTACGACATCTTACATGCTAAAAATGGTGTCCTCCAAGTAAAAAATGGTGTAATACATAGCATGGCATAGAAATAAGATTATAATTTAAGTTTTATTTCTTTCCATTACCTAGTGGGTCTCTTCACAAAATCACCAAGTAAAACCTTCTCATGGAAGTAAATAACTAAGGTTAAAGATTTTTGTATGCACAATTTTTATTCTTTTATGGAAACATCTAAAAAATGTAGTTTAAATAGTTTATCTTGAGTTATAATATTCAAATTGATTGTATAGGGGTTGTAAGAACAAATTTTTGTTAATTACATGACAAAGGGAATGTTAAGGGTTCAAAACCTAGTTTATTTTTGACCTTATTTAATTTTGTATAAAGGAGTTACAAGGGTGTAATTGGAGATATAAGGTGTGATTATTGCATTTTTTTGACAAATCCCATAATCATAAAATTGTAATTGGAATATATTTGGTGGGTAAAGGCAAAACCCTAATAACATTTCCTCTTTTTTAACTTGATTGTCCTTTTTTGATAGCACCAAGGCTAAAATTATAAGTTAAATCTCTAAAAATGAAATATTAACACCTAAAAAATACAAGGAATAGAAAATTACTATGTAAAACACAATCATTTTTAATAATTTGTGGGAAATAACCAAAAACAAAACCACACTACCCACTGAAACTAAAAAATTATTTGAGTTCCAAAAGTGTGATAAATGTGCACTCATGATATTGGAATCATATTGCATTGGACATGTGATTATTAATATTAAATATTTTAAAAATAAAGCACGGAGAGCATGGAAAACATTAAAATACTTGTATGACAAACAACATGCATATAGTAAAATTAAAAATTTTATGTAGTTTTTGAATAATAAACTAGAAGATGATGAAGACATTGTTATAGCTCAAATGTTCACCCTTGAGAGGGTGGTTCAAGACATCTAACCTTATCTATATAATGGGATTAGTCTTAGGTTATGGGTGACCTCTAAATGGACTAAATCTATATATTATAGGGCTATCTCCCATTGATGTATCAATTAAGCTCCACTACTAACTTTAAAAGGAAAAGGGAGAGGAATAACATGAAAGAAAACTAACTAATGGGTTGATACACTAGATTATTTGATTAGTACCAACTCTATACATGTGCTCATGTAGACCATGAGACTAACTTGAACATAAACTACTCCCAATATGAATCTCTCACATAAACATTTCAATGTGGAGGTTATGATATATGTTTAGGATAAGAGGGATAATCAATGGGTCTAGAATGACACTAATGAATAGTAAAAATAACCCAACCCTCACACTTCACATGACCTACAAAATAATATTTCAAACTATATATAGGTGTTAGAATAGGATAACATGCCAAGGAAGACCAAGCCAATCATGTAATAAGATCAGCTATCCATGTATACACACTAAGTAAATTCAAAGAAGGAGATAAAACCAATAGCATTTATTAATCTAAGGAATACAAATGAGTAGGGATTCACAATAATTAGGTGGAAGATCCATTAAAAATCTAAACAAGGTTGTATATATAGAGAAATAAAGGAGTAGAGAAAGCAAACATTGGAGAGGATTATAAAAATTATCATTTTCACAAGGATCAAGTTAGAAGCAAGAGGAATATACAAGTAGGTAGTTATGAAGTCATTTATCAACATGTGTGTGTTTTGAACTAATCTTATTTAACAATGTGGCATAGAATAACTCTTAGTCTTCTTGTGTGACTCATCAAACCAATCATTAAACAACCAATTCTTGTTTATAAAGAGTTAAAAGTATATGTCCTAACATGTGTCATTTTGGTTATGCTTTTAGGATCTTACATGCCAATCTTCTATAGTTCTTATAAACTTCTTTTATTCTCAAAACCCCACAATCCTCATTACCTCTATTTCACTCTAATGTCTCAAATCTTGCTTCTATGTTCTTAAATGCAACCTATCTCCATGATAGACCTTTATCCACCTTAAAAAACTTGTATCAATCCCCTTGGATTCCTCAAACACTCTATAAGACTTCATTTCACACCTAAAACCTAGACTTGTCTTCATTTCCTTGTATCCCTCAAAACAAACAAAGCTTCTTGTCTAGAACATTGTATAGATTCTCCTCACAAACTAAGCATAGGTTTGAATATCCATTTGGCTCTTCCTACTTTGTACTAAGTCTAAGTATCAAACACTCAATGCAATTATACTTAATCCACATGTTTCTCTCTCCACTATCCCTTAATTAGGTATTTAGGCCTAGGAAATGAGATTTGGCTCTAACTAATGATTACACATGTGAAAATTAAAGATAACACTTGATATAATTTAAGGACCTCCTCATCATACTCCATTTTTAATTTTTTGGTCTAACACTGTTAGGTTGTGGAGCTAAAAGCTTCACCAGGATGTGAACAGGAGGAGTTGCTGGATGTCACAGTCACCGGCATCGGTCAAGCCAACCAATCTTGGCAAGGTGCAGACAGGAAGCAACCGATGACGGTCAGGGATCGGCCGACGTCAGTCATCCCTAGTCAAATAGGAAATGATGTCGGTCGCTTGTGCGGTTCCAGAACTGTAGTTTCACAAATAGTTTGTTAATGAACCAGTTGTTTGCATGTTAAAGGCTAATTATAGTCTTGAGTTGTGTGTCTAATTATTGTAATTAAAAAATTATAATTATTGTTTGCATGAGATCTATTTAAGAGACTCATGGGCTGTATTGTAATCAAGGCAAGAAAGAGTTCTTCTAAGTTTGTAAGATCAGGTTGATCTGCAAGTTATGCAAGGTCAAGGAGAAGATCTACATGGTAAGTAAGTTCATTGATTTATAGGTTACTGCAAGATCAGAGAGATCTACTTGAAGTACATAGAGTACTTGGAACTGGCAGTGTTGTACTGACTGGTTGGAGGTGAACAACAGTTCTCTGTGTGTGAGTTGTTTGTTGTGACCGTAATTGAGAGAGAGAAATTTTGATTGAGAATTAATGTAAGTCCTAGAGGTGTGGGAACCCTCAGAGGTGTGAGAAGAGTGTGGCATCTTCTTCATTGTATTTTCTTTCTGGATGAGTTGAATACAATATTGTGTATTGTCTCTCAAATTCTGTGTTGTTTATGGTTTCTAATTACTTATTACTTTTGGTTAATTCTATAGTTAGTTGCTTGTATATGGTAATCAGTTGTGCTTCCTAGGTCCTAACAATTGGTATCAAAGCTAAGGTTGGAAGGAGCAGGTGTTTGTGTTTGATTACAGGTCACTCTCAAGGGTTTTTGATTGAGTGGGAGTATAGCAATGGCAGAAGAAAGTAAGCTAAGGATGGAGAAATTTAATGGCATGAATTATCAATTATGGAGGATGCAGATAGAAGATTATCTATATCAGAAAGATCTATACTTACCATTAGGTGGTGTGGCATGCAAGCCCACATATATGAAAGATGAGGAATGGAATGTTCTTGATCGGAAGGCTCTGGGAACTATAAGGTTGAGCCTAGCATCGTCTGTGATTTCCAACTTATCACATGCTAAGACAACAGTAGAGTTAATGGGATCTTTGGCAAATTTATATGAAAAACCCTCAGCTTCAAATAAGGTATTTCTTATGAAGCAATTATTTAATTTACAAATGTAGGAAGGTGGATCGGTACATAGTCATCTTAGTGATTTCCATGGATTAGTAAATCAGTTAGTTTTAGTCAATATAGTTTTTGATGATGAAATTAAGGTTCTCTTAATCTTGTGCTCCTTACCTGAAAGTTGGGATAGTTTGGTAATGGCAGTTAGTAACACTGTGTCTGCTTCAAATATCTTAAAATTGGATGATGTTGTTAGTGTAATCTTGAATGAAGAAATTCACAGGAAAAGCATAGGTGAATCATCAGAGAATGCTTTGAGTGTTGAAATTAGGGGAAGGCAAAGAGAGAAGATTACGCAAGGGAAATCAAGGTCAAAGATAGGCAGGAGATCTAGATCCAGGCACGATAGGTTAGTCTACTGGAATTGTGGAAAGAAAGGGCACATAAAGAGAGATTATTGGTTGGTTGAAGATTAGCAAGAAGGAAATGAAGAAGAAAGTGTTGTAGGTATTGTTGCAGGTATCGTTGCACATGATGCTCTGGTATGTTCCTTGGATAAAGTGGAATCTTGGCTTTTAGATTCTAGTGCCTCTTTCCATGCAACCCCAAATAGAGCATCTTTTCATGATTATGTCTAGGGAGACTTTGGAGAGATTTATTTAGGGGATGGTAAGCCTTGTCAAATGGTTGGCAAAGGGGAATTATGGCTAAAGTTGTAGATGGGCACCACATGAGTGTTGAAGGATGTCATGCATGTCCCAGTCCTGAAGTGGAATTTTATTTTTTTTGGAAAGTTGGGTGATGAGGGATGCATAGTAACCCTCACAATAGAATCTTGGAAGGTTTCCAAGGGTGCACTTGTTTTAGTGAGAGGTAAGAAAGTAGATACTCTTTATCTATCTACTTGTATTACTGATTCTCCTTCTAGTTTATCTACTTCAGCTGTAGATTCGAAGATGTGGCTTCATAGGCTTGGTCACATGAATAAGAAGGAGATTCATGTTCTTGAGTCAAAAAGTAAAAGTTCAGATTCAGATCAAGATTTCTGTAAGCAACAGAAGAAAGTGAGGTTTCTTGAAACTACTACTACAAGAAAGGATTGGGTCTATGGCACAAAGAGGAAATCTGATGTTTTTGACAAGAACAAGAAAGACTTAGTGTTTATGGAGAAGATGACAAACAAAAATCAGTCACAGGGGCTAAATAATTCTAAGCAAGGCAGTTTGAACAAGATTTTGATTCAAAGTAAGCTCGCGGGTAAAAAGTCATCACTCACAAGAAAACACAGTCACCGACGTCAGTCAGGTAAAATTGACATTGACAGGCAGGTGGACATCGACGTCGATCATGGAACTGATGTTGATGGCCAGGACACTGGCATCGATCAGGGAACCGACGTCAGTGATCAGTTGGGATTGACATCAGTCATGTGTAGACCAGGGTCAACTAGAAAATGGATTTTGGGTGGATAGCAAGTTGTCAAGGAGTCTCAAATGCCCATATGGAGGACTGAAAGGGTAAGTAAGCCTCAAATTCATTATTCCCCTTCTTTACACTACTTGTTGCTCACTGATGGTCAAGAACCAGGATGTTTTAAAGAAGTAGAGTAGGTAAGATCTAGGAAACTATGGGAGCATGGCATGGATGAGGAAGTTGATTCCTTGGGAGAGTACCAAATGAGAGATTTGGTAGAGTTTCTAGCTGGGTTAAATAAGAGAGAGAATGGACACATGAGATGAAACGCCAGGGCATATGGTCTTGAGAAGGCTGCAGGGCAATAGAGGTTTGACAGATGGATGACAAAGTAGGGCTTTAGTCAATGTCATGGTAACCATTGTGGTTTCTTTACCATGTTGGATAATATTAGCTACACTATCCTGTTACTGTATGTAGTGTGTATGCTTGTTGCAGGGTCACACATGTAGGGAGTTGCTGAGCTAAAGGTAAAGTTAGTTCAGAGGTGTGTCATGAAGGATCTAGGAGCATCAAGATTCTTTGGCATGAGTATTCTTAGAGATAGGGAAGATCATAGGTTGATGTTGTCTCAGGATGATTGTGTGAAGGTAGTGCAGGATGCAAGACTAGCAAGCGCACCTATGGATGGATGGTTAACAAAGCATAGTCCCCAATCACATGATGAGGATAAGTACATGAGTACTACACCTGAGTTTGCCCAAGCAGTGGGAGCTGTCAGAAAGTTTGTGGTCAATCCAAAAAAGAAGAACTGGAGAGTTGTTCAGTGGATTCTCAGGTATCTGAGAGGGACTAGTAGTAGGGATTCATGCTATGCAGGGTCAAGCACTTCGGATATGGCAGGTTACTTGGTTGACAAGTGTTGTACCATAATTTGTGTGGTGGTTGGTCTTCAATATTGAGCTTGAAGAGGAATACAAGCCAAGAAACAAATTAGATGGTGTACAGGTATAGGTACAGGTGTAGCTATTTATCTCCAAGTGGGAGATTGTTAGGTTGTGGAGCTAAAAGCTTCACCAAGATGCAAATAGGAGGAGTTTCTAGATGTGACAGTCACTGGCATTAGTCAGGCCAACTAACATTGATAAGGTGCAAATAGGAAGCAACCGATGATGGTCAGGGATCGGCCAACGTCAGTCATCCCCAGTCAGACAGGGATCGATGTCGGTTGCTTGTGCGGTTCTAGAACTGTAGTTTCACAGACAATTTTTTAACGAATGGATTGTTTGCATGTTAAAGGCTAATTATAGTCTTGAGTTACATGTCTAATTATTGTAATTAAAAAATTCTAATTATTGTTTGCATGAGATCTATTTAAGAGACTCATGGGATGTATTGTAATCAAGGCAAGAAAGAGTTTCTTCCAAGTTTGTAAGATCAAGTTGATCTGCAGGTTGTGCAAGGTCAAGGAGAAGATCTACATGGCAAGTAAGGTCATTGATTTGTAGGTTGTTTCAAGATCAGAGAGATCTACTTGAACTACGTAGAGTACTTGGAACTGACAGTGTTGTACTGACTGGTTGGAGGTGAACAACAGCTCTGTGTGTGTGAGTTGTTTGTTGTGACCATAATTGAGAGAGAGAACTTTTGATTGAGAATTATTGTAAGTCTTAGAGGTGTGGGAAGCCTTAGAGGTGTGAGAAGAGTGTGGCATCTTCTTCATTGTATTTTCTTTCTGGATGAGTTGAATACAAGATTGTGTATTATCTCTCAAATTCTATATTGTTTCTGGTTTCTAATTACTTATTGCTTCTGGTTAATTCCACAGTTAGTTGCTTGTATATGGTAATCAGTTGTGCTTCCTAGGTCCTAAAAGACACAACTTTCCATGCTTTCAAATAGCTTGCAACAATCATTTTTATCCCTTTTTCATACACTTTTTACCCTGCACATGCTCATCAATGAATTGATAAGGTGTTTAGGAGAGGTATGAAGGTTTCTCATATCATTTCAAGGGTCATACAATCCATTTTAGTTATTTAAGAGACCAAACTCTCTCATCAGGTCATTAGAAGGGTTTGAGGAGGGTTCTAGGTGTCTAAACTATTAAGGATTGATCATAGAGATAATACCCTTAATGAACATACAAATGCCATGGATCAGTAGTTAATATGGGTGGTGTCTTATTCCTAGGATATTAAGTTACCATGCATCTAATTTTTCAAGATATGAACATCTCAAATTTCTTCTCTTGAGCTGACAGACTGTATGGGTCAAGTTGAGAGAGAGATTTAGGATTGAAATGTTATTAAAAAGGGTTTCTTATACTATAACACCATATGAGATGTATGTGAAACTCCTAAATCCATATGGATATGTTTTATGTTTTCACCCTTCATAGTCATTGAAACCTGCCTATACCCATTGTTAGGGTTTATAGATAGCTTTGAAGCAAAGACCTTAGTGACCATGATTTTAAATTTATCCTCCATAAAATGTTTATAAACCATATGATATTATATATAAGGCCTATTTTATCTCTTTAGGAGTATTCATACTTACACTTTATTTAGAACATGCATGATTTCTTCATTCTCTACATGTAGACCTGAACATTCCCCATTTAGGCCTATAGGTGCTTAGGATTGTATGATTAGAGGCTTTAAGATGGATTCTATTTTAATAATTTTTTTATCTTATTAAATATATTATTAGGATTACCATGGATTCCATACACCCTACTTGATTATCCAAACCTCATCTTTGATACCCATATTACATATTCTCTTTAAAACTTGAAAGCTAACTTGAATCTCTCAAGTAGTCCTGTGTATAGATAATTTGAGTTAAACTTTGCTAGAGTTAAAGAAGGATTTCACTTAAATTAATTTAATTATTTTAACTTGCACAAAACTTTCTCAACCACTTCTCATTGCTCTCATATTTCACTTGATCTTCAAACCATCAAGTTCCATGCAAGATTGGTTTCCCCTGTTTGAGAATATGGACCTACGCGTCTATAGACCTATAGGTCTATATTCACATTACTTTTTATCCATTTATGGTATTTTTTAAGTTTATTAGACATTATAAAAATGCCACACAAACTTATACATACTGTTAAGGTCAATCTACCCTCAAGACTTATAAAATGTCTCCAAATACCTATTTTTGCCTGTATAGTTCTATTTAGTCCTCATGTTTATATTGCATTGGGGAAGGGCCATCTTAAGTTGGTGTTGTTTTTATTTGAGGTTATAATAATGATATAGGTTTTAATTTTTATTTAAAAATATTCTAAAACAATATTTAACCCTCATTACTTAGGATTTATGCTCAAACATCCCCTTTTCTAGTTCATTTCCTTTGAATAGGCCTGCAATCATGAATTGTATTACATGAAGATAGGTGGGTTGAAGTTTGAGATATTAGATGTGTTTTTAGAGTCTTAATAAAATATCCTTGAGTCTCACTAAGGTAACCTAAGTTTTTCTTTACTGTATAAGCATAAAACTCTAATTGTTCATATGTTTGGCACTTACAACATTCTATCCTTTCACCATTAACCTAGGAAATTTGGTCTCAAAGCTTATAGGGGTTCTAAAATAGGGATGATAATATATGATCAGGCACTTGATACCCTTAAATTAATTCATCATAACCATTTAGGTATAAATATGACCTATAGGTATGCATATTTGTAGGTTAACAAAATTTCTCATTGGCCTAACCTTGATGGGGAACATTAGAACCCATGGTTTATAGGGTCCATCACCTGAAATATCATCTTGAGGGTGATATTGGTTATTTTATAATACTTTAATACAATAAAATATCGTTTATTAAAACCATATGTTATCACTTGGTTTTTCACCCTTTGAGGATATACCTATCTCTCCTCATCCAAGTGGCACAATAAAACATCTCTCTTGTTATGGGTAATAATTTGATGAGATGAATCTTTAGAAGGGCTAGTTCCCTTGATGCACTTTTTGAAACACTTTCCTATTTATCAACTTGAAATGAAAAGGGTTAAGAATAAAAAATAAGAAACTAAAAGGTTATACACCAATATTTAATTTCCCCCTATTGACTTAACTTATACTATTTAGAGCATAACAAATCTTCTTTCACACAAAACTTACAACTCAAGGCAGATTATTGCATCAATGTTTCATATGCTAGGTTAAAGAGTTATGTTGATATGCAATAAGGATAATTAATTATACTTTGAAAAATATAGTCATAAATCAATTCTAAATCTCTCATACACTAAGGAAGAACACTAACAAAGACCTGCAATAATTACTCTTCTACATACTTGGTGGCATCAATGTTTCATATGCTAGGTTCAAGAGTTATGTTGATATACAATAAGGATAATTAATTATACTTTGAAAAATATAGTCATAAATAAAATCTAAATCTCTCATACACTAAGGAAGAACACTAACAAAGACCTGCTATAATTACTCTTCTACATACTTGGTGGATAATCAAAGACAACATGCTAAAAAAGATTAGCTTTCACTAGACAAGATCAATAAGAGTTGAAATCAAACTCAAATATGCAGAATTTAAGTAGGAAAAATCACTTGTTTATTTATTCAAGCTTAATTCAAGTATAAAATTGGCTAGGGTTTCACCATCAACCAATGAGGGCTGCTAAAAAGAGCCAAAAGAGTCAATATTTATAGCCTTTGAGAGAAGAGAAAGATAAAGGAAGTCCAAAGGTCACTTATACACTTTATAATATGATAAAATGTGTTAAAATTGCATGATAAAGAGGTATTTAATGAACGTTTCAATTTCAAGAGGCCCAAGTGTCCATACAAGTCAATTGAAACTTATGAAAAATGGTAAAAAACTCCCAGTCTTGGATCAAAAAACTACCTTCATAATTTGAACCTATTTAAACATCCCAAAACTAAATAGGGATAGGTATGATGATTATAATGAGAGGGAAGGCCTTTATTCATGAATTTCAATGAATTGGGTGTATTCTTACTCATTTGGAAACACCTAAAAGGAAGCATCATTGCCTACAGTCTAAAAAACTCCTTTTTCAATCACCCCTAAGACTTGTCTTCAAAAATGGATTTATTTTTCCATGAAAATATGTATGAGGGAGTGACTAAAACTTTTAAGGACTATCCATGGCCTTAGAATACTTAGGTACACCTTAAAAGGCTCATACTTTGAGTTTTCACCTTTCTTACCCTTGTGTCCACTATGCGAGTTTTGACTAGATGAGATGAGAGCTCGGACACTTAGGAGTTTATTATGGGAAAAAAATAACTATAAGAGTTAATAAAATTTCTAATATTCCCTCCAAAATTTATTTCATCTTTATAATTCTCTTATAGCCTGTCAAACACATAAAATGATCAAAACATCCCTATTTTACCCCTTATTCATATAATTTTGTACAACTCAAAATCACGTGATGGATCCTGATTTAGTATTATATGATTTAAAATATATTTCATGGTCAAACTATTCCATTTGGATACCTCTCCAATATTTTTTTCTCCTTCGGGTTCTAACTGAGGGTTTAATAGGGTTTTAGGTAGTTTTTTGTCTTAAGCATTGTTCATAAAGTTTAGATGTTTAACTTTTCAAAAAATGACATAAAATTGATTTTAAGGGAACATAATAACCTCTCAAAACTCCTCTATTTCCCATGAAAACTCTTAGAGGAGATATGAACACTTGAAGTCACCTTATCAAGCTAGTTTCTACCTTTCTTGCATGCTTGAATTATCTTAGAGTTATAATTATCTTTCCTATAGGTTCCTCTGCATATCAAAAGCTCATACATGTATATTTTTATCCCCTTAACATTCCTCAATCATTTTTATATCCCACCAAGTGTTGTAAATGAATATGGACCCCCAATTAGTTCTAAGTTCCTTGAAGGCCTAATAGGCTTAACCTGCACCTAGTTGGCTTTGGATACTTGGACCAATATTTCATGGTTTGGATAATGTATTATTCATGTTCACATATCTTTATAATATAAAAATTAATTACATATCCTCCCAAGCACTTATTTTTACCTTTTCCTTTCATTCACCAATTAGGCCTAGAAGAAACTTATTTAGTTGGACTGTGTGCAAGGGAATCATGGTCATTTTGAGAGTTATTATCTTGAAATAATAATTATATAGCATCTATTTTCCTTAAATACACCTAATTATATGTTTATTAAGGTTCCCAAAGTTCCACATCAATCCTTTTGCCCATTTTGTACTCACTAGCTTGCTTTGTTAAACCCTGATTTTTCTAGACAGACTGACCTATGAGATGAAAAAGTGAGGTATAACCCTCATCCCCTAATCTGTAAACTACACTAATAAAATCAAAGTGATAGTTTAAAACTATGGATTATAAATTTCTCAAACTTAACTAATTCTTGAAAAACTCAAAAGAACCTATAAATTATTTGGCAAAAATGTTCTCGATTATCGAATTAGATTGGAACTGTCAAATGACTTTTAACTTCCATTCACCAATAAAACTGGTTTTTGTTTTAAAATTGAATGGCATAAATTGTAAATTTTTAAAAATTGCATGTTTTATTGATTAATTAAAAATCAAAAAATAGAATTTAAAACATGCAAATAAAGACAATTTTACCATCCGATATTGATAACGGAGTTTGACATATCTTGCTTATGTCTCCAAGTCTGCCCAATAATGAGGACCATTTATATTAAATTTTCACAAAAAATGGCTTAAAAATTATTCAAAACACTACACAACTTCCCTTAGGTCTGATCTCTATCCAATAATTCCACCTATGTTGATAAACTCAAGCGTGGTCACATGGAATCCTTCCTCAGTCTTCAATCCCCTTCCGAAATTACTTTGGTCCCTTCACTCAAACTATTGGTCTATCCAAATAATAATAATAAAATTCTCTTTTTAATTAAAAAACATAATTAAAAATGATTACTTACTATGTACTAGGTCATATAATGGATTAAAATCCATTTGCTAGCTTTCTACAAGCTTCCATCTAGCTCTCAGCCTCTTAAAAATAATTACACAGTCCTGCCAAGCTTAAATTCAAATACAAGTTCATGCCTTATATAACACTTGGAATCCCATAGCTTAGTTGATCAAGACTTATCCCTTTTATAGGGTAGGTCCATGGTTTAAGTCTTTCCCATTCTATTTGGGTGCTTGAATTATCTCCTTAATCCCACATTGGGAAACAACTTAAAGTCGTCAGCCTATGATTTTGTTTCATGGGTTATATTTAGTCCCACATTGTGTATATCCAAACCAAATTGAACTTTTAATAGCTCAACTATCCACAATAATGGTCACCAATTCCTTTTGGCTAAGGCATATACCATGACTGATGGTTTGGGTGGTGTGCTCAGTCCTTGATCTTGGCAGTGGTGTTACGTGGCTCCTCCACATGGGTGCAAAGGCTCAAAGCACATTATAAACTTGGCTCAAATTATAATCTTAACATTATAATGGATTAATCCTTGTGGAATTTGATTCACCCTTAGACTTGGTATTATGCCATCTTTAGCATAAAATATGGCTCGATCTTATATCCAATATTTGGGCATATGAATATTGACTCGGCCTTCAATCTTGAGCTATGACTCAGAAATATGAGTTGGTAAGACCTTCATGGTATAATAACATGCCAAATTTTGTATCTCCCATGTGGTGTAATGGGGAATGGTAAGTAAAATATTACCAAGCTATTACAAAGCTTTAAAAACATGTAATTTAATTGTCCCACGTGCATTTGGTGGGCACAAAAGATAGGTTTAAAAGCAAAATAAAATACATTGCATTGTGAGATGGAGGCCAAGGCATCCCTCCTTAATTAAGTGTGTCAACCCTCAATGAGGGCCCCTAGTGAGCCATTAGTGGGGCCCATAGTTCTCCATATGACCATTATCAAACACTGAAGGCTGAAACCAAACCAAAACACCAACCAAATTTTTTGCATGAATGTAAAAAACTGACTGCCACATGTCAACGGCTGATTGGTTCACTTGTCACATTTACATTGCAACACCTCATTATTTGCCTATAGCAAAATAACTTTATCAGCCTATAACTTGGCCATTCAGACTCTATTTTATGATCCAAAATAAGTGCTAAAAATCTCTCGATGAGCTCTACGTTGTGCAATAGGTTTCGTCATGACTTGGGACCTTTTTCTAAACTGAACTCAGGATCACACCTCCCTACAAAAGAGGCTTTTGGTCTCCAAAAGTCTATTATCTCCTCAAAACTAATAACTAGTCTACTGCATCACATCAAATAGAACCCAATCATAGAAAGAGATAAACATTGACAAAATAAATGATTCATAACTCAACTAAAAATTCCCACAACATGGCATGAGTAAAGGAATCTATAACTGCTAATAAACTGATCACAATATACCAAAACTATCTACACATGTCACATCCTGTAAAGTGGTGAAATGTCAATAACTGAAATAATTCCCAATGTAACTACAAAACAAGTTTGTTAATGCTGAAAGCATACAATAAATGTTGTAGACATGTTGCAATACAATGCCCTGGTATGGGACTTATATGTTAATCAAATGCAAACAACACAAAGTGTATATTGTTTAACATCTCAAGCATGCCCATTAGGTCTTACAATGCATTTATACATCTATGTGCCAAAAATAGATACATTATAAAAATAGTAGTCAAATATGAGACAAGTGTTGTAAGGGAATTAACTCAACCTACAACATGCATTCTGCTATTATCTCCAACTGATCAAATGAGTTCAAGTCCTATAGACAACTCACTCAACATAAATAGGAGTTTCAAAACATAGAGCTATTAAACATAAGGTGAGAATTGAAATACTTTAAATGATAAACCTATCTCGAAGTGTTCTCACAAGCTCTACTAATGCATCATAAAATCTTGTTCTTTCCCTTAACAGAATTATTAACAATGCTTTGAAAACTAAGTGCATTATTAATCCACTTAATCAATTTTTTCTACCTAGTTAACTTGATTTCCTTAGTGGATTCCTTAATATCATTACATATTGATTTAACATCATCAACCTTATTAATAGGTTGATAAATCATCTTAGTTTTACCATGTTTATAATGAGAAGATGATTGAATTTTAAAACAATGATCAATCTGATGTCCACTCATATGGCAATGAGTGCATAAAACCTTCTTAGGTGAGGTCTCTCTTTTACCTGTTCTCACTTTGCCATGACAATAATGGTCCTTAACACCTGTAATCTGCTTAATCAAAGCATGCCTCTTCCAAAAAAATGCAACACTGTGGTTATGCATCCCACAAAAAGTGAAAGGGAAGGATTGCATCAGGGAATAATTTAGTGGCGAATTTTCATATTTTGGCAAATTTGAGGTTTTGCCAGTGTAATTTTTGGTGATTTTTGAGCCCTTCCATGGTTTCCTGGTCGCCAAGCTTTGTTGGGTTTACCTGGTTTCCTAGCATTGTAATCGCCAAGGCAAATGTTATGTTTGAGTTTTTTCCTGGCGGTATTCACCTTTCACGTAGCCGACCAGGTAACACTTATTGTGGAATGTTCACCGGGTTTCAAGTTTCCATTTCATGCAGTATGGGAGAATTCGCCATCCCAGTTTCATTTTACTGTGGAGGAGCCGGCTCGTTTAACCTTTTTTTTTTTTTTGAACCCAACAGTATATATATAAAATAAACATTTAAGTATATGTTTCTTATACTTTAAGTTATATTTTATTTATATACTTTCAGGATGTTTGAGAGGGGTTTCAGACCGCTAGGAGCTATAATGCAAATTCTAGGTTTTAGAGGATCCTATCATATTTTAGAGTTAGTCAGATTCTAGGGTTTTAGGGTTTCAAACTTAGCCATATTTCAGGGTTTCAAGATTTCAAGGAGACATCATAGGAGGTATGAACGCTGCATGAAGGGATGTATGCGTGATAGAATAGAATGAAAATATCTCTCACAAAGTGCCACAAGCCGATCCCACCCCATTCCTAGTGCACCCCTTAAGGCATGCACTCTATGAGATTCAATGCACCAATGAGCCCTTGTGAGACAAAGTGTCAGTAAATGATAATGGGAGTGGCATTCATGATTTTGTGGGCAAAGTACTAGTTTATTGAACCAGTCACAAATAATGATGAACCATCAACAAAATGCAAGTGTATGATTTGTACCTGGAAAACTAAAAGAGAGAAAAAGTTGCAGTTAAAGCTCAACACTATAGAAAAACATATTGGTAAGGTTTATGAAAAACAATGAAATGATTCGCCCAAAAAATTAAAATTCTACTATGATTATTATTTTTTGTTCGCCAATGTATAATTTTTTTGTGGTTTTAAAATAACACAATTCGCCCAGATTTTACACATTGTTTGAGAGACTATGAATGATTCGCCAATGGAGATTTTATTTTTTCTTTGTAAACTATTTTTTTTGCCACAAAAAATAAATTTTTTTGTCAGGTGTTTTACACCTTTCGCCAATTTTTTACACCTTTTCTAAAGGAGGGGTTTCTTAAAGTATACCCTGGATTGCATCATCTTCTGAATGTTAAATCCAAATTTCTTAAACATAAAAAGTGGATCAAAAGATTTAGTGCTAACTCTAGTGTAGGAACTAGGAGGTGGAATATCAATACCTCAGCTATGTGTCCTCTTACACTGCACGTGCTCTACTAGTGGCTTCGGTCATTTGCTATCAGAAGCTTGTCTTCCTTTAGCCATGGAGGAAGTTTCTCGAATATCCACCTGCTCACTAGTGTAACCCAAACTTGCATGAAGAGATCTATGCTCTACTTGTATTGGGTTAGTAATTCCTTGGCCATCTCAACCAAGACCTCTTCCATTAAATCCCATTTCCATTAATAATTTGGATCCTATACCCTTAGTGTGTTGTTCAAAACTATCAAAAGCATCATTACTTGAATCTGAATCTAAATGGAAAGAAGAAGTAGATGAATTACATGGTGAATAACATACAGTGCATTCATTCATAGTCTCTACATCTGAAGTAGAAGGTATGGCCTTCTTTGGTTCACCACATTATAATTTGATCAAGAGCTCATCCTTAGATTCAAGCTCTGATTTCAAACTTGCAATCTCCTCATCCAAGGAGTACAATTGAGCTCTCAAGAAATCATTCTCTTCCTGGATATAGGTGTTGATGGATTCAAGCTCTTCCATCACAGATTTATGTGACAACTTGCCCATGGTTTCTTGCAAACACATGATGCCACAACTGCACACTGTAATCTAATCAAGTGATATTGAAAACCAATAAACTGAAAGCAACTATCAAATCACACAATTAGAAGCTACCCTTGCTTTCTAACTACTCTGATACCAATTTGATCTATAAACTACACTGATAAACTCAAAGTGATAGTTTAAAACTATGGATTCTAAATTTCTCAAACTTAACAAATTCTTGAAAAACTCAAAAGAACCTATAAATTATTTGGCAAAAATGTTCTCAGTTATCAAATTAGATTAGAACTGTTGAATGAATTTTAACTTCCATTCACCAATAAAACTAGTTTTTATTTTAAAATCAAATGTAATAAATTGTCAACTTTTAAAAATTACATGTGTTCTTGATTAATTAAAAATAAAAAATATAATTTTAAACATGTAAATAAAGACAATTTTACCATCCGACATTGATAATGGAGTTTGGCATATCTTGCCTATGTCTCTGAGTCCACCCAATGGTGAGGACCATTTCTATTAAATTTGTGCAACAACTGGCTTACAAATTATTATAAATGTTGCACAACTTCCCTCAGGTCTGAACTCTATCCAAGAATTCCACGTACGCTGATAAACTCAAGCTCGATCACACATAATCCTTCCTTAGTCTTTAATCCCCTTCTAAAATTGCTTTGGTCCCTTCACTCAAACTATTGGTCTATCCAAATAATAATAATAATAATAATCTATTTTTAATTACAAAACATAATTAAAAATCCTGACTATGTACTAGGTTAGATAATGGATTAAAATCCAGTTGCTAGCTTTCTACAAGCTTCCATCTAGCTCTCAGCCTCTTTAAAATAATTACATAGTCCTGCCAAGCTTAAATTCAAATACAAGTTCATGCCTTATATAAAACTTGGAAGCCCATAACTTAGTCAATCAAGACTTATCCCTTTTACAGGGTAGGTCTGTGGTTCAAGTCTTTCCCATTCTATTTGGGCACTTGACTTATCTCCTTAATCCCACATTGGGCAATGGCTTCAAGTCATCGGCCTAGGCTTTTGTTTCATGGGTTATATTTGGTCCCACATTACATATATCCAAACCAACTTGAACTTTTAATAGCTTGGCTCTCCACCATAATGGTCATCAATGCCTTTTGGCTAAGGCATATGCCACGACTGATGGTTTGGGCGATGTAATCGGTCCTTGATCTTAACAGTGGTGTTACGTGGCTCCTCCACATGGGTGCAAAGGCTCGAATCACATTATAAACTTGGCTCAAATGCTAATATTATCATGATAATGGATTAATACTTGTGGCATTTGATTTAGCCTCAAAATTGATATTACGCCATCTTTAGCATAGAATATGGCTTAGTCTTGTATCCAATATTTGTGCATATGAATATTGACTCAGCCTTCAATCTCAAGCTGTGACTCAACAATATGAGTTGGTAGGAATTTTTTTGTATAATAACATGCCAACTGTTGTATCTCCCATGTGGCATAATGGGTAATGGTAAGTAAAATATTACCAAACTATTACAAAGCTTTAAAAACATGTAATTCAATTGTCCCATAAGCATCTAGTGGGCACAAAAGATAGGTTTAAAGCAAAATCAAATACATTACATTGTGAGATGGAGGCCAAGGCACCCCTCCTTAATCAAGTGTTTCAAACCTCATTGAGGTCCCCCAGTGAGTCATTAGTGGGGCCCATGGTTCTCCATATGACCGCTATCAAAGATCGGAGGTTGAAACCAAACCAAAACACCAACCAAATTTTTTACACGAATGTACAAAACTAACTGCCACATGTCAATGGCTGATTGGTTCACTTGTCTCATTTGCATTGTGACACTTCCTTATTTTACCTACTTAGTAGCCTATAACTTGGGCATTTAGAATCCATTTTGTGATCTGAAAGAAGCATCGAAAAAATCTTGACGAGCTCTACGATGTGCAATAGGTTTCATCACGACTTGGGGACCTTTTTCTAAACTAAACTCTAGATCATCCTCAAGGCAAAGTGAGTATTTTGGGATTTTTGATAGGTCCTGATGATATTTTTTACCAAATGGTTTAGCTAGATTATTTTATTTATGTTCCCAACCAGCTCAAAATGCACAAAATAGACCTCTAAAAAGCCTATTTTCTTTCTTTTTCTTCAAATCCTCCTAAGGGTGACCTCTCCAATCTAAACCAATGCTTATATAATTATTAAACATGTTGCCCATATACAATTCATGCTATTTTAGCTTGGTATTTATCCCAAAACATATCTTTTCTTTAGATTCCCTATATTCATCTATTGAGCAAAGAGGTTTCCTAACTCATTATACGGACTAATAGCTTTGGCCAATAGGAAGAGTGGATGAACATGTTGAAGGGTCATTGAAGTGTGTGTAAAAAATTCATCAATCAATAATGAATAATCATAATTTTATGGCAAACCCTCTCTTTTCCCCTAAACACCTTAATTTCTTTATCTCACCTTCATGTTCAAGACTGCAACATGGTGGCTATAAGTGCACACAGGGGTTTAAGAGAGGTATGTGTAGGTGTATATTATCATGTTTGGATCTTATGAATTCATCATGACTTTAATTAAGGTGATTACATTTTATTCCATCACGTATAAATTCTATTTAACCATGCCTGTGCACTTTTGATCCTCAAAACTGATTTTATACATACTTGACTAAGAAACCTTGCTATTGACCCTACCTATATCTTAATATACTTCAAATAAGGTTTACCATGGTATATGTATACTTAAATTTAATATATTTAGGTCACAAGTTATATATATGAGCTAGCATTCATTTATTTAGAGTCTTAAAGGACCAACTAGGCATCATGTTAGCGTCACTTGGCTTGACTGGGATACCCTACCCTCTATACCCTGTTGTAGGTGCATCTAAATCTTTATATTAAAATAGTGAGGACCATTTGATAACCTCTTATGCATTACACTCACCTTATATGTTCTTTGGGTTCACAAACTAAAATTTACTGTAATGATTGAGACACCCTTGATGTAGGACCTTGTTGTAGGTGCATATAGCCTCTATTTAGATTTTATATGGTGTTAAAATATTATATTTAGACCTTCTTTAGTTCACATAAAATTCTTCTCTTCCTATAATCAGTCTAAGTATCCTACAACCACATCTAAACACTCATGCTAGCTCACTGCCTATTGAATGGGATACTTTGATGTATCTGACCCTTATAGGTGTTGATTTGTTTAAATGATTTTGTTCATAATGTTTATAGGCTCTTCATTGAACATGAGAACCATATCATACCCTCTCTCACATTGAACTCACTTGATTGCTCTTGGGATTCACAAAATGTGTTCTCTTGCTTAGAATGAAAAACCTTACTTTTGACTATTGTAAATGTGTATTTTTCCATACAAGGGACACCTGTAGACACTCATGAAGCTTTAAAATCATGAATCAAATTTATATTGATAGTTTCCATGAAAATTTAATATAATTTAACTAATTAAACCATCCTAACCATGAGTTTTTGTCCTATTTGATTCTTGAGGTGTCAAAAGACCATCTACAACTTAAGACCTATAGATGTTAATGAAGTGTTTCAATGTTTTTAGAGGCATATTTGAAGCCTCAAATAACCTATTTCCATTCACTATTTTACCTCCATTTTTTTCACATCCCTTATCCATACTAGGGGATACAAGACTCAATTATTTAGAGGCTTCGAAATCCTTAGGAAACATGTTGTGAGGGGTTTACAAAAACTCCCTAGAGCTCTATTTTAGCCTTTTAGGGAAAGCTTCCATGAACTCAGTTCCTTGTCTCCTTAACATGGTTACACACTTGTTTTTCCCATTTGACACTTTTTATGGTTCTGTCAAGGATTGATTATCATAGTAAGACCTTAAGTAGGTATCAAGTTATTTTAACCTCTCCATAAAAGCATCTTAATACCCTGCTCAACCACTTGTAGGTGGATATTTGGTGCACAAATATTGAATTGAATATAGGCAATATGAATACTATCTATGACTATGAACCTTGTATGTTTTCATCGAACATGCCAATACATTTGTATCAATCATAAGACATTGGAACCATATCAATATTTACTCTCCTCAACATGATATCAAAAATGGCTCCTATAGGTATGTATTGGGTTGTGTGTAGATAGTGAATGTGTAAAAGATCAACAAGGTGTATAAAAGGCCTCATGGGTAGCTCAAACCTAGTTTCTAACTCTTTAAATGCATCATTTTCACCAGGAACACCTTGAAACAAGTTCTAATGCCTCTTTTCCAATGTGAAATCACTTTCACACCTCTAGAATAAAGCAAGCATAGGCATCTCATGAATGTTTTAGCATGGTGAATATGCTTGGGACCACACTTGCATCTTTTATAAAAATCTGAATTATCTCTCTTCAACCCTTGATCACTTGGATAATTGATACACCATGAATATAACTCTAAGAACAAGATGGACAAGCCCATACATGTGACTATAACTAAATTTAGGCATGAAGTTGACAATGGAGAATGACAATATTGAAAGCTACCCAAGACATGAGATGGTGAAATCAAAACATTAAAGGGGGTATTAATGTTACCATGAGACCTATTTAACATCATTTTCAAACTACATGAAACCTCTACATAAAATAAACACTCAACAAACAAGATGAACTTTGACTGAGACTGCATATGGTGGTACCTTCCTTTAACATGGGCTAACTTACTCATTAAAACATTATGAAACATGAAACTAAGAATGGAAACCATCTTAGAAGGTATAAAACATCCTATGGATTCAACATCACCAATTGGTTCATATGAATTTGACCAAAATTAAGCAAAACCTATAAGGTACATGAAACTACTAATAAAAAAGTATAGTAAACTTCATGAAGATGGTTCATGAAGTAAAAGTAACCATTATTCAAAATTATTATATGGAAAGGAAGGTATTTTAGTTTACTTCAATTTCTTAAAATCATTTTTCTTGAAACCTCTTCAGTTGTTCATACTGATCAAAAGCTTGAAGGTTACTTTTATTTACCTATAAATGTAAAAAAAGAAGTAGAATGGTTTTGGACTTAAAAAGACACTTTAAGAGTGAAACAAACATTTATATGAGTTTTATTAAGGTGAATAGGCCTTCCATGATCTTTTCCCACATGACGCACTTCCCCATGGGTTGTACAAGTGCCATTTTCTCTCTTTTTCAATTATTTCTTGAATTTCAACTAAGGAACCTACAATATTATGATGTAATTGACATCCTTGATAGTCAAACTAACCTATTGGATGCTTAAAAAGATAAAAATACACCTAGGCACCTTAAGAACCATTCCAATTTCATTAATAACCCTTAAAACACATTAAATGACCCAAAATGACAAGTAAGCTAATGAAACCATGACTAAGGCTAGAAATACATTAGATAAAATCAATTTAACCATAATATAGCTTATGACAAATATTTAGACCCCTAGAACATATAAAAACCAAGTTTTTATGTATAGGGGTCCAAATTTGACATAGAAGTTAAATTTGGTCAACAAATTAGTGACTCATAGGGGTGGTATGTTGGATATACTAATGACCAATATTCTTATCCTATCATGAACCAAGGGATTCATTGAGTTATTGAATATAACTAAAAAATAATTGCCTAAAACACACACAAAACAACCACAACACACCAAGAAAACACACACAAGACTCACACATGTGCATAAGCACCTAGAGAAAACAAGGAAAACAACAAACTATATACAAAGAGAGAGGAGAATCTTAGTAGAAATGTTTGAGATATATCCAATTGACTGGGAGATGAAGCTCCACAAAGCGTCAAACTTTGTGTATCTTCCATATTTAGCCTTATCTTCATTCTACTTTAGAATAATGTGTCCCTCTTGGAAACTTATTGGCATGGCTTTCTTGTCAAAGTATCTCTTTGTTTGATCTTGGTGAGTTGTCATAGTTTGCATAGTTTGATCTCTTATCTCTTCAATCTCCATCAACTCACAAAACCTAACTTCCATGCTTTGATTATCCATTAATTCCAACTAATAAGTGAGATCCAAGGTTGGTATCTCAAGTGAAATAGTGTAGTCTATCTTCTCTCCCATAAACAAGTGTATATGGTGAGTTTCTAATTACTCTATTTGGGGTGATCCTATCAGCCCAAAGAGCCATCTTCAACTTAAAATACCAAGTCCTTTGATTCTCCTCCATTGCCTCTTAATAATAATAATTAGATTATTATTGGTGGTCTCAACTATTCCATTACCTTATGGATAATAGTTGGAGGAAGTACTAATATAGATGCCATGTTTTAAGCCCCACTCACTTATCCTCATTCTAAGGAAAGCCAACGCATTATCTAAACTTATTGTTGAAGGAACCCAAAACCTTGTCACTATGCTTTCATAGAAGTCTAGAAATAAACTTTAATTTGATTCCTTGAGAGATACAGTCTCTACCCATATTTTAAAGTAATTTGTAACAAATAAAACCCACATGTGACTAGTATTAGAAGGTGGGTTGATTAGGCCTATGAAATCTAGCCCCCATTACATAAAAGGTTGGTCTACTTGTATTGGATGAAGAGGTAAAGATGAAATATTTTTTTAACATAAAATAGAACACATTTTTTACACTTCCTTACCCAAGCATGGGTGTATTTTAACAAAATAGGCCAAAAATATCTAGGCCTCATATTATTAGTAGTTGTGGTTCTTGGAGCAAAGTGACCACCAGCTGGTCCATCATGAAACTCAAGTAACATTTTATTAATCTGATCTAATTCAACACACCTCAAAAACACACCTAAGAATTCCTTTATAAACAACACTCCATCAAAAAGTACATAAATAATATATTGTAATCTAAAGTACCTTCTTTTAGCTCTATCTAGGCCTTATAGACACTCACCGGTTTAAAGAAAATGGATCATGTCTTGTGTCCAACTTCTCATGGGTGAATATGTATTTTTCATAGGGTCATCATGAAGTTATAAAATAACATCTTCTTATTCCTTCAAGTCTAAAGCAATATTCTCACATAACCCCTTCCCTTTCACTAGCTTGGTTGTCTTGATTTGTACATCATACTCCATCACTTTTGTGATCCAACCAGCCCGTTTTTCATTCAAATATATGATAAAAATAAATTATTTGACATTAGGATGAGGCAAAAATATGTGAATATTGTTGTTATATAGCATATTCCTAAACTTATTTAGACTTATAACAATTGAAAGTACTTTCTTCTCAACATAGGTATGTCTTACCTCATAACCTTCCAAACCTTGACTAAAGAAGGCAATAGGTTGCTACAAGTTCTCTTCATTTGATTAAGTACGCATGGAAAATATTACCTCCTAATTTACAAAGTTATACAAGTTAAATTCCTTTAATAAATTATGACTTGAAAGAGTTGGAACATGGGCAATGGCTTGTTTAATATCTTCAAAATTCTCCTTCCTTCTTCTTGTCCAAGTTAATACTTCTTATTTTCTTAGCATATAGGTTAGAGGATTGACTAAATTATAAAAATCAATAATGAAGCTCCTATTAAATTTATTTTCCCAAAGAAAAATTTCAAACCTTTCTTGTGTTTGGGCAAGGATAATGCCAAGATTGCACTCACCCTTTTAGGAACTATGGATAGGCCCTTTTTTGAGACAATGTGTCCTAAAATTTTTCCTTCATGGAAAAACACACACACTTATTTAGGTTAAGAGAGATTAAAAACTCTCTACATCTCTCAAAAATCTGCCTAAGGTGATTCAAGTGATCATTTGCATCCTTAAAAAAAATTGTGATATCATCAAGATACACCAATACAATGTCATTTATTAGTCCTTTAAAAGTCATATCCATTGCATGTTCAGATGTAGCTCTAGCATTAGATAATATAAAATTATTTTTCTTATAAGCATATGTACCCCATTTAGTATTAAAGTTTGTCTTCTATTGGTCACTTTCCTTCACCAAAATTTGATTATACCCAAAATATCCATCAAGGAGAGAAAATAATTCATTACCTACCACAACTTGTAAAATTTACTCCTTGGAGGGAAGAGGGTAATGGTACTTCAAGGAAACTCTATTCAAGTCCCTAAAATCAACATACAATCTGATTTTGCCATTCTTCTTCCTAACAGGGACTAAGTTTGCCAACCAAGATGAATGCTTAATAGGAAAAATGATTTTCGACTCAATCAACTTTGTAAGCTCCTTTCTCATGAGAGGATCAATCTTAAGATTGATTGGCATTTGTATTTTCTTGATAGGCTTAGTATTATCATCTAGATATATGGTATGTTGAGCTAAGTTTGGATCAAATACCTTCAAATCATTATATTCCCATGAAAAGAGATCAGAAAACTCCTTGCATAACTTAATAAAATAATGTTTTTCTTCACTAGTACATACCTTCCAAAGTGCAAGAAACTTATCCTTGAGATTTTTACTTTCTCATAGTTTTATTTCTTAGTATACATGCTTACCTTTTATTTCTTCAATTGGTAATCATCATTTAAAATACTCTCAAGTGTGACTAAGCCTTTAGGGAGCTTGTTTGACTTCAATTGTACAATTTTCCCTCCATATTGCTATTGTAGTTTAGATTTTTCTTGGAAAAAAACTTGGCCTCCTCTTATAGAAAAAGTGTTATTTTTTGATCACTATCAAACACTTGCTGATTAGTGACATTATTAGGTATGGAGGACCTTACAATCACCTTGATATTTGGATGGCTCTTATCTTCTCTTATCCCCTTTAAAACATCAAACTAAGCTCCAATTGATGCCAACCTATCAACATGTTTTTTATCTTCTCTTGGTATGGATTGGATGTTGAATTATTGGAAATATTCCACAAGATCCCACACTCTAATGCTTATAGGATTTAAGCAAAGAGTTCTTAGTCACATTTTGGCCTCTTACTTGATTCACAATCAACTCACTATCACCATATACTTGTAATTTTTTCACACCTTTTTTTCTATCCCAATCAAGGCCATGAATGAGGGCATCATATTCTAATACATTAAAAATACAAGAAAAGTGAAATAGTACCTTTCCTTATATGTTGAAACCAACATTTCTCTACCACCTTCCCTAACTTTGCTTCTAGATCCATCAACGAATAGTTTCCATAAACCATCCATGTCTTCACTTGGCGTCAACAAGTTTGGCATGAAATATTCTTCCTCATGAAGAAAAAAACTCTAATACTAGATTAATATATGAATTTTTAAGGATAATTCTCATAATTTTCATCTCCCTAATCATCTAAATACAAATTAGAAACTCCTTCAAGAGAAGATATTGGAAATTGCTCTATGTGAAGTTTTGCCTCATCAATAATGGCATAATTGACATTTGTCACCTTAGGAATGTAAGGCTCAAAGTGATTTTGATGGATAGTCTCTAATTCAATCTTCACCCTAATACCATACTTTTTCCTAAAAACCATATAAGACCAATTGGTTTCCAAGTATCCACCTATCTTAGCTATAAACTCTCTTGACAAATGAAGAGAAAATTATGGGGGTAAATCTACCATAACCACATCATGAGGGATATAAAAAGTGTGAGAGCCATGTAAAATAATATTCAAATCCTTGACTACTTCCAAGGTCTTTGTTGGTGATCCATCAAATTGTAAAACTCCATTAGCCATTATTTCATACTTGAGGCATCCATTATATACTTGGGCATAACTGAAGTACTAACCCCAATATCTATAATGAAATTGTGAACTAAAAAAACACCAATAATCAAGGATAGGTAAAAAAAAAGGAGTCTTATCAGTCTTATTCACTTGTCCATCAATGGTTTGAGTTCCATTTACCAAGACAACATTCTCATTTCTAGTTGATCTAACTTGCTTACCTAGTCTTTACAATTCCTTTTGAAGGATATCCTTTTGTCTCAATATTGGGAATGAATCCAAAAAGGAATATTCATATTTAAATTATTCATCTGATCCAAAACATTTATATAAGGATTTATCACCTTGAAAGGCTCTTTAGAAGCACTAATACTTTGTGGTGTAGCTTGTGAAGGTAGATGTGTAAGTGCAGGCCTTACATTTTGAAACTTCTAATTTTCTTGAACCTTAGGGGCTGAGTTATACCCAACCACCATTAGAGATAATTTAGGAGTCAAAAAATGTCCTTGAATATCCCCTTGTGTCTCTTAAACAACCCTATTTTTAGACCTAGTGTTAGAGAACACACTAGCATTCATGTTACTTGCATTCCCCAAATGATTGATGGCACAAAAATCTCCCTCCAAATGATTTATGAGAGTAAAATCAGATTGTGTTTTTCCATTATCAATTTCAATTTACATTCCAATTTTCATCCCATTTTTATTTGGCACCTCAAAATTTGAAACTTGAGATGCTTGATTGCCTTGCATAGTCATGGCTTGATTATGCATCTCATTGGCTTAGGCAACTTGGTCTCGATTTTGGTCATAGGGAGGATATCATGGTTATTATTGAAAATTTTTGTTTTGAGTGGGAACAAGAGCTTTGGAATATGATGGGGAATTAGGATTATAACTATTGTAATGTTTAGCTTGATTGATTTGACCTTATCCTTGATTGTTACCTTGAAAAGGAGGCCTATTTGTTTGCCCAAACTGATTGTAGGACTAATATGGCCTATAACTTTGAGATTGTTTCCTTTTGATGGAAACCAATTCATTAATAACACTTTGGATCAAAATATTGAATTAATGGATCTCATTTTTGGGGACAATGGAAGAATTTTCTTGACTAGGTAAAGGAGTCAAGGTAGGTAATGCAACATGACTAAGAGGCTAAAAATCAAGGAATAATGGCATTGGTGGCCTAGTAACAATCTTCCCTAATTGAACAAAATAATTCTCAGCATTGATGTCTACCTCATAGGTAGTAGGTAGTGTATTCCCACCCATGGATTGGATCATCATGGTTAAATCACTATTCAAAGCTTTTAGATAGTAAAAAAAGGCATAATTTGGAGTAGGTCTCACAAGGGCTAGGATCCTATCCCATGGTTTTTGAAATCTAGTGTAAAAATATTGCATAAACTCTTATGTTTCCCTCTTTATAGTGGTCAATTATTTATCTATTAGTATATGATCAATCTTCTCTCCAACCCTCTTAGATAATAGATCTCCTAGTTCGTCCCATAAACCAATAGAATTTTTAGGTAGAGTCCCATACTAATCTAAAGCTTTATCTTTGAAACACATTGCCAATAACCTAATAGCCACATTCTCTTGAGTGATATTATGGATATTTTAGAAGTTTTATATGTTTCTAATGTGTTCAAAGGTAGTAATAGGACCTTATCCATGAAAGAATGGAACACTCTTAAGGTCTGCTCCTAGAATTTGGTCATATTGGGCAAGATTCAAAGGAGATGATCCAGTGAAAGGTACAAAATTTTGGTTTTTAGCCATCATGGAATGTATAATATTATTATTTTAGGCTGAATTTAGTAAGAACTTGGACTTATTAAACACTAACTCTCTTGAATAAGGATGATTATTTATAAACCTAAGCCTTTTAATAGAATACAAAGTCAATTGCACAAACTCAAAGGGTATACATTTAACACAAACCTAGTGGTCACCCTTGGCATGGAGATTAAGGATTGATTAACAACCAAAGATTTTAAAACTTTAGTGGAGTCTCTAGGTACTGAATCTAGATGTTCTTGTAGTTGTAACTATGCCAAGACCAACACCAATCTTGGATAATCTTCTAAGACTTAGAGTCCCATTGAGCGTGCCCAAAACTATTGTCACTTATATTTTAACCCTTTGAATAGATTCATAACTCTCTTCATCTAAGTGTCACAATGGAAACATCTCTCTTGTTGTGGGTAATAATTTGATGAGATGAATCTCTAGAAGGGCTAGTTCCCTTGATGCACTCTTTGAAACACTCTCATATTTATCAACTTGACATGAAAAGGGTTAAGAATACAAACTAAGAAACTAGAAGGTGATGTACTAATATTTAATTTCCCATATTGAATTAAATTATACTACTTAGATCATAACAAATATTCTTTCACACATAACTCACAACTCAAGACAGATTATTGCATCAATTTTTCATATGCTAGGTTCAAGAGGTATGTTAATATCCAAGAAGGATAATGAATGATAATTTAAATAATAGTCATAAATAAATTATAAAAATATCATATACTAAGTAGGAACACTAACAAATACCTACAATAATTAATCTTCTACATACTTGGTGGATAATCAAAGACAACATGCTAGAAAAAATTAGCTTTCACTAGACAAGATTAATAAGATTTGTAACTAAACTCAACTATGTAGCATGTAAGTTGGAAAAATAAATTTTTTATTTATTAAAGATTCATTAAACTATAAAATTGGCCAGGGTTTAACAATAAACCAATAGAGGCTGCTAAAAAGAGCCAAAAGAGTCAATATTTATAGCCTTTGAGAGAAGAGCAAGATAAGGGAAGTACAAATGTTACTTGGACACTTGTAAATATGATAAAATATTTTAAAATTGCATGATAAAGAGGTATTTAATTAAACATGCAATACCAAGATGCCAAAGTGTCCATACAATTCATGAAACTTATGAAAAGTGGTAAAAAAACTCCTAGTCTTGGCTCAGAAAATTGCCTTCATAATTTGAACCTGTTTGAATGTCCCAAAACTGACTATGGATAGGTATGATGATTTTAATAATAATTAAGGCATTAATTCATTCCTCTCCATTCATTTTTTTTATTCCCACTCATTTTTAAACTCTTAAAAGGAAGCCATCACTACCTATAGTCTAAAAAACTCCTTTTTCAATCACCCTCACACTTATCTTCAAAAATGGCTTCAATTTTCCATGAAAATACATGTGAGGGAGTGAATGAAACTTTTAAAGACTATAAATTGCCTTATAATTCTTAGGTACACCTTAAAAAATATCACACTTGGAGTTTTCACCCTTCTCACCCTTGTGTCCACTATGCCAGTTTTGACTGGCTGGGATGAGATCTCTAGTTTGGACACTTAGGAGTCTTTTAATAGAAATAAATGACCATATGGAGTTATTAAAATTCATAATATTACCTCCAAACTTGATTTCATCTTAGACTTCTCTTGTAGCCTATAAAACACACAAAATGATAAAAAGCCCTATTTTTCCCAATGTTCATACAATTATATACATATCAAAAGAATGTGAGGGATCCTAAATGAAACATATATAAGGTCAAATATCTTTCTTTGTCAAAATATGTCATTTGGATATCTCTCAAATCTTTTTTTATCCATCAGGTTTTGGTTGAGGGTTTATCCACTATTATAATTTATATATAACTTTGAAGCAAAGACCCTAGTGGCCGCGATTTGACATTTATCCTCCATGAAATGTTTATAAACTATTATCACTTGAAATTTTACCCTATGAGGAGATGGTAATAACTTATCATAATTTAATTTGGAACCATGAAAACACTCCAGGGTTGTGGGTATCCCTATCATGGAGTGAATCTCTAGATTAGGGGCTAGCTCCACTTGATGTACCATTTGAGCTCATGTTCCTACTTATAACAACTCTTGGGGTGGAAAAGGGGTAAGAATGGAATGAAGTAAACCTAAAGTATAGAGGTGATACACCAAATCAGTTTTATGACTTCCAACCAACTTGTACTTAACACTTAAAACCAACGAAAACAACTAGACACACACTTTCCCAAATCTATGTCTTCTTACATCAATACTACATTGTGGGGTCTTAGATGATATAAAAGGTAAGGAGAAATAGAAAAGAGGTATTATGTGACACTAATGAAAACATTTATCACTAAAACCATTAACATATATTGAACACTTCACATGCCCTGCAAGAAAAGACTGAAAATAGATGTAAGCATGTAGGATAAAGCTAAGGAATCCATAGTTTTCACTAAACAAAATCCACATTCAAGTATAACACACTATGAACCAATATTAGAGAGGTAAAAAATTATTAATTTTATTTATATAAAGTTTTAAAACTTATTATGGATTCACCATACTTTGGTGGAGCATCCAAATAATGCCAAAATGGCCAACTCTTATAGAGCTTGAGAGAAGGAGAGAGAGAAAGAAGTCCAAGGATCACTTGGACATGTGTCAAGATAATAATTTAAGTTAAAATTTAATTTTTAAGATATTTGTGTAGAGATATTCCAATTAATACTACATAATTATCCAAGACAAGTCATAAAGATGGTGAAAAGTGGCACAAAACTACCATTTTGACATAAGAAATTGCCCACCTGATTTGCCTTCAAAAAATACTCTTTTCTCCACAAAACCTGAAGTATGATGATTTTATAGGATATGAGGGGTTATAAAAAATACCATACATTCATTATTTTTGTCTCTAATCATTCCTATTATTATGTACATGCACAATCATCTCAAGAAATTTTCAAAAGACCCCTTTCCATGCACCCTTAACACTTGGCACTTTAAACCTTCCAAAACTAAAAAAAAAAATAGTGAAAAATGGGGAATTAAACCTTTAAAATTATTCCATACCATCAGTTTCAAGATAAATCATTCAAAAGGACTCCCTAATCAATTTTCATCACTTTCCTAAGTGTTCACTATTATGGCTCACTGGACTGGATAAAAGTGTGAGTCTAGTTAGGATAATTATAGTCTGATTAAGAATATTAAATGAATTTTTGGAGTTATATAAAGTGTATATATTCCTTAAAAAACTTTTTTCACCCTCTAACTCTTCCTATAGCTTGGACACCACTCAAAATGGCTAAAACAAGCTTGGTTTTCCCTTATTCCATATAATTCCATACAAAAAAGTACATGTGTGAGATCCTATAAGAGTATTATATAACCTATATTTTTTTTATGTCCATCCCATGTAATTTAGATGCTCAAAATGCTTTATCTCTTCAATTGAGTTCCAATTAGGGTTTAGTGAGGGTTTTGAGTGATCTGGACTCTTAATCTTTGTTCATAAAGGTAAAAAATTAAAACCTTTTAAAAATGTCACTAATATCTATTTAAGGACCCTTACTAACATTTATAATTGACTTGTGATCCCATGAAAATATTTGTGAGAGATATGAGTGTCCAAAGTTAATATTTGAGTGACTTTCAAGTTTCTTGTGAGGGTCTGAGTATGTCTAGAGTTGGATATGGCTTCCTATGGAGTTTCCAAGAAAACAAAAAGCTTAATAACCTATTAAAATTACATAAAAACATGTTAAAATTCCTTTGAGAGCTCAACAAAACCCCAAAATGGAAGTCACTCCTACTTTGGAACTAGGACTATGCTACATCAACAAGCATGTTATCACTTTGTGGGCCACAAAGTGACAATTCTCACCTTTTATGTATCCTTTTAGGACTAAAATATCACATTTTAACTTTAAAACATCAAACAAAACATTATAGTACCTGAGGAAGGCTAGAACTTGAAGTGACACCTCATTTGGGGTTGAGTTTGCATGTTTTTCTCTAGGCCTACCTATAAACCTACCTATCCAGACCATATTATTGAAATAAAAACTTTATATAATGGTTCCTCATGTCATAATATATTTTTCCTAGCTTTAAAAACATTAAAAATTGATTAGAAGGACTTATGGTTCATTATCTAACTCTTTTTCCAAAAATTGCCAACTTCTTGCACAAGAGGATTAACCTACCTATGAGACAAAATAGAGAGTATTAGGCATAATTGGATGGGAAAAGTGAAAGTTTTATGGGATAAAAATGGTCTTGACTCCCACTTTTACCAAATTATTTTATCAAATTCCAAGTCTAGATGGTCCAACCAACTCAATTTTGCCAAAAGAGGGGTCAAAAAACCCTATTTTTGCATGTTCTTGTGTAAACCTCAATGTGGATGTTCCTTATATGACATTAATATGTCTAAATACCATTAAAAAATGTTTATAATACTTTTTATAATCTCATGGATCTTTAGGAGTCCTTAGGAAGCTTGCTTGCTATTGAGAATCACAACTCACCTCTTGGAATAAGGTCCTTATAACCAACTGTACGGACTAAGGTAACCTTGCTTATGAGACAATGAACCTAGATGGTTTTAGGATGTTATAGACACTTTATTTCATTCATTTTATCATGAGTAACCTAACTCACATTGTTTTAAACCCTCCTTTCCTTGCTAAGACACCATACTCTCATAGATTTCCTTCTTGTTTACGACCTTATTGGATTGTGACTAGTGGGAAGGGGGATCTTTATTTGTTTTAAGTTCCTTCCCTTGGATACTTGAAAAGGTTTCAACACATTAAATATTCAATCTTTACTCACATTTTCATTCCAATTTTAACCATCTTTCAAACCCATCCCCTTTTGTCCTACTGGGCCTTTCAATTGCTCACTGCTTCTTAGACTGAGATAGTCTTTAAGACCTTATTTGTAGGCACCCTTTAACTTTTTTATATGGATGTGGACTTATTTATAATATTCCTATGTCATGATACTTCATTCATGATTTTATTCTATATGGAAAACCTCAAACCAACCTCAACTCCCATGCTTTTTTGCACATTCTTGAACAAGACTATGACCACATTCCCTATAGGACCGAGACATAAACCTACAGGCCTATAGGTTTCTAAGGTATGTTTTGACCTTAAAATGTATTCCATTTATTTTATTTCTCCTTTGGAAAAATAATATATCCCTCATTTCATTTTTTTTTCATACATTAATTAGGCCTCTAGATACCACCTTGTTCTTGACTATTCTCATACCCCTACCCTTTTGCTTGGCTATAGGTGGCCATTTTGTCATGGCTATAGGTGTTAAGATGGGATCTTTGACCTCAACATACATTATACCTTAATTTTTTATAATTACATTATTTCATATTCATTTAACCTACTATAATACTCGATTTGAGTCCAAAAAACCATTTTTTCTCTTGATTGAGACTAGTTTCATAAGCAAGTTGTAGGTGTGCATTCTTAGGCCTATGGGTTACCATTTGGTCATTTGGAACATGTAAATGATAATTTAATGATGGTATAGGGACATTATCTTATATTAAAATCATTAAACCTCAACCACTTTCTCAAAACCTTGCTTCATAAAATCTTGGTTCTCTGCCTATAGATGTCCCTCACAGTCCTATGTACAGATAGAGAAATAAGCATTGTAGTTTGAGACAATGTATTCACCTTCTCTCTTGGTACCTTAGCTTGCAAGAATCATTTGAGTCATTAACATAATTCAATTTGATATCATATCCTAGGGACACCATAATGGGATGCAAATTTAACATTAGATCACTATCTTGTAGACACCATTTCTCTATTTTAGTGGGGTTTTTTGCCATCTTGAAAGGTCTTAAAACATGCATGATCTTTGCACATTGAAGCTCAAACTTAGAATATTGGTTGATCATTGATAGGACTATAAATTAGGCACAATAATAATCCTCAAAACCAAAACTAGCTTCATTTTATGAAAACCAAAAGGACCCCTGGGAACTCTATTTACCAAAATTAGGGACTGAGAACCCAAAAACACAACTAACCTTACTTTGAATGAAACTTGTTCATATATCACCTTAGGCCTTCATATCATGGGAATTATAACTTATGGGTAGTGTTAAAATTAAAAAATTACTCCACCATGTTTTTATCTCTCTCTCTCACCTTCATACAACTCCCATGAAATAGGCACAAACTTGATTGAAGTTACAGGACAACAAACAAAGGTAAAGGTGAGCAAATTGACCTTGAAAGGATACTAATTAAACTTCACAAAAAATGAAAACATGAATTAATTCCTTATGCATTAAGATCAAACATATTATTACCATAATGGATCTCCTTGGATGTTTGAAACACAAAAATTGCACTCAACTTTGGAATTTACAAGAAGTAATCACTATTTGAAAACTTCTTCACAAGAAATGAAAATGTGGAGTGTTGACTATGAAAACATCATGAAGAGAGATTTATTTCAGCATAAAAACACCTTAAAAATATCACACAACTCCAAGGACATATGAAACTCAGAAATAGATTGATAAGTATACCCCTTCTCAATGCAATCCTATAATAGGTTGCTTGTAGTGTTAATGATTGTTCATAAAGAAAAATGCATAAATCTGAGACTTATTTCCATGAAAGTGAGGTAGACTCATATTTATATCCACCCCCAAGACCATTCATCCTGATTCCACCTATATGGTCCATGGTGACCATTTGAATTTGAGCCTTCTTTGCATGCCAAGGGGAGAGAATGAGAAAATGAGTTTCAAAAGCCAATTTTTATGCAATTTATTCAATCCAAATGTGTATATCATCTATGATAAGGTGAAGAGTCACACCACCATGTTTTCCAAGTGGCACACTTCCCAAGGAACCACACAAGTGTCTTTTTTTCATTCTTTGGTCAAGAAATCTACCCTTTTTTAAACAACATACCATTTATTCAGTTATGTTATCTTCCTAAAGACTTATAATGACACATGGGGGATGATGTTAGTATTTTTAACTTTCAAAATTCCCAAAAAACCCGTACAAATCATTAAATGCACCTAAAATGACCTCTAAATGACCCAAAAATGATAAATAAACTTAGAGGACTAATAACCAAAGGTATTATAACATGAAATGGCATTAATTAACCCTTTAGACACCTTATAAAATCTATTTAAACCCCCTATAGACCCAAAAAATCAAGTTTTTGCCTATAGGTGCCCCAATTTGACTAGAAAGTCAAACTTGGTCAACATAAACCATATAGGCTTATCTATAATACCTATTTGATCTCTTTGGAGTCTTCATACTTCCAATTATTTAAAACATGCACACTTTCTTCATTCTCTAGATGCAGACCTAAACATTCCCCATTAGGCATGTAAGTGCTTAACATTGTATGACTGCAAGCTTTAAGATGGATTATCTTTTCATCACTATCTGATCTTGTTCAATATAATATTAGAATTCTCATTGATTCCATAAAAAATAATTTATTATCCAAACCTCATGTCCAATGCACATATTCATATTCTCTTTAAAACTTGAAATCTAACTTGGATCTCTTAGGTAATCTTGTGTATGGGTAATTTGAGTTAAATTTTTCTAGAGTTAAATAAATAATTCACTTCAATGAATTTCCTTCTCTTAACCTACACAAACCTTTATCAACCACTTCTCATTATTCTCACATTTCACTTTTTCTTCAAAACATCAAGTTCCATTCAATATTGGTTTCTCCTATTTGAGAATATGGACCTACATGTATGTAGACCTATAGGTCTATATTCACCTTAATTTTTATCCATTGACAGTATTTTTTTTATGATTATTAGACTGTATGTCAATGCCGCATATATTTAAACTTATTGGTAAGGTCAATATCTCCTTGATATTTCCAAAATGTCTCCAAGCACCTATCTTTGCCTGTACAATACTATTTAGTCCTCATGGTTGTTTTGCATTAGGAAAAGGATCTCTTAAGATGGTGTTGGTTTTCCTTGATGTTATAACAATGATAAAGTCTTTAATTGTTATTTATTTATATTATAAAACCTTTTTTAACCCTCACTACTTAGGCTTCATGATCAAACCTCCCCTTTTCTAGTTCCTTTCCTTTAAATAGACCTGCAATAATGAAATGTATTACATGAAGATAGGTGGGTTGAAGATTGAGATCTTAGAGGTGTTTGGAACCCTTTTATGACATTATTATAGTCTTGATAGATTATCCTTAAGGCCCAATAAGGTACCTTAAGTGTTTCTTTCTTGTATAATCACAAAACTCTTATTGCTCACATACTTGACACTTACAACATTATATCCTTTCACCATTGACTTGGGAAATTTGGTCTCAAAGATTATAGGCGTTCTACAATAGGTATGATAATATATTATTAGGGCCTCAATACCATTACCTTTATTCATCATAACCCTTTAGGTACAAATATTTACCTACAAGTCTTCAGACCTATAGGTTAACAAAATTTCTCTTTGGCCTAGCCTTGATGGAGAACACTAGAACCCATGATTTCTAGGGTCTATCACTTGAATTATCACCTTCAGAGTGATATTGGATGATTTTTAATACTTTAATACAATACATATTCATTGATTCACACCATATACATATGAAAAATGTTAAAGAGTTCAAGAAAATTTCCTGCACCTCATTGAGATCTATGATAACTTCTTGTTTGAAAGCTTACTCATTGAATCAACCAAGAGGTGTATTTAAAAGGTGTTAGTAGGTCAAGAGGAGATATAAAGGGAATGATAATTATTAATATAATGTTATTTTAAGTTCATCATCACCTTGAACCATCTATCCTTCCTCATAGTGACTTGAAATAGGTCATGCTCCTACTTGTAACTCAACATGAATGGAGGTTTTGCTTCTTTTGAGGGTCACACATGTGAAATAAATAATTTAAAACATTGATATATGGGTATTTAATATCTATATTACCTCTTCTAATCATCCATTTCCTTCACTCTCTTACTCCTACTTTAATACTATTAGAAACTAAGCTTGTAGGGTTTATAGGCAGCATTTAACACCTTAACTTCTTAGCAATATATCATGGAGGGGGAATGGATCAGATAAATAATTCCACCAAATGGAAGGTTACTAGGGTCTCCTTCTCTTCCCAATAACTTAGGGCACCACTCTCTCTCCTTTATACAAGAGCATGTGAAATTATCCCTTGTGATTCTATGAAGGGCTCGAGGAAGATTTTGATGCAAATTTTGGCTTATTTATATTCATGTAAGATTTATTAGCATTAAATTGATCTTATGGATGTTAATATACACCTCTATGTGTATATCCACCTGAATATGGACCCTTCATGCTCATATAACTGACCAAAACTACTTTTTGGAGTGATTTATTCTCTTTTTTATGTTAAACCTACAAACAATCATGGTTCTAACCTTTTTATGAACAAATCCTAAAATTTATCATGTTATAAATATATCTCATAATATTAACAAGTATCCTTGCATTCCTAACTAATTAACTTGATCACTTTCACTGACTTCACTTGACCCTTGATGGATTAGTTAAGGCATGGAAATTAATTTTTTGACTAGAAGTTATAAAGTATGATATAACAACATGCATTATGAATCATGACCCTACTTGACATGATTAAATATATTAACAAGACCTGATATGACATCATAAAGATGATTCTATATTAACATAAGGGTGTGGCTCAAGGAAAGCCCTGAAATTGCAAAATACAAACCTTAAGTTCTCCAAAAACCTTAATATATGCTAAATTACCTTAATATTTGCTAAGCATGATATATGACATTATATGCCTCTAGGGACACTTTATTTATTTTCTATAACTTCTATCACTCCTTCGTGAATGTCTAATTCATCATCCCATGACTCAAAACATACTAGAAAATGTTTATTTTATAGATAACCTTTAAGGCATACAATGAAACCTTAAAAAATGCTAGTAGGACCTCAAAAGACCATTTGAGGACATCATAAGGCACATAATGGATATAAAAAAGTTTATGAGGAATGCCAATATAAGTTTTAAATTATAGGGGTTGAAATTTTGACTTGGGGGCAAAAAATTGGTCAACAGACATCTCTAAATATATTTCATGGATGAAAACATTAAAACAATAATACTACATGACATGTGGAAAAATCTATGATGACATACTCATTTCAATCAAATTGAATGGCCTTAGTTTTGTGTATAGAAACTTTTTCAAAAAAATTTAGCTTAATGATAATATTAATGGCACAACATTTAACTCTATTTGTGAGTTATTGACTCAACATGATTGATAGTTTTCAAAGAAGAATAGTAAGCCTACAAAATACACTTACTATATAAAGTCTATGTCACATCACATATATCATTACCATGTAAAGAGGTAGTTTTAGAAGAATTCTATGAAACACTCTCTGAGACACTCTCCATGCCATTCAAGACAATCTCCATAACATTCTCATCAACAATCCCTAGGATCTTTGAAACACAGACATCACCATAAGCACTATTCTCACTCCAGTGGTTCCTCTCATGATTTAACTTCTTTTGGATCTTTTTGACACTAGAAAGAGCCCAAATGTTTAAAATGAAGTGGTATTAAACACCTTGACAATTTTTGTCTCTCTATAAGATCATTTTTCAATAGGAAAATAATAGAGGCACATTATGTTGGACATTATAATGGGGATTCTTTTAGCTATTTTATCCACTCCAACTATCATCAGTAGTCATACCCTTCATCTAGTCATGAGGAAACCAATCTAGTTGAGGCATCTAGTCCTGATGGGCCTGAAATCATGTTTTGAGTGATCAATTATTCACCTATCTTATGTGAGATACTAGGATCAAGATGGAGATATAATATAGTAGCATGTTTTGGCTTGTGCTCTTTCTTTCTTCTAGTTTTGAATTTATATCTTTTATATTCATGACATGGATCATAAATGTTTTTATTTTAATTCTATCAATATATATATATATATATATATATATATATATATATATATATATATATATTCACATCTATATTGATACAGGGAGAATATATATCATTGGTTGGTCTTTGATCAATCACCGATGATAGTATGAGTTGACATGGGTTGCTAACATCAATAATATTGAGCAAAGCTTGTCAATGATTGTTAGGCATCCATGAGATGTGCCATACATAGTACACATTATTCATTTGGAATGGCTTCCATGTGGATCCTTACATAGTTCAATTTAGTTGTGAATTCCTTGATCATCTTCTACTATAGTGTGGTATGGATAATCACATTGGATGACCATGAATTTATTGTTTTCATCAGCCTTTATGCCATAACTCATAAGGTGGGATTTTATATAAAGCTGTATTAGTTTTGATTAGTACCATGAAGTATAATTCACTATTCTCATTTGTATCAGAGTTTATTTGATGAATTCAAAGTTATTGATCTAGAGATTTTCATCTTTGATACCCCTTTGTATCAATGAGAGTTTGTTGGTTTATTTATGAGCCAATATTGAATTTACTTTATTTTTTAAATAATTTTGGGCATTCATATCATAAATAAACATCTCTGTTATGTTTTTTTGAGGTAAAATGATAATAATAAATTGCCATTATATTTATGTATTAGGTTGTTATTTTGTTTGGGTTGAAAAACTATTGGTTGATTATCAACCAAATCGTAAGCCTATAAAATCTTACAAAACCTTTTAAATCAAATAATGATTTTATTGAATAAATTTTGTTGTATCCCTCTGATATTTGATCCCAACATTATACATATTGATTTTCATAATCTAACAAAGAGTGATCAACTCTTATTTCACTTGAAGATTTATCTAAATTAAATTACATGCAATTAGGCATGTTATTTTCAATTGAAATATTACTTGGTGTATAAGTACCTTCACTTGGTATTGAAGCTCTTATGGATTTTCTCCTATATGTTTGTATTTTTATTTATTTTTCTCTCTTAACTTTAATTTATTCATTTGTTAACTCATTAATCTATATTTTGTAGCGACTAACCAACCCCACAATATATCTTTATGCTTCTGATTCCATGTAGGATAAAAATGAAACAAAAAAAGATGAGTTTATACTAATTGAGACAAAGTAAATTAAAAATTCCTAGACTGTCAGTTGTAAAAACCAATTAAAAAGTTGTAAAAATGTGAAATGGTTGAGTAAAAATCATGGAGATAAGATTTTGTGTAAATTTTTCAAAAAACTAAAAAGGGTGTGGACCCTTTTAAATACTACACACACTTTATAATAGTTGATGGAAATGGAATGGTACATTTAAGTGCAATTATCATTCTAAAAAGGGCATACATCCTTTACATAAGGTTGTACTCCCTTTTGTAAATGGTGTGCACCATTTATAAATGACATAGAACCTTATGTAAATGGAATGCACCATTTATAAATGGTGTACGCCCTTTTGTAAATGGAATGCACCCTTTATAAAGTGTGTATGCCCTTATAATACCTTAAATTTTCATCTTCACAAGTTTCCCTCCAAAACTACCTTGGTTTTAGGCTTGAAGGATACAAATCTAGTCCAAAAAACTAACACATATCAACCATCATGGTTTTTACTAAATTTATATTATTTTTCCATCTTCATGAACACATTTAAGTATGCATATTTATTTATTTTTATTAAAAAATCTATAATTTTGTAGGAGAAGAACGTATTTTTTGAATACAGAGAGAGAGAGAGAGAGAGAGAGAGAGAAGAGAGAGAGAGAGAGAGAGAGAGAGAGAGAGAGAGAGAGAGAGAGAGAGAGAGAGAGAGAGAGAGAGAGATAATGTTAAATCATTATTTTTAATTATTTATTAATTTCTACTTAACATACCTCATAATGGTCCAAATGTATATTGTTACAAATATTTTAATAACTTCTTTACCATTGATAAAATATTTGTAAAAATTATATCTCAACAATCTACACATCATTGGATATCCTTTTAAAAAAATTATGAAGTTAAGGTCAAAAATTTGTGTTCATACACTTGTAGTTTCAATTTTATAGATTTATCTACTTGTAAAATTATTTTATATATATGTGTGTGTGTGTGTGTGTGTGTGAGTGATTTCATACAAAATTCATTCGTTTACTCCAAAAAAGTGTGTCCGTACACATAAAATCTAGTTATTTTTCAAAAACAAATACTATCATTATAAGAAATACATAAATTTCATATAATTCTCTCATATAAGTGTTAATGTATATACACTACATCCAAATTTTCACAATTCATCTTCTTACATTAAAACTCTCTCCAAGTTCAAGTATTGTTATTTTTAAATTAAAAAAAAAGTGATACTTTAATCCCGTAATTTTGTCCCCCATTACCCAAAATCCACCCAAAGGTCTGTTGGGACCAACACACCACCATTCCTTTCTGATTGGGACTCTTGAGAAACCTTGATCTTTAAAACATGGACATTTTAGCATGTCAGGGTCTTTTATAGAATTTGAATATCTCCACTTTGTTAAGAGACATGCTTATGTGGTTTTAATCTAGACTAACATTACTAATGAAGTTTGTTAAACTATTAGTTGTAGGTTCCATGACATGTATCCTCAATAATTCCATATTCCAAGACCCAGGTAAAACCCTCAGTTCAAATTTGAATAAAGGTACGAACCAAATTGGTGGGAACCATTTTAATATTCATTTATGGACTTAGATGTAAAATGCATATCTTAGGTTTAATCATGTTTTTTAACAAAACTTGACTAATAAACTTGAGCCCCTTCATTATTTACTTATTTTCTAAGTTCTTTATGGCCTAAGTAATGTTATCTCATAGGGTCCCTTTCAATAGTTCCCAACTTAGCCCAAGTTTCTATTTCTAAAGCCCCAATGTATTCTGTAATACAATTGTGACCTTATCCGTAACACCTTAAGCCTAAGTCTTTTATATCCCCATGGCCTTAACTTAAATTCTTTGCATCTCATAGGATCTTATGGTTATCACTTTATCATGACATTTGATTTAATGAAGTGAAGATAAACCAAACTTTAACTTAAATAGTAGGTATCTTAGATAATTTGATGATCCATTTGTACTCATAAGGGCTAGATTAGATAGAGTAAAGCATAGTTGAAAATTCAAAAGCATGCAGGGAGCCCAAAATATAGACACATAACACCATTAAATTTGAGGATTAAAATGGAAAATAGACCCACTTGATATGATAACTAATCAAAAGTAAGTCTCTAGATCAAAATCCCAAGATTGTCACTTTATCATGGCATTTGATCCAATAGAGTGAATTGACACTGAGACCTTTGGAAGCACCACAAAAATTGTAAGTGGCATCCTTGTATTGAACCTTAATGATTTTAACAAACTTAAAAATGACATTCATGTGATCATCATTTAAATGTCTAAAAAGACTAACTTGATGCCTATACAACTGTCAACTTTAAATCGATTAAAATGAAATTTTCATTGGTTTAAACTTGACATATATGCAACCATAAACTAATGGCCATAAAGGTGTATTTGATGCTTGTAAGACCATAAATTTTAAACTGATGGAAATTTATTCCTTAGTGTTTAAATAATGTCCCAAAACCCTATTTTTACTCTAAAGTGGCTTGCCAAGATGAGGGAAATGTTAAAAATAGACATAAAATAGAAGGATTCAATCTAAAACACACACACACACACACACACACACACACACACACACACACACACACACACACACACACACACACACACACACATGTAATAAATATACCTAGCCTAAGTCTATACTTTAAGGATCCACATTGCATTTTACATAATGGACCTTAAACCATAGACTTACCTTATGTATAATTATGATTATCATTTCATGTTGAGCCTATTTTGAGCATGGTTTGTGACACATGGCATAACTATTTTAGCCTAATGTTTTCATTGAGTTTTTTAAACATAAAACATACATTAACTTAGAATGCTTATAACTTGACCCCTTTTAAATCATAACTTAGGATTAAATTCCTTAGCTTAAGGTATGTCCCATGCTTAATAAACATGAAACAAACCTTAGCCTAAAGGATGTAAGCCTAAGTCATGACTTTTAATAGTGTACTAACTAAGATTCAGGCATTTTTATAGATCAATGGTTCATGCTTTGTCATTGAATTTGATCTAATGATGTGAAGGTCCCTAAGGAATTTTCAACAAAACCCTAAGAGCCCATATACCCAACACATGGAAAAAGCACATTCATTGTGAAGCTGGTAGGATGATCAATGCTTCATGCTTAGTCTTAGATTTTAATCTAATGGTGTAAATGCACCAATGACTTTTCAAAGACCTGAAGACCTATCACATGTCAAATGATTATTTGATAAAGTATTGACATAAGATTTAGAAAATGAGGAAGATTCTTGAGTATACCAAGGGTCTTGACCATCAGGCTTAAAACCCAAGAACCATTTAAAATACAAGGGCCTAGAATATGATCAATGACTTGCACTAACCCAATATTTTGATCCTATGAAGTGAAATGAAAATGATTTTTAATAAAAAAGAATACAACAAATAGTGTTCAAATGGAATTTATAAAAAATGTTGTGAAATATCCAGACAAGTGCCACATGAGCTCCAAGCAAGTAGAAAAGGATAAAACCTTCAATATTATGGGATCAAAAAAACAAAGGTATAAAGGTAGGGGTCTAAAGAAAATCTAGAACATGTATAAGCTAAATCCTATATATATATCACCATTAAAGATCTAGGACCCAAAACCATGCATAAAAGGCAACCCAATCCAGCTCAATTTGATATCAACTCGACCAAAGTAAGCTTATTTATGTTTTTTGGGCATGAGAGAGATTTCACAAAGATCATTTGTAATTTGGTGTGAATAATTAGAAAGAAATAGAGACTATGGTAGGTATAAGACAATAATTTAAGAGGTCAAGCTATAATTGGCAATGGACAATGTGATCCAAAACTCAAAAACTTTGGTTGAAAGATAATTCAAGAAACCAGAACAAGACAATTCAAATAATGCTATCTCTAAGAAGAGATGTTTGATTTCCATTTCAGGTTACATATTCATTTATACATGTTTTGAAGGTGGGGTAAGGATGTGGAAGTTCACAAATCTCGAGGGAGATGAATTGGTTTGACTTCCATGATTTACTCAGGTGACGGGTCTACGCCAATTGATGACGAAACTTCTGAGAGCCATAACTTTTGCACCGTAGCTCCAATTGAACTAACATTTGAACCATTGGAAAGATAAGAATGAGGAAAATATGGTGAGATGGCTTTTAGATCTGCTTGATGAAGTTTTACCCCTAAAAACCCAATGGAAGTGCCCCAAATTTCAATTTTAGTAGTGCAGTCTAAAATTAATAAGTTTATAAAATAGTAATTCCTCAAATTTTATATTGTTTTAAATCATGGAAGTTGAACCAATTCATCTCCCTTAAGATTGGTGACCTTCCACATCCTCCCCCCACCTTCAAAACATGTATAAATGAATATGTAACCTGAAATGGAAATCAGGCATCTCTTCTTTAGAGTAAGTTCTAGATTTGTGATAATCACACCACTTCCCAGTCTTTCCTTACTTTTGCTTCCAATTTTGGCCTCATGTTTGACCTTTTTTTGTCACTTTCCCATTTTGAAGGCTAACTCTTCATATTCATTCTTCCATGCTTTTGCTCAATCTTCACTACGAACTTGTATGCTTCACCAAGGGTTTCCAAATTAAAGAGTTCCATTTATCCCCGTATGTACCATTGTAGTCCACCATGGTATTTGAGAGCCTTGTGTTTCTCACTTTCTTGGATGCCTAATCTTGAAAATAGAGAATGAAAAATTTCAGTGTAATCTTGAACAGATTATTTCTTACCTTGGCAAAGTTGTTGCCACTCTATATACAGATCATCATATGCTCTAATGGGGTAGTATTCTTCCTTTATATCTTATATGAAATCATCCTAGGTAGGTTCCATCTCGAGGCCAATATAATCTACACTGAATCTCTTTTTGTACACTTCCCACCAATTTTTGATAGGCAACGATGCTTTCAAAAGAGAAAAAGTGATCTTCTCTTTATCGGTGAATTTATTTACAAAAAAATAAGATGACAATTGATCCAACTAATTTTATACTACATCATCATTGATTTTTCCTTCAAATGTAGGGATATCAAAATTCACCTGAACCTTGAAGGGTGTTGGGGAACTAAAAGGATGTGGGGGTGTAGATGAGGAGCCAAAATTTCCCATTGAGATTTGTTGGAGAATTTGAGTGAATTATTGTAGCATCTATGTTTGTTTCTATTGGAGGGATTCATTCACCATTTCCTTGAAAGGATCAGATGTCTTGGTGTTGTCTACCATTTGAAGTCATTTGGAGTGAATAGGTGGATAGTCTACTAGTTCTATTTTCCACCCAAGCTTCCTGTAATCTGACCTCATCCTCAGGATCATACACTCTAAAGACAAACCACTCTGATACCACTAATCCAAAACTCAAAATATTTGGTTGAAAGATAATTCAATAAACCAGAACAAGACAACTCAAATAATGCTATCTTTGAAAAGAGATGTTTTATTGATAAAATTTGCAGACCCAAACATATGCTTATCTCTGAGAAGAGATGTCTGATTTCCATTTTAGGTTACATCTTCATTTATACATGTTTTTAAGGTGGGGGGAGTATTTGTAAGGTCACCAATCTCAAGGGAGATGAATTTGTTTGACTTCCATGATTTACAACAATATAGAATTTGAGGAATTGTTATTTTAGAAACTTACTATTTTTAGACTATACTACTAAAATTGAAATTTGGGTCACTTCTATTGGGTTTTCTAGGGTCAAACTTCATTAAATGGATCTCAATGCCATCTCACCACATTATCCTCATTCTTATCTTTCCAATGGTTCAAATGTCAGGTCAATTGGATCTACGGTGCAAAAGTTATGGCTCCCAGAAGTTCCATCATCAATTGGGGTAGACCCACCACCTGAATTATCACCTGAATTATTTCCCATATCATAATGAGGACTAGATATTCAAGGATAAAAAATTAGACCTCATAATGTTAAATATCTAGGGTAATAATAATTATTCTAAGCTTTTCTTTATGATAAAATAATTACAACCCATATCAAAGGAAGAGCAGAGAAATGCCACCACCAATAGATAACATTATGACCTAGTTGTAATCCAAATGGTTGGCCTCCATCATGCCATGATAAAAATAGAGGTATTTCACTACATTGATGTCCTTTCCCCCATTTTTTTTAATTTTAGGATTTATGGTGAATGGATTATTAGGGAAGGTAACTCAAAAAAGGTAGCATACATTTCCCTTGTTGCTTTTAAAAAGTACTATAAGCTCTCTCTTCCCCATGTGGGCCTTCCCAAGATGAGGGAATGAACCAATAACCATGACCTAGACTCCATCTTTAAACCCTAGATAATCTAAGGACCTCACATCTTTATAACCCTTAATGGTAAAATCCCTATCATCCAATTCAGTTCAGAGAAGGCATTAGGGTGATAATGACCTTGTTGAATAGATATTTTGGTGCCCCTTAGACCACTTATGTAAATAAGGTTTGGGTCTCATATATACACTTCCTGGTGGAATAAAAACTTACCCCTCTAATAGGATATTTGATCATCATCTTCCTTGCTAATAAATTCATCACCATCAAGAGAAAGATCTCCATGAAATTGTACATGATGTCTTACCTAATTTATTCCCTTCTTGCTTCAATCACCTTCCCTAGAATTATGAATTAGTCCCTATAAGGTAGAACAACCATCTCAAACTACTATTCCAAATTTCACATCTTTAAGTATAGGAATCACATGCAGTTTATCTGTGACTACATTTTCCCTACTATAATAGAGGCCATCACAGGTGTCCCCATGTCGAGGCTTTACCCCCTCATCAAGAGATATGTTGAAATGATATAAGACATATGATATTATCCTAATTTCACCATCATCAAAATAGAGGGAATTATGTCCTATCCTTATAGACTAGTAGTGCATCTCCCAAATAAACTAGCTGAGTAGGAGATTGCCTCCCAGCTCATTCTTGGCATTGATAAGGCTTGTAAGGAAAATAGGAAGGGTCTGCTTCACCCTTTCTCAATAGATATTGGGAAAATCACAATTAAATACTAGAATCAGGTGGAATTTATGGTCACACATAGGAATTCATTTGGTTTTCATTTAGATGAACTCAAAATGTGGGATCTAAAGAACACGGTGGAAGAACATATAAAAGAAAAAAAGGTCAAGCTTAAGTATGCACACCAACTGGGTGTCCATGAACCATATACATTAGATCCAAGAATTATGAAGATGTGTTAGCTAGGATCCAAATCCACAACATCAAGCTAGATCATAGATTGACCAAGGATGACAAGCCATTCGTATAAATCTGGTAGCTACATCTTTTGCAATACCACGTACTACCTAAGACATTTGGGATAGCTTATGGGAAACCTTAGGCAAAGCAACCATAGTAATCCAAACAATAGGTTGAGAAAATTTAGGATGATCAATGAAAAATAAAGGATAAGGTTGTAGAAATAATATTAGAATAAAGACATAGAGAAGGACCCTTACCTTCAACCATGCAATAGAGGCCACCTTACCTAGTCCTATACATTGACATTATAGCCTTGGAACTAGAAGAGACACTTGATGGTGCCCTCAAGGAACTTATAGATTCTTATGGCTCAGGTGGAAAGGAGGACCCCTCAAAGGAAATAATAAGAAAAAATCTAATTCATGTGGCACCTTAAGAGAAGAGGCAACCAAAATTGGCCTTGGTCATAGTAAGACCAAAGAAGAAACCTAGATTGACCTTAACTCATCCCACTAATGAAGTAAATCTCTTCAATGATGAATTCATAATCTATGGACCAATCATTACTAACTGGTTCATCTATGGGAAATTGCAAAATATCCCATCTCTCTCCCACTCATGGGCCATGACAAGGGTTGGTGTGGATATACAAGATGATATGGAGCCTTGGATAAAGGTTATAATGAAGGAGCAAGAAGAGAGGAGAATTATGGTCCCCTAAGGCTCAATAGGTAAGAATATGGATGCTCCAAGAGCATCTAATAATTTAGGTGTGGAGGTCCTATAACCTACCCAATTCAAGGAACCAATTACCATAGTTCATTCTAAGCCTAAGACAATAGGCTTAGATAGAATAACAACCAACATAGTCATGGTTGGGATAGAAGAATTCACCTTTTAGAAGGTGGAACCATTTACAGGATTAACTCCTATGGGAGGCCAAAAACTTGGTGAAGCTTCCATCCATGTGGAAGATGTGGAAATATTGATAGAAGCACAATCAAAATAGGCCAAGGTTGGAGTCTAGGGTTTGAAGCAGAGGATCTAGGATTTGGAAAGAGAAAAGGAGAACTTGTAAACTCAAGCAATCCTATCGGTACTAGATGCCATGATCAAGATGCTTGAAAATTAATTCTATGACATGTTTGAGGCATTAAAGTCAATGAAGATGAGGTAGAGTAAATTATAGGACCAAGATAGATTAGCCAAAGACCTAGTCACCCAATTATAGGCCTTAAAGGATAGGATTGCTCATCTCCTTAACATTCAAGTAAAGAAATAAATCCTAAACTTTAGAACCATAAGTATGGGACACCTAGGCACAATCTTGGGGATTGATATTTATAAATTTTAAAGATTGAGTACCTAGTATACTAAGGTGGAGAGGCTTCTAAAATATGACAAAGAGCTCATTATAAAAATTGAGTAAATTCTTAGGACCATGCTTGTTAATCCTACATAACCTACTTCCCTTGGCCTCATCAGTGATGAAGAGTTCATACATAGGGTTACCTTGGTGCCTCAAGGAATCCAAGGGAAAATCAAAGGCCAGTCTGGATAGGATAATAATAAGATCCTAGATATGATATTTAATGTAGGTGGGAAGATAAATGAAGTTAGAAGCATCAAGGAAGCCTTGGATAGAAATGACAAAGAATTCGATGAGCTAGCAAACTAGGAGGAGGAGTGCATCATGAAGCCTATTATAGATCTCAAGCTAGGTGATGAACAACATGAGAGGGACATGAGCATCCTCTAATAACAAACAAGGGCCCCACCATCAAGTTAGAGAAATATTATATTCTAATAGAATTAGGTAACATTTTGTAATAGGATATTCTATTGTAAAGGCATATGCTGGTTTTTAAGCATATTTGCCTATAGGTCAGTATGATTTACAAAAGTAATTGTATTTTAAAAATTGTAAGGATAGTTGTCCCTGCCTTTAGGCACCTATATTTTGTAATTTATTGGTATACTACCTATTCTTCCTATAAAGGCATATATCACCATTGTAAAAAGGGAAAGATTTCTGAGCAATTGGGTATACTTGAAGAAATTAATAGAATCAAGGAATTATACAAGGATTGTCCATTCTGATTTGTTAATTGATAATGTAGATTTTCTCTCAGTTGTTAATATAGGTCTTGAATTTTAATAGTATCTTTGAATTTTGAATAGCATTCTTTAATCACAAGGTTTTTGATTTTTACATATGTTAGATTAGTTAAAATATCTTAGGTTCTGAGTCATTTCATTTTAATCTATATTCAGATGTGCAATGGTTATTTGATTATAGTGATAAATCCCTAAAGTAAACCTAGTTCTTAATTATGAATCTTAGATGTTTTCCTCTGAAGTCTACCTATTATATAGTGATATTTGAGCTTAGGATATATTGAATTATATATTTGTTAAATGTGTATTCAATTACCATTATTACTTTGTCATAATGTTCATGACTAAAATTGGAAGTCACTTATTTCTTTTCTACCCTACTCTTCTCTTTGCCCCTTTTTAAAACATGATCACTTTAGTTTTAGTCACATTATAAATATCCATTTAGATTAGTCTATAGCTTAAGGTAGGGACATAATTAACTAATTATCAACAAGGATTCACAAATAATGGGCCAAGGTAGATCCTAACCAACAAAATAATATAAATATTATGGAATGGTAATCTTACTCTGTTGTTCTTTCACCACAGGAAACTAGATTGCCAAAACCTATAAATCATGCTATTAATTTTGTAAATTCTAAAATGAGAAGTGTTCTTTAAATACTAAGGGCACCTACGATACATTTAGAAGTATCAAAAGGACAACTCCTGCTAGCACTAGAAAGAGGGCCAAATGCTTTGAATCCTTGTTGATATTAGTCTTGTTTTCCCTAAGGATCAGTATATCTTCATGTTTTTGAGTGAATTTTTTGATTAAAAATATAGGGATTATTGATCTTTGTTGTTTCTATCACCCTTTTTTGTTTCCTATGACTTTCATTAGAAATTAATGCTTGTTTCTGGTAAATCTAGCTTTAACTTTGAAAATCCATAGTATCTAAGGTTAGAATGGTTCATTTTGATCAAAGGTGGGCATATATTTCATAGATATAGGTTACTCTAGTCTTATAGCTGCAAAGATATACTATATTCATGTAGTTAGATGCATCTTTAAGTTAATTCAATCAAATATCAACATTCTTTACAAAATTTCATACCACCTTGGCAAAATAAGCTCAATGTGCAGGTCTAACTCTTATTTTCATAAAAGATAACTTGCCACCTCATATTTTAGGCAAGATTTTTAAATTTTAAGATGGAATTACCTAGGATTAGGATAAGATCACATTAAAAAACTAGAGAAACTTTACTTGAACTTGAGGTTCACAGAAAGGCTAAACGTGATAAAGGTAAATGTAAGAGATATAAATCTCTTCCAACTTTAGTGATTAAAAGTACCTATGTCTTCAACAATCCTCTAGGTATGGCATGGTTAGGGGATTCCTTGATCAATGTGCCAAGGGTGGTTCATGATCTTCCAAGAAACCTCAAGAAATATCTACTTTCATTTAGTCCAATAGGTGTGGTGACTGTTGAGGAACACATAAAATATTTTAAGGCTGACTTAAGATTACTTAATTTTATGCATGAAGATGTGGCATGTAGGTTGTTTCCATTTATTTTTAAAGATGTTGTTTATGAATTCTTCTTTAATTTATCTGATAACTATATCACAAGTTGGAATGCTTTTAATAATGTCTTTATTGATCAATTTGGTAAAATTATTCATCTTTATGTTATTTACCATTAGTTTACTACTATTAGAAGGGATGCCAGTGAGCCCATTAGGTCCTTCAATGGAAGATTTGAAAAGATGTATAGCAAGACCATAGAGCCTTATAATCCTCATGATATTCTAGATTTAGAGATCTCCAAAGATGCAATATATCTTATGACCTCTATGTTCCTAAAGAGGTCTATCCAAGTTATAGCTTTATTAGCCCAAGCCTATTATAAATCATTAATTATTAATGATAAAATGTAACCCTAGGGGGAAATGGCTTAATCAGTCCCAAATGTGAACCCATGTATGCATGTGATGAACTTGTTCCCCAATAATAACCAAAACTTCCCATTATTAAGCCAAAATTTGAATCTAAATCAATTGCCATTAAGTCGTGCAACTCCAAATCAACATCTAGGATTCTTGAATCATCCTACTAATGGATTTAATGTAGGTGATCTATAAGATTTAGTACCAGTTGTAGGTGATAAAAAAAATCAGGTGCATAATTCTAAAACTCCAAAAAATGAGAATGAGTCTATCTTGAAAATGGTTCAAAAACTAAACACTAACTTCCTTCAATTACATAAACAAGTAGGCCATACTGGGGAACATTTAGGTAGGAATTTATCATTTCAAAAGTTTAATAGGAAAAATAATAGATTTCATAATGATATTTTTCACAATAACAAGGCTAATGAACCATTTTCTAGAAACATGAATATGGACATTAATCTTACTGACATTACATTCCCTGACTATTGCAGCATTCATTACATGACAAAGCATGGGGGAATTGACTGTATAGAATTATAAAAAGCCTTTGAGACCTTCCAAGAAGACTTGGATACATTCTAATTGGTCCTTAACAAATAAACTAGTACAATTTCATATGGATCTAAGCCATCTAAGCATGCCTTCATGGTGGACACTTTTGATTTACCCTTTCAAGAGGAAAATGATCCTGATGAGATACCTAAGGAGATTCAAGCCTTTTAGTAGTTGAGAAATAGATATTATATGTATCCCTTGACTACCTCAACACTTCCAAACAACTTTGGAACTCCTCCTAACACCTCTTCAATCAAAAATCTAGAGCCACCAAAAGGGAGTACTTCTAAAACCAATGCTAAGATTCCTAGTTCTTCTGGCAAAACTAGTTATACCATAGTTGAGGACATGAATAAAATAAAGGATAATATAATATTTCATGAACTCACATATATTACAAAGCAAATGGATCTCCTATTGGAATCTCTATCCAATGAATCCAATAAGCCTCCTAAAGTTGATCATGCCAATGCAACTATGCACAAATCCAAAGCCGAGTCTCCCCTTTTCTTACTAATTGTTAGGATGTTTGGTAAGAACTTGTATAATTTATTATTAGATTTAAGAAAATATACTAATATCATGCCTAAATATATATGAAAGAAACTTTGTTTAACACTTATAAAGTTTGATAGTTTTGTCACCCAATTAGACAAATCTAGGGTTAAAGTTGTAGGAGAATTATTTAATGTTCATATGCAACTAGATTTAGAGCCTAGGGTGCAAAAATTTATTGATATTAAAGTAGTTGAAATACTTGATGTTTATGGAATCTTACTAAGTAGGGAATGGACCAACGTTTTAAATGGTTACATGTCTACAAATTTCTCACATTTGTGGATACCTTGGAAGGGTGTCCCCAATCAAATCAGAGTTGAGAGAGAGCCAAGAATGAAGCATATGATAATTGAATACAATGATGTGAATGAGAGGGTTAAAATAATAGACTAAGACTTAGGGGTTTTCACCCTAGAGGCTAATAAGGTATGTGATACCAAGAATGCTCATATTGTCCCTGGATTGTGGAAGTTGTACTTTAATGGTGCTAGGTGTAATGCTAGATCGAGTGTTGGTATTCTTTTAACTAACCCCACTGATAAAATGTATCATGATTATTATAGGATCCAATTCCCTTATACTAATAATCTCATTGAATATGAAGCCCTTATCCTTGGCTTACATTTTTTTATAAAAGACAAGGTCAAAGAACTACTGGTTTATGGGGATTCAAAACTAGTGGTTAACCAAGTCAGAAGCAAGTACTAATGTAAAATCTCATACCTTAAAAGGTATAAGTTTAGAGTTTGGGATCTGATTAAATCCTTTGATTCCTTTGGCATCACTTTCATCCCAAGGGAAAATAATCAAACAAATAACTAATTGGCATCTTCTATAGCTAACCTAATACCCAATCAAGATTCCCCTAATTTTAACATTGAACTGATCCCTTGTCCTTTAGTGCCAGATAATATTAACCATTTCCAAGTCTTCAATGATGCTTAGTAGATATTAGATTTTATGAATAATTTTAGATAATTTAATTCTCATATGATTGATGAAGCTGATGAAATTACATATAGGGAAGATAAATTTAATGGTAAAGTCATTAAACTAAATGACAACAAGATCCCAAAAGGAATGATTGATTTAGAGAGACTATTTGATCAGTACAAACTCACTGAGGCTTATAAGGTTACCAAAGTAAATGGAAAAGACTATAATACTATTGATTCTAACCTTCATGATAAACCTCAGCTAGTAAATGTTGGAAAGGCCTGCAAAAATTTTGAAAACAAGAAAACTAAGGAACTTCTTTCCCAATACAAGGATGTCATAGCATGGTCCTATGGTAACCTAAAGATATTTGATCCAAGGGTCATCACACATACTATACCCCTTAAAGAGAGATGCAAACCCTTTAGGATGAAATAAAGGACTATAAACCATGTATTAGAACCAATGATATTTAAAGAGGTCAAGAGACTTTTAGATTCTAGGATAGTCTTCCCCATCATGCACTCTACTTGGGTGGCTAATTTAGTCCTAGTTAAGAAAAAGAATAGTGAGATTAGACTTTGTATAGAATTAAAAAATTTGAAAAAATCATTAGATAAAGATAACTACCCCATTCCTTCCCTTGACCAATTAATTCAAGTTATTATAGGATCAACTATGATGTCCTTTCTTGATGGTTTTTAAAATTATAACCAAGTATTGGTTGATAGGGTGGACACGATGAAGATGACTTTCACCACAAAGTGGGGGACCTTCACTTCTAAGAGAATGACATTTGGACTCATCAATGTAGGATCTAACTTCTAGAGATCTATGGATCATGCCTTCTAAGGACTGATAGGTAGATGCATCATTATTTATATGGATGATCTAACAGTTTTTTCTAAAAACAAGGAAGATCACTTCATGCATGTACACCAAGTTTTTGAAAGATGTAGAAGGTATGACATTTCCTTGAACCCCAATAAAAGTATCTTTTATGTGACTAAATAAAAGTTATTGGGTCATGTTATAACCAAATATGGGATCTCTATAGACCCTGAAAGGGTGGAGGCCATATCTAGGATAGAGCCTCCAAATAGTAAAAAAGAGTTAAGGTTATTCTTTAGTCAAATTAATTTTGTAAGAAAGTTTATTTCTAGTTTTGTAAAAATAGTCAAACCATTGAATGACATGATAAAAAAGGATGATAAAGTCACATGGAATGAATATTCCATAAAAGCATTCAATGACATCAAGGAAACCATCAGTCAAACTCTAGTCCTCATAAGTCCTAATTTTTCAAAGGACTTTTACCTCTATTCATTTGCATCTGACCAGACTATGGCTGCAATGTTAACTTAGAATATTGAAGGGTGTGACCACCCAATGGATTTAATTAACACTAATTTCAAGAAGACTAAGTTAAATTACTCATTGATTGAAAAACAAGCATATGCATTAGTCAAAGTAGTTAAGAAATTCAGGCATTACATCCTTAGAAATAAGGTGCATGCCATCTTACCTGACCCTACCACCAAACTTATGTTAAGTCATAATGAATTGGGGAAATGTAGAGGTAAGTGGATGTCGATCTTGTATAAATATGACCTAGAAACAAAAACTATAAATCTGGTAAGGTGATAAGGTTTGATTCAAAGTATTGATAATACTAACCCTATGCTAAGTATTATATAGGTAGATCAACAAAACTTTCAAGATAGTGAGCAATATGATTCAATCATACGCTTTCTAATTAATGATAATCATCCTACAAGTTTTTCTAGGGACCAATAGAGGGCTATAATATTGAAGTTAACCCACTATTTGATCAAGGATGGAATATTGTCTAAAAGGAACTTTGAAGGAATCTACTTGAGATGTGTCTCACAAGAAGAAGCCAACCAAATCATATGTACCTTTCATGAAAATATAGGCAGTGGATATCTATCTAGAAAAACTACAACCTACAAAATTCTTAGAGATGGCTATTATTGGCCAAATATTTTTAAATATGCTCACAAACATGTGAGGTAATGTCATTCATTCCAAAATTTTAGTACTAAGGAGCCAAAGGTAGCAATGCCTCTGCATCAAGTCATGATTGATAAACCCTTTGCTCAATGGGGGTTAGACTTTGTTGGCATAATCAACCCTAACTCATCTAAAGGTCACAAGTATATCCTCAATTCCATATAATATTGTACAATGTGGACTAATGTTTTAACCACCAAACAATACATAATTGAGGAAGTGATCAACTTCTTAGAAGAAAACATCTGTATCAGGTTTGGGACTCTAGTATCTCTAGTATGTGATAATGGATCTACCTTTATATCCATAGAGATGACCACATGGGATTATGATAATGACATCACTCTTAAGTTTTCATCCATCCATTATCCCTAATGGAATGGAGTCTCTGAGTCAACAAATAAGAACCTAATAAAGGAAATCAATAAGTCTACTGAAGACAAATCCAGGACTTGGCATAAGCTCCTTAAATTTGCACTTTGGGCTAATAGGATAAGGATCAAGCAAGCCTTAAGAGCCTCACAATTGTTTTTGGTGTATGGATAAAAACCCATCTTTCCCATCACTCTTAAATTTCCCACATACAGATTTATGCAAGAATATATGGAGGAGAGCCAAGAGCTAGCCAATTTTAGATTACTGGATATAATTCATATGGAAGATGTAAGAGAGAAAGCCTTTGTAGATTTTAGTATGCATCAAACCATAATCAAGAGATGGTTTGAAAAAATCTCCAAAATCAAGGTGTTTAGGTAAAGAGACATGGTCCTCCTTGGGACAAAGCATCTGAGCCTAAAGGAAAGCATAGAAAATTCACACCCTTATGGATTGGCCCATATATGATTATGGAAACATTAGGAAACAACACCTTCAATCTCAAAGATCTGCAAGGAGCAGAGTTTACATTACCAACCAATGGGAAACACCTCAAGCATTATATTTTTGTTTCTCCTCCTGGGGTCTTAATGGAGTAGAGTTGTAATATATTTAGATTAGTGTAGTTAAGCTAGTTAGTTTCCTTTTATTTCTTTCCTTCTTGTCCCTTGTTTGTACATAAGCATGTATATACTCATTTATTTTGGGTTGCTTTTTCTATCTTTCTTTTTGTTGTGTGTTTCTTCTTATTGCTTGGTTCCTTGATTCCAATAAGTCCCTAGGGATAATCTTTAACTCTGAAGTTATGAAGTTTTCTTGAAAACATGCCCCCAATTTAGGAATGAAGGTTTGGATCACATACATGGAGTAACCATGGCTCTTAAATAAAAATCATGATGTTGTACCTTAGAGAAATTGACAAAGACCAATGGAAAGGCTAATCATTTCATTACACCTTAACCATTATCTTGACCTCAATCTAGTTTTAATAAGACATACACTTATGGATTGGAGACTCAAATCATTAGGGTATACCCCAAACTAGAACTTAATTAAAATCCTTGCCTAAGATAAGAGTTGCAACTATAGATGACTTGCCAAAGATCAAATACTTGAACAAATCTTAAAACCTAGCTATCCTAGTTCCCAACCTTACTAAAATCATAAAGATCTAAAAAAAATACAAAAATAGGATACAATTCAAAATCTAAAGCTTTCAAGTAAAGGTATTTTTGTAAATATCCATTAGGGATATGGATGCCTAGTTAGCAGTGAAGCAAGGCTATAAGTGGAGCCAAAGGCATTTCTATCAGGGCTATGGATGGCTAGTTGGTAGTAGAGTAATGCCCAAGCCTTCCCTAAGTTAAAAAATGGTTCATAATAAATTTTTTAGCATACTAAAAGTTAACGTAAGTGATTGAGGACATGAAACTAGAAGTTATTTCTTAAATCCAATAGAAAACAATAAGTAGAATCAAAGCACACACACAATTTGAGTATGTCTTTGTATTTAACCTTAAGTCTACAAGTGCAAGGTTTGTTTCAACCCTAGTCTAGTCTAGATGGTGGCTTTTATCAAGTGAAGTGGATGACCCAATCATTTACCTAAACCAAAATCTCTAGGTTCTAACATATTGCTATGTTTCCCCCATGAGTCACCATTTGTTAGGACCAATACACCCTCATTCCTTTCTGGTTTGGACCCTTGAGAAACCTTGATCATTAAAACATAGACATTTTAGCATGTCAGGGCCTTTTATAGAATTTGAATATCATCCACTTTATTAAGAGATAGGCTTATGTGGTTTTAATCTGGACTAACATTACTAATGAAGTTTGTTTGACTATTAGTTATAGGTTCCATGGCATGTATCCCTAATAATTTCTTATTCCAAAACCTTGAAAAAACCCTCAGTTCAAATTTGAATAAATGCAGGAACCAAATTAGTGAAAACCATTTTAAAATTCATTTATGGACTTAGATGTAAAACACATATCTTAGGTTTAGTCATGTTTTGTAACACAACTTGACTAAGAAACTTGACCCCCTTTGTTATTTCCCTCTTTTCTAATTTCCTTATAGCTTAACTAATGTTGTCACACAGGGTCCCTTTCAATATTTCCAAACTTAACTTAAGGTTCTAGTACCGAGGTCTTGATGCATTCAATAATACAGTCATGACCTTAGCCTTAACACCTTAAGCCTAAGTCTTTTATATCCCCGTGCTCCTAACTTAAATTATTTGCATATCAGAGGATCCTAGGTTGTTTCTTTATCATGAAATTTTATCAAATGGAGTGAAGATAAACTAAACATTAGCTTAAATATCATGCATCTTGGATAATTTGACAATCTGTACTTACTTACAAGGGCTCAATCAGATGGAGTGAAGCATAGTTAAAAATTCAAAAGGATGTAGGGAACTCAAAAGATGGATATGTGGCACCATTACATTTGAGGACTAAAATCAAAAGTGGACCCACTTGACATGACAACCAATCAAAATCAAGTCTTTGGATTAAAATCCCATGGCTATCACTTTATCACAACATTTGATCTAATGGAGCAAATTTATACTGAGACCTTGGGAAGCCCCATAAAAATTCCAAGTGTATTCCTTGCATTTAACCCTGAAGATTTCAATAAACTTAAAATTTATGTTTGCATGACCATCATTTAAATTTCCAAAAAGAATAACTTGATGCCCACATGACCATCGACTTTAAGTCCATTAAAATGAATTTTTTATTGGTTTAAACTTGACATCCATGAAACTGTCAAATGACACCCACAAAGGTGTATTTGATGCCCATGAGACAGTCAATTTTAAATTGATGAGAATTTCTTACTCAGTGTTCAAATAATGTCCCGAAACCCTCTTTTTACTCTAAAGTGGTTGGCCAAGCTAAGGGAAATGCTCAAAATAAACCCAAAATGGAAGGCCTTAATCTATAGAACACAAATCTATGCAATAAATATACATAATCAAAATCTATACTTTAAGGATCCACATTGCATTTTTCATAATAGACCTTAAATCATAGACTTACCCTAAGTAAAAACTTGATTATCATTTCATGTTAAACCTATTTAGAGCATGGTTTGTGACACATGGCATAAATATTTTAGCCTAAATTTTTCATTATGTTTTATAAACACAACACATACATTACATTAGAATGATTATACCTTGACCCCTTTTAAATCATAACTTAGGATTAAATTCCTTAGCTTAAGGTGTGTCCCATGCTTAATAAATGCAAAACAAACCTTAACCTAAAGGATATAAGCCTAAGTCATGACTTTTAATAGTATATTAACTAATGTTAGGGAAATTTTTCATATCAATAGTCCATGCTTTGTCACTATATTTGATCTAATGATGCAATATTCCCCAAAGACTTTTCAAAAAAACCCTTAGAGCTCATGGACTAGATGTGTGGCAAAAGTGCATTTGATGTGAAGCTGATAGGATCATTGATGCTTTACACGTAGTCTTGGATTTTGATTTGATGGCACAAAGGCACTAATGAATTTTTAAAGACTTGTAGACCCACTATGTGGCCAATGATTATTTTATGAAGGACTAACAATATTTGAAACATGGGGAAGATGCTTAAGCATGCCAAGTGTCACGATCACAAAACTTAATACCTAAAAATCAATTAAAAGACAAGGGCCTAGATTATGATCAATGACTCACACTAACATAGTATTTTGATCTTATAGAGTGAAATTAAAAGGATTTTCTTTAAAAAAAGAAGCCAACAGATAGTGTTCAAATGGAATATATGAAAAATGCCATAAAAGATCCAAACCAATGCGACATAAGCTCTAGTTAGGTAAAAAAGGACAAAACTAAATATCTTATGGGCTAAAAAACATAAAGGTATAAAGGCAAGGGTCCAAATAAAATATATAACATGTATAATCCAAAGCATATATATCTTCTACCATGAAATCTCTATAACCCTAAACCATGCAGAAAAGGCAACCCGATCAGGATCAATTTGACCAAATTAAGCTTAATTGTGTTTTTTGAGCATGAGAGAGATTTAAAAAAGATCATCTATAATCTAGTGTGAATAATTATCAAGAATTAGAGACCATGGTAGCTAGCAAACAAAAAATTAAGGAAGAGGCCAATCTCTATTTAGCAATAGACAACGAGGGCTAGATATTTAAGGATATAGAATTGGACCTCATGGTGTTAACTATCTAGGGCATCAAGAATTGGTTTGAGATTTTCTTTATGAGATAATAATTATAACCCATATCAAATGAGGATTAGATAAATACCACCACCAATATATGACACTATAACCTAGTTGCAATCCAGATGGCTAACCTCCATCATGCCATGGCAAAACTAAAAGTATTTCACTACATTGATGTCCTTGCCCCCATTTTTATTGATTGTAGGATTGATGGTGAATGGATTATTAGGAAAGGTAAATCAAAAATTGTAGCATACATTTCCCCCATTTATTTTAAAAAGTAATATAATCTCACTCTTCCCCATGTGGACCTTCCCAAGATGAGGGAATGGACCAATAACCATGACCTAGACTCTGCCCTTAAACCCTGACTAATCCAATGACCTCACATATTTACAACCCTTGATGGTAAAATCTTGATCATCCTATTTAGATAAGGTATTAGGGTGATAATGACCTTTTTGAATAGATATTTTGGTACGCTTTTGGTCACTTACATAAATAATGTTGGGTCTCATATGTACACTTCCTGGTGGAAGAAAAACTTACCCCTCCAATAGGAGATTTGATCAGCATCTTCCTTACTAAGCAATTCATCACCATCAAGAGAAACAACTCCAATAAATTCTACATGATATCTTACCTACTTGATTCCCTTCTTCCTTCAATCACCTTCTTTGATATTAGGAATTGGTCCGCGAAAGGTAGGACAACCATCTCACACTACTATTCAAAGATGTACATCTTCAAGTATAGGAATCACATGTAGTTTATTTGTGACTACATTTTCCCTGCTATAGTGGAGGCTATCACAAGTGTCCCCATGCCTAAGCTCCACCCCATCATCAAGAGATATGTTGAAATTATAGGGGATGTATGGTATTATCCTAATTTCACCATCATCAAAATAGAGGGAATTATGTCCCAACATTACAAACTACTAGTGCGTTGTCCTGAATAAATTTTTTGAGTAGGATATTCCCTCCCAATTCATCCTTGACATTGATAAGTCTTGAAAATAAAAGAGTAAGGGTCTACTTCACCCCTTCCCATTAGATATTAGGAAAATCATAATTAAATATTGGAAGTAGGTGTAAGTTATGATCAAACATAGGAATTCATTTGGTTTTCACCTAGATGAACTCAAACTGTGGGATCCAAGGAACAACGTGGGAGAACATCTAAAACACAAAAATATCAAGATTGAGTATACACACCAATTAGGTGTCTATGAAACCATATACATAAGAGCTAGGAATTATAAATAATGGTTGGCTAGGATCCAAGGCCATAACATCAAACTAGAGCATAAATTAACCAAGGATGACAAGCCATCTGAAGAAATTTGGTAGATACATCCTTTACAATACCACCTATTACTTGGGCCATCTAGGATAGCTTATGAGCAACCTCAGGTAGAATAACCATAGTAATCCCAGTAGTAGGTTGAGTAAATTTAGGATGATCAAGGCAAAGGAAAGGAGAAGGTTAGAAAAATAAGATTAGAAGAAAGACCTAGATAAGGAGCCTTACCTTCAACCATGTAATAGAGGCCACCTTACCTAGTCTAATAAATTAACATGATAGCCTTGGAGCCAAAAGAGACACTTGAGGGTGTCCTCAAGGAACTTGTAGAGTCTTATGGCTTAGGTGGAGAGGATGACCTCTCAAAGGAAACAATAGGAAAAGAGATAATTCCCATGGCACCTCATGAAAAGAGGCAAGTAGAATTGGACTTGGTCTTAGTAAGACCAAGTAACAAACCCAAATTGACCTTCACTCATCCCACTAGCGAAGTCAATATCTTTAGTGATGAATTCATAATCCATGGACCAATAATTACTAACTAGTTTATCTTATTGAAAAATGCAAAATATCCCATCTCTCTCCCACTCATGTTCCATGAAAAAGGTTGGTGTGGATATACAAAATGATATGAATCCTTGGATAAAGGCTATAATGAAGGAGTAGGAAGAGCTAAGAATTATGGTCCCACAAGGCTAAGGATGTAAGGATATGGATGCTCTAGGAGCATCTAGTAGCTCAAGTGTGGAGGCCCTAGAACCTTCCTAGTTCAAGGAACCAATTACCACAGTTCATTTCAATCCTAAGACAATAAGATTAGAGATAATAACAAAAAGGATAACCATGGTTGGGATATAATAATTCACCTTTTAGAAGGTGAATCCATTTATAAGATTGACTCTTGTGGGAGGCTAATAACTTGGTGAAGCTTCTATCCATGTGAAATACGTGGAAAGATTAATAGAATCACAATCACCAAGAGCCAATGTTAGATTTGGGGGTTTAAAGCAAAGGATCTAGGATTTGGAAAGAGAAAAAGAGAACTTGTAAACTTAGGCAATCTTGTTGGTATTAGATGCCATGATTAGTATGCTTGACATGTCATTCTATGACATGTTTGAGGCATTAAAGTCAATGAATATGAGGTAGAGTGCATTATAGGACCAATATACATTATCCAAAGACTTGGTCACCCAATGGTAGGCCTTAGAGGATAGGATTACTCTGCTCCTCAACATTCAAGCAAAGAAATAGATCCCAAACTTTAGAACCATAAGTATGGGACACCTAAGCACAATATTGGGGATTTTTATTGATAAATTTCAAAGCTTGTGTACCTGGCATACCAAGGTGGAGAGGCTTCTAAAAGATGACAAAGGGATAATTAGTAAAATTAAGCAAATTATTGGGACCATGATTATCAATCCTACATAGCCTACTACCCTTGGCCTCATCAGTGATGAAGAGTTAAATCATATGGCCACCTTGGTGACTCAATAAATCCAAGGGAAAAGCAAAGGCCAATTTGGATAGGATAATAACAAGATCCTATATATGATAATTAATGCAGGTGAGAGGATCAACTAAGCTATAAGCATCAAGGAGGCCTTAGCCAAAAATGACAAATAATTCAATGAGATGGTAGACTAGGAGGAAGAGTGCATCATGAAGCCTATTATGGATCTCGATTTGGTTGATGAACAACATGAGAGGGCCATGAGCATCCTCCAATAACAAACAAGGGCCCCACCAACAAGTTAGATAAATATTATAATCTAATAGAAATTAGGTAACATTTTGTAATGGGATATTCCATTGTAAAGGCATATGCTATTTTGTTAGCATATTTTCCTCTAGATCAGTATGATTTGGAAAAACACTTATATTTTAGAACTTGTAAGGATAGTTGTCCCTACCTTTGGACACTTTTATTTTGTAACTGATCGGTATACTACCTATTCTTCCTATAAAGGCATGTATCACCATTATAAAAAGGGAGATATTTTTGAGCAACTAGGTATACTTGAATAAATTAATAGAATCAAGGAATTATGCAAGTATTGTCCATTTTGATGTGTTAATTTCTAATGTATATTTTATCTCAATTGTTAATAGAGGTCTTGAATTTGAATAATATCTTTGAATTCTGAATAGCATTCTTTAATCACAAGGTTTATGATTTGTGAATATGCTAGATTAGTTGAAATATCTTAGGTTTTAATTCATTTCATTTTACTCTATATTTAGGTGTGTAAGGGCTATTTGATTATAGTGGTAAATCCCTAAATTAGACCTTATTCTTACTTGTAAATCTTAGATATTTTACTTTTAAGTCTACCTGATATATAGTGAGATTTGAGCTTATGTTATGTTGCATTATATATTTGTTAAATGCATATTAAATTGCCATTAATAATTTATCATAATGTTCAAGACTAAACATTAAGGGCACCTATGGTACATTTAGAATCATCAACAAGGTCATCATGATTGTTTTTTATGAACCTAGTCATTTATAAATGGAAATGTGTATTCCAATAATTAGGAACATAATCAATCCTTGAGATTCCCTCTTTAAGTATTTTTAATATAAATGACTCCTTGGACTCAACCTCATACTATGCAACCTTTGAACTAAAGCTTGAGTTAATGATTTATCCTATAAATCCATAGGTATAATATTATATTCTCTTGATGATAGTTGATTTAATATTAATCCTTAATTGATGATCCTTGATTTTAACTACCAATACTTATTTGTCTGAATCACATTCTTATGGCACTAGGCATAACCTTATCTCTTTGACTAAGTAAATAATTAGCCTTATAAATGATTTAATATAAAATTGAAAGGCTATGTGTTAATATGGACACTATAATATGAAACTAAGCCCCTTAGACCTAATTATGTGTAATAATGATATTTTAAGTGGTTTAGTGTTTCAAACATTTTAATTCCATTATAAACATTTAGGGAATTATAGTGAATTATTATGGCCACTTCTATTGTGACAAATTATCTAAATACAATTAGTTCATCCATCACATTCATAGATTTTGATTTATAGTCATGGATCAAAATGAGGATACAATCTAATATAATATTGTGTGAGACCTAAGTGACTTAAGTCACAACCATTTACCCTTTTCAAGTTTCTTGATTTGTAAAGATTTGAGAAGAATGAATTCCCTCTTTTGAATCAATGTATTTTTTAATTTCTTGTTCTTAATTAAAAAATTGCATATTTGTATTAGTTAATGTATTTGAGTGAATGATGAAAGGAACAAAAAATAGAGTGTTCCAAGCCACAAAGATCTCTGTTGTTAGCAGAACATCACATTCATAAAAACAAGAATCTAAAAGTAATTTAATAACATAGACTTAAAGATAGATATAGAAAACAAAGAGTAGCAATAGCATATATTATATCTCCAAATATTTTCAAATACAATGAATGTGATGTTATACTAACACTAGAGATCTTTGTGGCTTGAAACAATCCAATTTTTATTCCTTTCATTGTATTATAATTATAGGCCCTTAAAATTTCTAAAAAATCATCATTTTTTTTCTAAAAAAGGACCTCCCAAAATGGATGGTGGTTACTATTGGAACTAAATATTTCACTCTAGATGAGGTTGTTCAAGCCTAATCTAATATTTTGGCAACATTGGAATACCACTAGGCCTATGGGTTGCCCTTAGTAGAGGTAGACCTCTAGGTTTAATGGCTAGCTCCCTTGATTGACCTTTAAGTGCTTGTAAACTATATTAACTGATTGCTTGTATGAAAAGAGTTATAAATGTGCATGAAATTAAAATATTATAATGGGGTGATACACCATGAATATCTCCATAATATCATCATACTCTTGCATTAAGAGAAAAGACATACAACACTAGTTTCAAAGTCCTAGGATATTCTAATATTAGTATTTCAATACAGAGGTGATATGCATAAGACTACCCAAGGTAAGTGGATTAGATGTTAGTTTCAGACACTAAGGACACTTTAACACTTTAAGGGATCTAAACACACTACTACACTCCTTATGACTTTTTATAATGATAAATTCTTGCACCAAACATGGAAGGACAAAGAGAATTAAAGATAGAAGCTTATCATTAGACATCACCATACATCACTTCACACGCTTAGACAAAATGATTGTGAAATAAAAACTAGATTGAATATATTTTTCAAAGGAAAATTAAAACATCAAACTAGTGGGTATTTACCATACCAAGTGTGGAATTAGAAAATTAGAGCCAAAATGGCTAGTACTTATAGAATGTGTGAGAGAGGAGACAAAAGATTGAAGCTCAAGAGTCACAAGAACATGTGTCAAGATAAGATAGAGAGTTAAATTTTTATATGGATGGAGTATATAATATACCATGAAAGGTATCTTTGGACAAATGTCCCTCCAAAGCATGAAAATTCCTCAAAACTATCATAGGACCCTTCAACTACCTTCTTGAAAACTTTCATAATCATTTGGCCTCTCTTGAATGCTTTAAAGTAAAATAGGAATAACATGAATTGTGATGGGGGTGGTTAGGAACAATATCCAACATGAATTAGATGTGTTCCTAACCACTGGTATTCTTCTAAATAAGTGTTCTCACTACTTATAGTCACCATCACTAGTTTTACATGTCTTTCTTCACATTTGGCACCAAGATGGTCATTAGTTGTGTAATAAAATACATATAAGGGGTTCCATGACACCTTTAAAGATTCATTATCCTTAAATCAATCTGATAGACCTTAAAAGACCTTATAATTAGAGTTATCACTTTCTCACTTGGTGGTCACCCTTCATTCTCATTGTCTTCCATAGACTGCCTAAAGTGAAGGTGCATGAAGAAGTACTTGTGTGTTTTTATGGAGAAATAAATGAACATTAAGAGTTATATTATGTCCCACATGAACTTCCAAAGTTATCCCCATCCTTCAAGATTCCTCTGCACTTATAAAATACCAAAATCTATCAAGAAAACTAGATATGTACCCTGTCTATACAAATAGGGTACAAATAAATATGATGGGAAAGACCATGAGGGAGTTATCTACAATAAAAAATCACTTTCATGACCAAAATATACCTATTGAATCCATTTATATTCACTTATTTCCCATTGGGTCTCAGAGAAGGGTTTTGGAGGGTTTTAGGATGTTTAGACTCTTAAGGATAGTTCATAAAATTGTGACATACAAACCCTAGATAAATTACAAAAATTAAGGATATGAGACCCCTAAAACTATTCCTAAATCCCTAATCTCACATGTGCATTGTTCATATAGTTACAAGTGAAATAAAGTGGCCTATTAAGCTTGTTCTTGCATTTTGAATAGGCCTGAAGTGACAAAGATCAAGTTTGACCAATCTCTAATGAATATCTATAATATAATGATATGAAAAAACCTTATATATCCCCTAAGAAGTCATAAAATATGTAGGAAAGTTTAATTGACCCTAAAAATGGTATTGAGACCCCTTTAGGACTTTAGGCCTAGTATAGGCTTAATCTATGCATAGTTACTCATCACCACCTCTGAGTGTTTTTTTATGGATGTGATGTTTCACCTATGATTATTCATGTTTAACTCACCATTATACATCTCTTTGAAGTGATCCAATATCTCCCAACTCATTCCTTCTCATTTCCATACTAAACCTACAGTTTTGCACTTTCTGGCAGTGCCCTTTGTCTAAGATAGAAAAAAGGGAATATCCCCTATGTGTTAAATTATTTTGAGGTTATGAGAGGCTTGGGTATGTTATGGTAACATTATGTAATAATTTTCATGGTCTGGTCATGCTCATAGATCCCTCAATTCTTCAAAAACCTTTAAGATAAACTTCTTGAACTCACTAACTCCATAGGGTTTTTAGGCATGGCTGTAAATTAAATTTTGGAGATTAGTCCTTATCTTGTGGATAAAATGAGATGGTAATTACCACCATGATAATGGTATATTATGAGTGTCATTTAACTCTTCATTTAATCAATCTTTCAAATTGATGTCTATCAAACTAGGGCCGACGTCTAAAGCTATCTGTAGTAAGGTTTATGATGGCAGATATATAAGTTGGTCTTGGGGGAATTTTGATGATTATAATATAGATTTTAATAATGAAATAATTATTCTAAACTAATTACTTCACTCAATAAAATAAGATACTACTGACTAACTCAATATTTTTTTTGAAATTAAAGCACACTTTTACACTTACTTGAAATTGTAAATTCTAAATCTAATTCACACTTTGCTGGAAACTATAAATGTAAATTTAATTCAAACTATTCTTACAAATTTAGATTTAAATCTTCATTCACACTTGCTATAAAAATGAAATACTATTGAAATGTAAACCCATAATTTACTATTTAATGAATGACTTAAGTTATGCAATGATTGAAGATACTATGATTATCTAATAATGAAGAATTTATTTAACATAAATATAAATACCATATAGAAATTCTTGGTTCCAAGGAGAGTGGTCCCTTGCTCTTCTTAGAGTCAGGAATGAAGTTTACTCAATACTTAAAATTGGAATAATTCTACATTAACTCATGAAAGTTTGAAAATTTACAATATTCTTGGAGTTCAAAATATATCTATCTTCATTATTATTACTCCAGATGAAAATGTACATATTTATACTCATTCCTTGGAATAAAGATAGTATACTAAAAATTAGAATTACTAATCAATTTGTTTCTCCCCAAATATAAGAGATTTATATTTATTTTAATCCTAGAGAATCCAACTATTATCACAAAACAATTATACTATCCTATAATAGTTTTAAGATCAAAATATATAAAAAATATATAAATATTGAACCCTTAAAAATAAGAGGCAAATATTTCATTATGTGATTCTAGCTAGAATGATTATCCCTTACTATTGATCCTCCTACCAAATCTCTAGCTTCTTAGGTTTTGGACTTGCAGAGCTCATAGGAATGGACCTATAGAGTCCATAGATATAGATCTATAGAGTCCATAGGAATGGACCTACAGAGTCCATAGATATGGGTTGTTTAGTATTACCCAAGGTTGGAAGTCTACAGGGTCTGTAGATAAACACTGGTTGAGTTTGTAGATATTAGTTGAATAGGTCTATAGCTTAATAAAATTGGAATAAAAACTGGAGCTTCTTTATCATGCTACATTTTCCATCTTTTTTGTACATTCTTCAAAACCAAAACACCAAAACATGTTATTTATTAGGAATAAATGACAAGGTAGTAACTTAATCTTTAGTTTGACATAAATGAGATAAATTATCTATTTTCCATGCTACAATCAACTAAAAGTTTATGATTTACATAATATTATATCCTTGGATAGATGAAATAAAGGAAATACTATGTAAATAATAAGCCATATTTTGAGCTCATCATCTCCCCCAGGCTTTACCTTTTGCAAGTCCCTTTTGAAAAATTTCATCTACCTCCATAAGTTCTATTTATATCTTTTATACTTTGGCTAAGATCATAATCATCAAATTTATCTTTTATATGATAATCTTCATTACTGGTGAATCCTCTGTGAGTCAGATTCAGATCTTTCCAAACATCAAATTATTCATCAGACTGTGGTGCCTAGTTTTTCCATACTAGAATTGGTATAACTAACAAAGGGGGGTTTGTATCTCATTCCAATCCATATCTTATCTCTATTAGAATTTAGTACTTCCATAATTTACTTAAGAACTCCTAGTTTTTCCATACTAGAATTGGTATAACTAACAAAGGGGGGTTTGTATCTCATTCCAATCCATATCTTATCTCTATTAGAATTTAGTACTTCCACAATTTCCTTAAGAAATACTTCAACTCTTCTTTTGCTACATCTTACATTGTTAGGAGATATAACTTCACATCTCCTGAGCGAGACTGGTAATAAATCCCATTTCTTAACACTTGTTTCAACAACTGAATCAAAATTTTACCTTATGAAAATATCAAATGAGATGGTGCAATTATATAAGGCTTTAAAATAATGATTTTTAACATCAACATTCTGGTAAACAAATCCTTGAATTTCCATTTTATCAGACTGGGAATATAAAAGCTTGGTCTTATGCATAACCCTATTATCTTATCATGTGTTGAATAATCTTCAAATTTCCTTTCCATGCTAACTAATTTTTAAAAGTAAAATGGAGTGCTCGTAATGGAACTTATCCCACATGAAGATTAATTAAATTTTTGTTGTGATCATGGTCTCATATTATTAAGTCATGCAAATAAAATTCATAAAGGAGAACTTGATTATGAGGGCCAACACTATAAAAGATTTCCAAAAATGTAGAAGGATCCAAAAAAATTTATGGATGCTAACAAGAGATTCTAAGGAGCTGCCAACTATAGAACTGCTCAAAGAGAAACAAGCTATATGCAGGAGAAGGACTTCTGCAAGCTTAAAGTTCTTCAACTAATTTGTAAGAATTTTGCAAATATTATTCTAGAGTTTGGGTTCTTGACTATAATATTTGTTTCTCATTTTGTAATTTCTCATTTGTAAAAACTAAATCCTTATTCTTCTATTTCATTATCTGATATTCTTCCTATGCTTGATACAACTTATTTAATGAAGGAATAAATGGATGACTTGTTTGACTCCCATAATTCATAAATGTTTTAGAGGTGGAAGTAGATTGACTAAAATTTTAAGGTGAAGTAGTAGGAAAGGTCTTAATAAATCTCAATCATTGTTATTTTATTCTCTTTCTTAAGACTCTCTATAGATATTCATTGTTCAATCTCTTCTTCTTCATTTTGTTCTATGATTTTTTTAAATTTATTAACTTTTGAATCATGGTCCGAAGATATTACTTTTAATTTTTGCACTAACATGGAATTAAGTTGATCCTTATTATGAAGTTTTTTGACTAGATCAACAATGTCTACTACCTATTGTTGGATCAGTGTTGAGCCTTAGAAAGTTCCAATGTTAGATACATCATAGGTTATTTTGGACTGGATGGTGTAGACACCTAAATCTAGCCATTGATAACCTCCAATCAAGGTTTTGGCCAATTTCCACCTAAAATGCAAAATTTGGCCTAAAAACACTAAAACATACTAAATGATGTGAAATTGACATATTCAAGTGCCGATTTTGTCTAAGGTATCACCAAATTAGGAAATTCACTTTATCGACCAGCTAACTTTGATTAGATCATTCTAAGTCAAAATTCTAAATTTGCACCTAGGTGCTCTGGATTGCTCTTTCCTATCACATCTCTTACACAAGACACGTGCCTTTGTTATTTTCTATTGATAATATCCTAAATGGGACAATGGATCCAATGCATTTGACATCATGTTCCAATTCCAATCCAATCAAATTTTAGACCAATAACAAGACATTCTGATCAATTTGAGTAATTTGTGCACAAAGTGCTTAATCATGCTTAAGAGCTAATTAACCCAAATCAAGGCATAATTAATAATTCCATTGAAACTTGTTGAATAAATTTTTTTGGAAATGAAAATTGAATATCTACATCATCAAGTGACCTCATTTCTTGGGAAAACATCCTTAGGCTATAAATGCCACAAATATCATGATTCATGCCTCCCATGCTTCATCAAAGCTCTCCATGTCTCTTAATTGCTCCTCTATCCCAAATATTTATGAACTTATTTATCAAATTTAATTTCATAATTGGATTAATCCTTAGTCACACATCTCAATCTTGAGATGGATAGTTCAAGTTGGTTCTAGACATTTGCAAAAATCTATAAATAGGAGGCCTTACCACATTATTTCTAAGCTTAATTTGTGCAAAGTTATAATGAAATATTGATTCTAAAAGCTTCATGAAAACTAGTGTTACCATGCCAAATTCATTCCAATCCAAGCCAAGCCAAAGCCACAAGGTGCCAAGGAGAAGAGGAGATAGCCAAGCCTCCTTTGATGAAGACTTCATGAGCACAAACCGAGCAAGCCACTATAAAAAGCATTTTTGAGCATCTAAGAAAGGTAAAAGAGAGTCTATTTTGCATTTTAGTTGTGTTTTTATTCATGTTTTTTAACTAAGCTCTCCCTAGTGTCTAGGCCTAGAGATGTTATGGTAGTTAGTAAATTTTTTTCATGTTGCTTTCATTTAGAAACTAACACCATACAAAATCATCTCTTGAATCAAATTCCTAGTTCACATAATGGCACATTGGGTGGGACTAGATGCATCTCACACATGAATAAGATCATTTTGAAACTATAAAATATTCATTTGGATCATTAAAACTCTTGTAAATTGATTTTCTAACTTTGTTTTTCCATTTTTCTTTATCACAGGTTTACACAATAACCAATGTCAGTTATTAAAATCATCATTAGTTATCATAGCCATCATCGGTCATTATTGGCATAACTGATGTTAGTTAGATAACTATCATTGGTTAGTAAGTGTAACCATCATCGATTATAGAACTGACATCGATAACTATGTTTTTCTTAAAACATAAACTTGAGAGCTTTTTTTTTAAGTTCATTATTTCAAACCCAAAATAGCTTCAAGGCTAAAGGACATGGTAATGTTTTTGTTTTAGGACCAAGCTTGACATTTTCTAAAAAAATGTTCAGATCACCTAAAAATGAATTAGGAATATTATTTTGGTGTGTAAAGTAACATTTAAGGTGCTTAAATAAGTGTTTTTAGAATTAGTTTTCAAAGTTACAACTAAGACCAAGGGGTCAAATGAACACCACCTCATTTTTCAAATTTGGGATTAAAAATGAACTCACCTTTCCAAGATTTTTGTATTCACTTAGTTATTTAAATTAGATTTTTGTTTGGAAAAAAGAGGGGTGTTACATGTATGCTCTTCCATTTGTCCCCTTTAGGGAACCCTTAAAATCAAAAGCACCATTCCTATTACAAATAGTCTATTCCAAGGATTAGAAAGAAATTAATCTAAAACACTCCCCAAAAACTTGTCAAAGTTTGGGTGACCTTGAAAATTACCCTAAATTCTTTATATATTCATGCTTTATTTATTTTTATGCAAAATTGGCTTGCAAGGGGGACTTCATCACCTCCTACGAGTTCTTTAGGGAAACTTTGAACTGGGGTTTTACCTCTCAGCATTGACTTCATTTAGCTCCTAATTGGATTTGTACATGGGACATATTGGCACTTTGGACATCGCATTACACTGAGTGAACAACAGGATGTAGTGGTTGCAAAATGGACTAGACCTTTTTATATCAAGCCAAGTAATAAAGACTCAAAATTCATGCTTTTATTTTTCATTATCTGGCATGAAAGTCATTGTGCAATTGATTCCCTTAGAATTTTCAAAAACTTGTAGATCTTAGACAAAACCCCACTTACCATGGAAGTATTGTTGGTGCAAGGTGCACCTCAAGGTCCATGTCACAATAATGTCATTTTATATAAGGGGGTATAAAACCCCTACTATATAATGTACATTTACTTTTGGATGAACACTTAAAATCCTCTCAAATGACATATATTGATGGATTCTAACAATACCAAGCAACCTTGTTAGTTTAGAGTCTAAGAGCGATTAATCAGTTGAGTCTTGTCTTAGATTAAAGTCTTATTTGGAGTCAAAACTTAGTGTAAACAAAAAATTCAAACCAAACACATGGTCCTCATTTTATTTTGAATAAAGAGGCATTATGGTGCTCATGTGAGGTCATCAAATTTGCCTTGATTCAAAGTCCATCAAAACTTGGGAGTCATATCATCCACTTTGGCATAGTTATGTTGCCCAATTGAGTCTATACCTTTGCCAAAGTTGTTTAAGTCCTTCATTTATAATCTAAATTCAAAATTTTACCTTTATAAGTTCATAGGGTTAATGTGTTAAGTGGATTCACCATTTTCACTAAACTTGAGGGAACTTAGGTTTAATTTCCAATTTGGGTTGGAGGTCATTTAAGACTCATAATCATTATCACCACTTGATAGACTTAATCCATTTTGTGATAAACACTTACACTTTTATCCTATGCACCATAAACATTTGGAGTCAATAAAGATAGTGTTATGCTATCAAAATTATGGGAAACTATCTTTGCCTTAGAGAGTTTTTGAAACAAACTTTTTTGTCACACCTTTTGGGTAGTGTAACATCATTACGCTACCCAAAACATTTCAAATATTATTTCATAGACACTATTTTACAGATTTCAAATTTTTTCCTACATTTTCAGACCAATCTAAGTGTACTTTTTTGATCCTTTGTCTAGCATAGTTATACCATTCACTTTTGTCTAGCTTATTTGTCAAAAGAACCAAGTTTTATACCATTATTTGTGAAAAAATTAAACTATCTCTAAAGTGCCTTTTGTTTCATACCTTATACCTAGTTGATCGAGTTCATGTCCAAGAATCAAATGCTTAGTGTTTTTTAGAAGTGTTTCAAATCCATTAGATTAAAACTTTCATCTATTTTAAAGTCTAACTTTTGATGCCATTTGGCCAAGAGTCCTAGCACATGCCTTGTTTGAGCCTTGATTTTGATGCCGCATTTGTCCAAAAGACCTAAAAACTTTTAATTTCTTAGATTAGACTGATTTGAAACACTTAGACCTTAGAGATAGGCATTTATATTTTTGTCCCATTTACTTGCTCATCTTTGTGTAAACAATGAGACATTAGACATTTAATGCTAGCTTATTTTTTTACTAAATCTTTGCATAAACCTTTTGATCCTTTTGATGAATCTAGACCAAGTTTGAACATCATCTATTTTAGACATTATCATTTTAGAGTTTGAATAACTCTTTGAACTTTTATTGCAAAGCATTGACTATGGATCCCAATATATATTACTACACTCATATTGGACTCATGTACAATATGAGGATTAGTAATGTGGTTGTGTAGGAACAAATGGTGCAAGACCCCTATGCAGATAATAGTCCTTATGAGATGGATTCTTATCCCTCTTATAATACTCAATTAGGTACATAAAGCCAAGATCTATTAGTTAACTATTTGCTTAACACACCACCTTATTTAGAACAAGACCAAGAACAAACTGCATAATACCTAGCTATAATACCCATAGTGGATGAGCCAGTTCTTCAATAGTCATATTCTAATAATACAACTTCCATGTATGATCCATTTTTATTTGAGTGACATTTATTAGAGAATAAAGACAATGTTTTGGTTAGAGTCATAGAGGTAGGGGTCAAGTTTCCAGTAGACTTCCCCCATGAAAATTTACCAAGCCTAGTAAGAGTGCCCCACAATATCATTTATGATAAATAGGCTTCTTCTAGAAATCCTATGGCTCTAGTCCAAACAAGGTATCAAGACCCTAATATATCTAATCAAGGCAAAAACATCATGGAAGACCAATTTAACCAAATATAGACACCATATCAAACCTACCTAAATCTATCATGTAATTTCAATCAAATGAACATGATGAGAAAACTTCTTATTGACTTAGTTCCTTCAATAGGAGTGTTTACAGAGTTAAATAGACAAGAGAATTTGAGTTCTGATCCATTCATTCAAATTTCTTTAGTAGATAAATTGATGTATATTCCTGTTATTGAATAAGTGTCTTCGACCTCTATGTAGAATAGTGAGCTAAATGTAGTAGATAATGTGTAAGCAACATCCAATCCAAATCAAAGTGTTACTAACACACACAAATCTAGTCAACAATATGTGCCTATATTTAATACCATGAGTGGATCATCATACCAAGGAGTAAGAGTTTCTACATCCCAACCTCAACTAGCTAATTTATCAAGTGTGTAAACAATAAGATTAAGTAGTCAACCAACAACCAATGTTGTGCCTCAATAGTCAAATGTGAGGAATCCTAATCCTTAAAAAATAAGTAGTATTCCACAATATCAAGGATAATTTAGTGTATCAATGCAACAAAGGCTGAATATATTGCCACCTCAGTAAGCAAACATTAATATTCCACCACACTAGGTAATGTCAAACATACCTTTTTAGTCATAGACTAGTATACCAATCCAAAACTAAGTGATGACTAGTCAACAATGTACAAATATTGGTCAGTGACATATGTTGAATCTGTAACCTGCTTTCACTTCCCCATAAGGATTTGTGCAATAAGGAGGCTCCCATATTTCTCAAGTACCTACTAGACAGCTGTGGGTTCAAAATGTGCCACAAATTTAGAGACACGGTCCTGGTCCACAAGTTCTCACTCAATAGCAAGGTTTGATTATTCAGCAACATGTCCCTTTTCAACCACAATAGGCACAATATAGTTATATCCCTTCATCCCAACCAAAAAATCCTTCAAGTCAAACCTTTATTACCAACCTAAACCAAAATATTATACAACCAAATTTATAATTCTAGGTACATCATAATCCATGCATGCATATTCTTGGTCCATTTCCCAACCAAACCAATATACCTCCACAAATATCTCCATCATACCCTGTTTAAAGTGTCCCACTTGTGACCTCCCAACCATCTACCCAAACCAATGTTCTCCCTCAAACCAATATTCCTTCCAGTTTTATATCCCAAGAATTACAATATATGAAGGCTGTAATTGCTACCATTCGGGTTGGGAAATAGACTAAAAATTTCAAATTGGATGACATGTGTTCTTATCTATTCAACATGGAGTACTTGCAGATACCATTTCCTTTAAGATACAAACCAACAAAATTCAATAAATACAAAGGGAAAGGTGACTCTAAGGCTCATTTGATAGAGTTATTTGTCACATGTCAACCAGTGGCATATAGCGATATATACCTTTTACTATTGTTTCCATGGAGCTTGGTTAGACAAGCCTTGGATTGGTTTTTAAAGTTGCCCAAGAATTTAGTGACAAAATTTTGATGATCTTTTTGATAAGTTTGTGCAACACTTTTCCTATAATCTCGATCATGAGATTTCATTAGTGGAATTAACACAAGAAAAATAAAAAGCTAGTGAAAGTTTTATAAGTTATCTATAGTGATGGAGAGCCCTTACAAGCTGTTTCACCCATAGTTTACCAGATAAACAATTAGCCATTGTGTTTACCAAAAAATTTCATAGTGAGAGAGCATATCATTTAGAGCCACAATGTGCACATACTTTCAAAGAAATCATCAACAAAGGATTTTTGATTGAGTGAGCTCTTATTAATAAAGGGCTCATAAAGCTTAATTCAACCAATCAGAATCTAGGTATCAATCAAGGAAATATCCAAAACCAACATATAATGCAAGCACAAGAATCAAAATTGGCACATTCCAATAACCAAGAAAGATTGAAGCAATTTAAATGCAATAGGAATGTTGTGGGAAATAGAGTAATTGAGTCACATCATGTCCAAATGGTTCAAACATCATCTAAACTACCTTTTTAGCTAACCCCTACCCAATAACCTCTCCAACCAATATCGTAAGCATAACAACCAAGACCTACACAATAAATATAGTAGACTTTACCATTGTAAACCCCTCCTCCTAATAGAATCATGCCTGCACATTGATGAGCTTAGAATATGGCTCATTATTGACATGTTATTTCTCTCAATTCATCTCTATAAGGATATTATCTTATACAAATCATAGATTGTTAAATAGTTATTACATAGAAAGTAGATATTTGTCTTATTTATATTGAACCAAAGACTAAACATTTACTTTATCATTAATGTCTAATACATAACATGTTTTAGTGATTTTTGTTGTGAAGAATGCTTAGGAAGAAGACACAAATGATGTATAGTGAAACTTCAATTTTGATCTCCATCCAGCAGAACTATGAACTCACACAGATGGCTTGGTTCTAAGGACTCCATAGGCTTGTATCTATAGACTCCATAGGATTATTTCTATGGAATCCACAAGATTATTTCGATGGACTCCTCAGGTTCATTCTTACCGACTCTATAGGGTCAATTTCATAGATTCTATAAAGACAAAGCTACAAATGGGGAAGCTGGTGGCTAGATAAGATGAGAGAGAATCATTCCAGCTAGAGTCAAATGAGGAAAATACCCACCTACTATTTTGTAGGATTTGCTTTTGATAAATTTATATATATTTGGATCTTAGGACTATTTTTATGATAGTATATCTATTTCATCAGAATAATTAGATCTCTTGAAAATTCAATCTCCTATTTTTGGATGAGTGGATCAACCAAGGAATCCTATCTCTTTGCATCCTATTTTTAGTTAGTTATATTAGTATAAAATGTAAGACTTTTGTTATTACAAAAATATATAATAGATGAAAGATACATATGGGCATATTATAGGTTTTAGACAGATTGCAATCATTTTAGTTTTATGAATTATCACTTCAGTTTCCAGTATTGATTAATCTTTGTTTCTGAGTCTGAGAGGAGCAAGGACCCACTCTCCTTAGAACCAGGACCTATGTACAATATTTATATTATGTTATATTAACTCTCTATTATAACTAATCAAAATCTTGTTAATGTTTGCATTCATTCATAAAACATCAAAACAAATTCATAGTTGAAAAGGCATTTCCTTATTCCAAAGTCATTTCCTTTCTAACCAAAGTGTGTTTTCTTTTATAGCCAACGTGTGAAGCGAATTTCCTTTTTAAGTTAAGAGTGTGATTTTAATTTACACACAAGCGTAAATAAGAGTGTGATTTTACTTTCAAACAAATGAGTGGATTTATTTTATTAAATAGTTACATCTTTTCATTTTTAGTAAAAGAGTGAATCAAGTAGTTTAGGACACATTTATTTCATTAGTCAAAGTTAGAATAAGACCATTAAACACCCCCACAATCAAACTTCTAGATCTACCATCCTACACCTTACTACAGCTAATTTTGGACACTAGCCCTGGTTGATAAGACATCAATTGAACATTGGTTAAATGAAGAGTTAAATGACACTCATCATTTTTGGTGTTGTTACTAGGAAAACAAAGTGTTAGTAAGGTAGTAATTATTGGTTTAGAGTGAAAAACAAACAAAATTATAAAAACCATAAAATCCCAAAAATAATTCAATAGATTGATGTACCATCCTAGAGACTCTAAAAGATGACTCATCCCAAAATTTCCGGCAAGAACACAAGTTGAAACTCCTTCAACATCTCTAAATAGTGAACTAGAAGTTACGAGTGAAACCTATCTACAAGAATCTTCAGAAACTTAGATAGAAACTAGGCCATTGCCATAAGCAAGCCCATAGGACAAATTTCTCAAGATCAATCTCTTATAGGAAGACATTTTTTAGAAATTTATAAGGACTTAGAAGAAGTATTTCAAAAATCCATAGCTGAATTTTTTTTTTGAGAACTTTGAACAACCCATAACTGGTACCACAAATATTTAGTGGGAAGATCATCCCATCTTTGAAACATCATCAGAAGAATAAAATATGGCTCTCCAACAAAATCCATGAAATCAATAACTTGCACAAGTAAGAAGGAATTTTTTCTTTCCTATTGTTGCAGATCCTAATGATCAAACCTCCATGAAAAATATTTCACCAGTTAATCTACCAAATTTTTGGGGAAGATCTATAGAATATACTGATCAATTCTTGTTTGAGTATAAGGTGCTATGTCAAACCTATGATTACACAATAGATAGCTATAAATTAAAACTATTTCCCTCTACACTTAAAGATGTAGCTATGAGATGGTTCAGGGGTTTACCTAGCGATTCTATTAGAATATGGAATGACATGGAGACAGAGTTCTTAAACAAGTATCAAGATTACTACTAAGTGTGAGAAATAAAAGATGATTTATTCAAAATGAAATAGATTAAGGATGAATATTTAGAGAATTATTTGGATATATTCATGTTCACTCATAAAAGAAGCAATTATCCACTCACTGAAGAATTTTAAAAATTGGTTTCCCTAAAAGGGTGGGATGAAGATACTAGAAATGCCTTAAATTTGATGGGAGGTGGAGATATAAATAAGTTAGCTTTTGATCATATTTTTGAGCTTTGTACCAACTACTCTCGAATAAAACCTAGAATTAGGAGAGGAAGGTTTGAGAAATCTAATGAAGTGGGTAAGCTAATGGAAGAATTTTTCAATCTAAAGATGGATATTCTTGTTACATTAAATAGTACTTTAGATGGAATTCAAGCTAAGGCAAATGCAATAGAAATCTTAGTAATTTACTATCCTGAGTGCAGAGAGAAACATGCCCTTAGAGATTGCCCCTAGATAAAACCAATGTTTCATCATGTGGGGTCTATGATGCAACAGATCATGATACCAAATATTTCACCCTTCTACCTATTTTAAAAAATCAAATAAAAAAAACAAGTCCAATCCACTAAAGAAGTCAATTATATCTAGAGACAAAAAAATTCCCCACAAAACTAGGCTCAAGGATAGTTTAATGCAATAAACTTAGTTAATCCATGGATGGCACCATGGAATATTTTAGTTCCTTCACCTTTTTGGAATCAACCCCAAATTTCATCAATCCAAAATCCATGGGCATGATAAGATTGGATGCCAACACCCCCATGGATGGTGTCATAGCCACAACCACAACAATAATGGGTACCATAAAACCAATGGATCCCATAATAATATCAACAATGGAATCCAAGTAGAACCCACAACAATAATTCACCCAACCAAGAAGATAACTTCAATAACAAACTATAATGCCACCCTCAATTATTTGACAATAACAAAAAATCAATCAACCCTCAATGCCTCCACAACAAATAACAAATCCAAAAAATAAACAACCAACACCTGTTTATGTTAATGAACAAGAAGACACAATGAATGTTAGAGCTATTGATTGTTTAGACATATATTTAAGATCAGAGAAAAATATATAAAAACCTCTATTTCTCATCTTTGAGATACCTAATGAAAAAGAGATAATATAATCATCTCAATTAAACACAGTGATCACAAAAAGTTATTTATTAGTAGGGAAACTATTAGTTTCAAAATATGCAGATCTAGGAAACCCAGTGATCACAGTCAAAATCGGAAGTAAAGAAATTCCTAACATCTTGGTAGATTTAGGAGCATAAATTAATGTTATGACAATTGATACTTTTCATACATTATCTCTTATTAGAATGCAACTCACAACTACCATTCTTCAAATGACGAACCAATTTGTAACTAAACTAGAAAGGACTATAAAAAATGTTGAAGTACTAATAGAGTCTTGGGAATATCCAGTAGATTTCATGGTCTTGCAACCTAAAACAAAGAATCTAGGATATCCCATAATCTTAGGTAGACCATGGTTGGCTACTATGGAAACATTAATTGATTGAAGGTTAGGAGACATGACCATTTATAATGGGTTAAAATCTAAATGCATCTCTTTAATTATCCTTGGATGGGATAATTATAATAATTTTGAATTAGTAATTATCTAATTTTTCCTCATATTTTAATAATTCCTATGGAACTACTAGAATGCATGGATTGCATCTGTGATATCTTCTAATTTATTATCATCTTATGGAAATGGGAGATCATAGGTAAAAAAGACCATAGTTGTACTAGGGTGTCAGGGATTGGTAGAGGATGAAGGCTCAATTTGATGTGCATAACATTCCTATATATCCATATTAATTTGAAATATATTTTAATGACGGTAATTTTTTTATTTGCAAAACCATCAACAAATTACATATAAGAAATTTGGGTAGATGAATCAGACAACACATCAAATAACATTTCCTCCTTAGCGATGATCATAGTTAAAAAACACTTAGAAGAATTTAATGGAGACATATACCTAGAATTTACAGAATCTGTCAGTCTGAAAGCTATGAACTTTGCCAGTCTAGAATCTACAGACTCTGTCAGTCTAAAAACTATGGACTGCCTCAGCTTAGGATTCTTGGATCAGATAGAATATTATGAAACTTCCACTTCTAATTATTCTATTGTTTCCTCACCATATGATCATAGACTGATTCAAGAAAGTGTGTGGAAATTGGTAGAACAACAACAAAATCATTTCTTAGATGCATTATATTATTCTTTAACAAGAGTGATTCCTTTTTGAGAAGAGTTTGTTGATAATATAACCATGTTTCATAAGCTACTTCCTCATCCATGTCCTCTAAACTCATTGATTAGTTAATTTAAGTAAATAGAAACCAACTACCCAGGCACAAAACCAATCATGGTATTACCTAGAAAGATTTTGAACATTAATAGTTGGTTAAAAAATGAAGAGGAAGATTAACTCTTTGAAGTAATGGAAATACATATCAAGGCTTTTGCTTTGGATTATACCGATATGAAATGAATTCACCCTAGCATATGCATTAATCACATTTACATGGAATCTGTCAAACTGATCAGACAACCACAAAAGAAGAATAAACCCAACATTAAAGGAGATAGTTAAAACTGAGATCCAAAAATTGTTAGAAGTTGGGTTTATTTACCCCATCTCAGATAGCCAGTGAGTTTCACCCTTGGTAATTATGCCCAAGAAAAATAGAAAATTAAGGGTATGTGTAGATTATAGAGAACTGAACAAAGCAACATTAAGAGATTATTTTCCTCTACCTTTCATTGATCAAGTTCTTGACTGGTAGGAAAAAGATATTTTTATTTTCTAGATAGATTTAGTGGGTATAACCAGATAACAGTAGCAGTTGAAGATCAAGATAAAACCATATTTACCTATGCTTGGGGAACTTTTGCTTATTGAGTACTCTCATTTGGACTCTGTAATGCTCTAGTAACCTTCCAACGAGCAGTTCTAGTAACATTATCTAACCTTAAAAATGATTGTGTTGAAGTATATATGGATGATTTCACCATTCATGGTAGAACTTATGAAGAGGATCTTACCAACTTAGAAATAGTATTGATCAGATGTAAAGAACATCAATTATATTTGAGCCATGAGAAATGTTTGTTGATGATGGATGAAGGAATACTGCTAGAACACTATATTTTTGCAAAAAGCATTCAAGTAGATCCAAAGAAAGTTGAAATAATCTCCAATTTACCTATCCCACAAACACAAACTAAAATTAAGAGTTTTTGGGGACATGCTGGTTACTACAGATGCTTCATAGATAATTTTAGCCAAATATTTTCCCCTATGTTTTCCTTGCTTACAAAAGATAGTACATTCAAATGGAGTGATAGTTGCTAGTAGGCCTTTGAGACCATCAAAGTTAAACTCATTACTTCTCTAGTATTGAGAGGACCAGATTAGACTCAGCCATTCCATATATACATAGATGCTTCCAATACAATAATAAGAGTAGTCCTTAGACACAAATATGAAGAGGATAACATGTATGCTATATATTATATTAGTAAAAATATGACACATGTTAAAAGAAACTACCCCACCACTGAGAGGGAATTCCTAGTTGTAGTCTATGTAATTAACAAATTCAGACACTACATAACATGCTACAAGGTATTTATCTATACAAACCATTCAGCTATTAGGTATCTTACCAATAAACCAGTTATGGGAGGTATGATTCTTAGATGGTTATTGCTCTTATAAGAATTTGATGTTACTATTATAAATAAATCAGGAAAGTCTAATATAATTTCTAATTTTTTTTTATCAAGAATGAACACTACAGGGGAGAAAGAACTAGTAGAAGATGACTTTTTAGATGAATAACTATTTTCTATTTCATCAAAATCTCTATGGTTTGTTGATATAGCTAATTATCTCACCATAGGGAAGTTTCCTCTTCAATTTTCATAAAAAAAGAAATATTTAATTAAAGAAAGTTCTTCTTTTAAACGGATTAATGGAATGCTATTCAAACTTGGACCTGACCATGTGTTTTGTAGGTGTGTGACAAATGTTGAAGCTTATGATATCATCAAAGCTTGTCATGATGAACCATGAGGAGGTCACTACTTAGCTCAAAGAATCATACACAAAATCCTAGTAAGATACTATTGGCCTCACCTTCATTAGTAAGTAAAAAGATATGTCAAACACTATGATGCTTGTCAGAGAATTAGACAACCTACTCTTTCAATAGAGATGACTCTACACCCTCATCCTCAATTAGTTTTAGAACCAGTTTAGAAATGAAAAATTGATTTTATAGGTATTTTGGATCTTCCTTTTAGAGGAAAATAATATCTCCTAGTATGTACAGACTATGTGACCAAGTGGGTGAAAGTGGAAGTATTAACTCATGCAAGAGAAGAGATGGTATCTAATTTCCTATATTTAAAAATCATGCAAAGATTTGATTCTCTAAGGGAGATAGTCTCATATTAAGGACCGTAGTTCATGTCAAACATGATAAAGCATTTCATGCAAGTATATCAAACTCAACATAGAAAAACATCTCCATACCATCCATAAGCTAATGGGCAAGTTGAAGTTACCAGCAAAGAACTGAAAACCATTTTAACCAAGCTTGTTAATTCTAGTAGAAAAGATTGGGTAGATAAGGTACTAGAAGCTGTTGAGGCCTATAATACTATTTGAAAAACAACAACTGGATTTTCACTTTATAAATTGGTTTATGGTAAGAAGCCCTTATTCTTTGTTGAATTTGAATTACAAACTTTGAAAACATTTGTAGAAGTAGGGATTGAATTAGAAGAAATACAAAAATCAAGAATCTTACAACTTAATCAACTTGATGAGATGAAGATGGAAGTACTACAAAGAATTGAATTGGTACAACATCAAAGAAAAGTTTAGCATGATTCACAAATCAAGCAATGAAAGTTTTAGAAAGGAGATTGGGCACTGTTGTTTGATTCTAAATTTCAATAGTTTAAAGGAAAACTAAAAACAAGATGGTTGGGACCTTATCATATTGAGGAGGTCTTTGAAAATAGTTCTATTAAGCTAATACTTATTGATGATAACAGAAGAGCTTTGTTAGTCAATGGACATAGATTGAAGATTTATCAAAAACCTCTCAATAAAGAAAAATTTGTTTAAAAAGTAAAAGATCAAGTAGCCTTTCTGGAAGACTCTGTTTTTTCTAGAAAAATTTCTCCAAATCAAGTAGCTATTCTAGAGGACTCTGCTTCTTCTATAGAACTTGCTCCTTGATGATCCTACATATATATATATATATATATATATATATATATATATAATAAAACAAAATAAAATAAAATTATATATATATATATATATATATAAAATAAAAAATAAAATAAAATAATATATATATATATAGTGAAAATCCTTCCAGGGACACTATTGACAATGCATGCCCAAAAAACTAGCTTGCTGGTTGGCTATGCATTGCAAAAAAGGCTTTGGCTAGAAAATCAGCAATGGCTAGCCAAAGTGCAAAAAAATATAATAAAAAAATAGAATCTCATCATGACACTATGATTGGTCTTCTCCATGCAATAAAATTTCTTTCAACACCTGTTGACTAATCCATGAAACTTATTTGTGTAGGACAAATGGTGAGTAAAGGATAAATCTAAGGTCAAAAGTAAGTGAGACATATATTTTATTTATTTATGTCTAATTAACTAATTATATTTGATTTAATTAAGATTTATTCTATGGAGATGACCTAAACTTGAGCCTTCTGAAATAGAATGACACGCCACATACCATAATGAATAAGCATACAAACAAGCCACCAAAGGTGTACAAATAAATGTGCAGCTTTGGTACAATCAATTGTGTCATCAATAATTATAATGATGGGGTATCATAAAGGGGATCTAAATGAAATGATAAATCACTGTCACCATCAAAGTGCCACATCATCATTTCATTCTATTTACAATAAATTAAAAAAATAACTAGCACACTCTGTAGAAACATGCGGTGCTAAACTGTATAAGTAATCATATCAAACTATGGACTCATGTAGCTATGGAGTTTCACATAAACCATTTCATTTCTATAGATTTCAACAGAAGTTGGCCTATAGATCCTCAGTGATTGTTGCCTACAAATTTCAATAGAAGACTGTCTAAACCCTAATTTAAGTTAAAGAAATAGATTTGTCTATAAATCTAAGTAGAAATGGGACAAAACATGAGATTAGAGCCAAAAATGCAGCAAAGTTTCACAAAGACAAAGCTTCTGTGGTAGTATTTAGAGCAAATGGCTAGCTACCTTTCACTGAAAAGTTCTAGGGTTTCCATGAAATAATGGTAATAGAATTCATCACTAATCTCACCCCTGAGTTTTTAGTTATTAAAGGCATTGTTATTCCTATTTCAACTCAAATTATAAGTCAAATAATATAAGTTCTAGAAGAGAGAATGAGAGCGACAAACATAATTTCATTTAGTGATTTAATTATTTAGTTTAATGATAATGAGTATACTGGGACATCATGTCTAATAGATTCTAAGGGAAAATTAGAAAAAAAAATTTAGAAATTCACTTCTTGAACCCTAGAAATATGTAGCCAAATTAGTACTCAAGTATATCATTTTTGAGGGGCAACACAGTCTTTTAGGAGGAGACGGCATGGAAATATTAATACACCTTAAGTATGGGAGGCAAAACCCTTATTACAAGATTAACCTCCCATCCTTATTATATGGTGACCTTCAAATTATGAATATAACTTCTAATGCTACTCTTAGGCACCATGGCCTTATTCACCTAATTATATAACATCACTTCCTTCAACAAGGATAAGAGGTTTGAGAGGAATTTTAGAATAGTATTCCATATTTGCCTACACAAGAAACTTCAAATTTATCACAAGAACATTCATCTCCATTAGCTACATCAGTTGAGAAAACAACTCCAAAGAATAAATTATAGACTGTAGTCTTAACAAAAATCCCTTCTTCTTCTTCTTCAAGAAGAATCACAAGGTCTCAAATCCCTATAATTTTAAGGTCCCCACAAGAACCTCAGGAATTTGTAGTGCAACCAATTCCCTTGTCAGGAAGAATAAAATTGAAATGAAAGGTTGCTATAGAACTTGAGAAGACTGAGGGTTTGATGGTTGAAAAAGAAAGACAACCATAGTAGCTTAGAGAGTGACCAAAAGAAGGAGAAGGTTAATTCTGATAGATGAAGATGAACAAGAGGTTATAGACATTCTAGATAGTCTTAAAAAGGTATCTCATTCCCCCATACATCAAAGTATCCCTAAAACTGTAGATTTTGAAGAAACTCCTTTTGAAAGGAACTCTCCAATCATAATAAAGGAGCCAATTCCAAGAAAAGAGCCACTCTCGATAGAGCAATCAAGTATGACATGACAACCACATGTTTTAGTTGAAACTGTAATGAATAAAGGAAAAAATTTATGCACAAATGAGAAAGGAGAGTCATCTAATCTAAATGATCCTATTATGTAATTAACCTTGAAGCTTTCTCAAGCTCAAGCTCTAGAGCAACAACAAATAACTGACACCAATGACTTGATCAGTCAATTATAGAATAAGGATCATCTCAACTCATTGTTGGTGCAAAAATTGGACACAACATCTACTAATCATGTATCAAAAGTTCACAAATTAAAAGAAACAATAAATAAAAATGAAAGTGAGAAAATAAACCTCTAGATATATGTAGAAAATCTGAAGGAGAATAAGAGATTGTAGAGTTTTTTGAACTCTTCCAAAGCACCTTCTAATGTTTCATCTTCTCCTCTTAAGGTATTTGTTGACCAAAGTTGTCAAACAAATTGTCCAGGCATTCCTACCTTGCTAATGCTAAATCAAATTGAAGAAGAATATTCCATACTTAAACAAAAAAATAAAGTTGTAACTTCTTCAAACAAAATATTGGAAAATGAAAAGAAAGAATTAGAAGCTAAGGTCCAAAATTTAGAAGAAAATTTGCAAGATGCATGCAAATTAGGGGAATCTCTTTTGGCATGTAGGAATCCTTCTCCTGTATATAATTTGTTTTTATTTGAAATTTTTTATAGATGGCAACTTCTGAGGATTGCTTTTCATCTTCCTTACAAGATTTTATAGTTAACAACATTTTTGTAAATTTTCTATAGTGTTGAACCTGATCAATAGGATTTGCTTTGTAAATTTTATTTGCATGATTTGATCATAGGAGACCATGAACACAATAAGTTATTGATAAACATTCATAGAGGAGAAGTTCAATTTAATTCATTGCATTTTACATTAAAAAATCAACTAGCATGGAAAACTAGATTTGAGTAGTATACAAATCATGCTAAGACTACAAGATTGTGTATCAGACTAGACTTTCCTATCCCCAAATTGATCATATAGAATTTTAACTATGCTTTTCTAAGAGATGAAGTTAAAACTCATTATTTACAAGCTTTATATGATTATGATATTTCTTTTGACTTGTTTTCAAGATAGAGTTTTGATTCAGTAGTGACTGTAAGTGTGAAAAGGTGGGACCAACTTTCAATGTCTCTTAAAAGATGAGAGGTTGTGTCTCCAAATAACTTAAGATGGAGTATAAGGAGAGCTACCTCAATTTTGTAAATCTTAATAGAGGTAATAAACTCTAGAGGAGAAAATAAATGGATTGGAATGAGATATAGACCCCTTTTGTTGATCATACCTATTCCAAGATGGTATAGTTAGGCTCCATAATCAGAGAAGCAATTCAGTATATGGAAACAAATGATTCAGTAACATCATATATTTACAAGAAATTTAGACAAGCATATAACAGATGAATTTCATGACTATGATTTGAGTCAAAGTGTGGAAAGTAGATGCTAGAGTTATGAATGCCAATGAATGTTTGCAATGGGACTTGCAAAAGGTAAAACCTAGAGGAGATGATGAGCTTAGAATATGGCTCATTATTGACATGTTATTTCTCTTAATTCATCTCTCTAAGGATATTATCTTATGAAAATCATAGATTTTTAGATAGCTATTACATGAAAAGTAGATATTTGTCTTGTTTATATTGAACCAAATACTAAACCTTTATTTTTTAATTAATGTCTAACACATAGCATGTTTTAGTGATTTTTGTTGTGAAGAATGCTTAGGAAGAAGACATAGGCAATGTATAGTGAAAGTTCAATTTTGATCTCCATCTAGCAAAACTATGAACTCACACAGACATTTTGGTTTTACGGACTCTGTAGGCTTATTTCTATAGACTCCATAGGCTTGTTTCTATGAACCCCATAGGCTCATTCCTACTAACTTTGTAGGGTCAATTATGTGGATTCTATAAAAGTAAAGCTATAAATGGGGAAGCTAGCAGCCAAATAAGATGAGAGAGAATCATTCCAGTTGGAGTCAAATGAAAAAAATGCTTGCCTACTATTTTGTAGTATTTGCTTTTGATAAAGTTGTATATATTCAGATCTTAGGACTATTTTTAGGATAGTATGTCTATTTCATCAAAATAATTAGATCTCTTGGAAATCTAATCTCCTATTTTTGGATGAGTGGATCAACTAAGGAATCCTATCTCTTTGCATCCTATTTTGAGTTAGTTATATTAGTATAAAATGTAAGACTTTTATTATTAAAAAATATATATAATAGATGAAAGATACGTATAGGCATATTACAAGTTTTAGATAGATTATAATCATTTTAGTTTTATGAATTATCACTTCAATTTTTAGTATTGATTAATCTTTATTCCTGAGTCTAAGAGGAGCAAGGGCCCACTCTCCTTGAAACCAGAAACTATGTATGATATTTATATTATGTTATATTAACTCTCTATTATAACTAATTAGAATCTTGTTAATGTTTGAATTCATTCATAAAACATAAAAATAAATTCATAGTTCAAAAGGCATTTCCTTATTCCAAAGTCATTTCCTTTCTAAGCAAAGTGTATTTTATTTTACAAAAAATGTGTGAAGCAAATTTATTTTTTAATTTAGGAGTGTGATTTTACTTTCCATGTAAGCATAAATAGAAGTGTAATTTTAATTTCAAGAAAATGAGTGGATTTATTTTATTAAATAGTTACATCTTTTCCTTTTTAGCAAAAGAGTGAATCAAGTAGTTTAGGACACATTTCTTTCATTAGTCAAAGTTAGAATAGGACCATTAAACACCCCCACAAGCAAAATTATAGATCTACCATCCTACACCTTATTGTAAATAGCTTTGGACACTAGCCCTAGTTGATAAGACATCAATTAAACATTGATTAAATGAAGAGTTAAACGACACTCGTCACATGTCATGTTTTTAGTGACCTAAGAGAACCTATTGAGTATGTATTGTGCAAGATTACTACCACTAATTTTATTAGTTGGCCTATACCAAAGTATTATCTACAAGGCATTCCTTATCTTGGTTGGTACCATGAAAATGAATTTTGTGAATATCATTGGGTCAATGGGCATAATCTATGAAGATGTGTCTAAATCAAGCATTTAATTGAGAATATGTTGGAGAATGGGGAGATAACATTAGATAATGGCGCTTACACTTCCAATCAAACTCTTAGGGTTTACCAAAACTCTTTTCCTCAACATAACAATTATTAGCAGCAAAAAAATCAACAATAACAATAACAATGAACAATTTAGTAGCAAAATCAATAATATCAAAATCAAAGACTGAACCAATAGATCGATAAAATAAATTAATAAACCCATAATGATAGAATAATAGATAAAACCAAGGTCAGAATGGTAACAACCAACAAACCTACCATGCAATTTCACATGACAATAATAGGGTTGTAGGTCATATTAGAGGGAGTAGTGTTAATACCATCTCCATTAATCCTAGACCAAGCACTAATCATCCTAGACCATTGTTAAACAATATTCAGTCAAATTACATAGATAATACTTGTTTGAATTGGGAGTGTATATAGGCAAACCAACAAACTAGGATTTTCCATTTTGGACATTATATCGACAACTCATCCTTACCACGTGACCATATACAAGTGCACTGACAACTGATACTTATATTATCTAGCCCCACACCATTTCTACCATTTGTTAGAAATCATGGTCCAATATCTAATCCCAATTGTGAAATCACAACTTGAAGGTTGAAGATTACTATCATAGGCCCATAACCATTTACCACTTTACTAGTTATCCAACCAACCATTTAGCCTCAGAATAAACTATTCAATATTGACTAGGATAAGAAGTTTGATATTGTGGAACAATTATAGAAGACATCAGCATAAATTCTATTTTATATTTGCTGAGAACATCATTTATCCATAAGAACATCTTGAATGAGTTTTTAACCCAATCCACTATTGCTAGTGACATATCCTTTGATAAATTTTAAGCTTTGATTGGACACCTAGCTCCAACCCAACAAGTCACATTCAACTAAAGTGATATGTCTTCCCTTTGCCCACTCCATAATTATCCATTATACATAGAAGTTTATATAAAGTGACACAAAGTGAAATGTGTCCTTATAGACAATAGATCAAGCCTCAACATATTATCTCTAAAGCTCATCAAGCTTCTTAGATACATAATGTTAGATTTCCAATAAAAAATGATAACCATCAAAGCCTATGATAATCAGGAAAGAGAATCATAAGGCACCATTATTTTTATTGTTATCATTGGACCTTTGACCCATGATACACTTTTCTATGTGATTGATATTGAATTATCATACAATATGCTTCTAGACAGGCCTTGGTCACATGAGATTCATGTAGTCCCATTAATGCTACACTAATGTATCAAGTTTTCCCACTCAGGGATGGAAGTGAATATTCTAGGATATTTACACCCACATGAACACTACAAACATATTGAGGCCAAATTTCAAAGATAAAATTATCAGTACAATATGAATCCAAGTTCCAAGTAGGATAAAGAAAAGGCCATACTTATTGATGCTTCATCAAATAATTACATATATCCTAATACCTTAAATTCCATTTCCCACATGTTGCCTCCTGAAGCTTATAATCATTTCACCATTTTAGATAATGGATTGAGAGAGTATGTGACCCATGATACATTTCATATTACCAATCTTTCTCAGAATCTAAAAACCTTTAGGAGACCTAAATTCACTCCACACATGTATTGGCAATGAAATAACAAAGATAAGGGACCTGTCACATTTGTACCAGCATCTGGCCTAGAACCTAACTCTCTTAAAGGGGATGAATCATGGTTATACAATGATGACCAAGGTAATTGTTATAAAAATGCAAAATATCCTAATACCAATAGGATCATGGAGCATCATAATTATGAAGGAAGAGGCCTCAGACCAAATCAGCAAGGAACCATCGATCCAATTTCCATGACTAAGTATGAAAGACTTTATGGACTTGGATTTAAACCACCTGGGGGTGACCCCACATATCTTATTAAAATTCCATCACTAATGCCTAGTGAGGATGATGCTGATAATGAAGTAGAGTCTAATCATAGCCTCAGATTTGATGACCAAGATGAGACTAACCTATTTGATACCGATACCATTTTTACCCTTACCCTATTCATTCATCATAGTCCATTACCGTTATACTATCCCCAACTTATAGATTGGGACCAACAAGAATCCACTTTGTCTATTGATGAGTTCCAAAATGATGAGGCATTCTATGACTTCTTAGGCCTTAGAGACAATGTTCCATTGGGAGATCATAAATCAAGATTCTCAATTATATTAGATCTTGAAGCCTATTTTAGAGAGTGGGTGAACACCCTTATCCAAAAAAAAAAAGTAAAACATTGAGGCTACCAAGTGAAAACCTCTTTGAGGTGCTTTATGACTAGGAAAAAAATTAAAATAAAGGCCAGTCTAGTTGTGAAAACCTATTTCAAGCACCATTAGATGGGGGTGTTCATTCTTCTTCAAATTTAGATTAGGAGATCACCAATGATGAACTTGTATATGGATCTAAGTTTAGTTTTAAGAAACAAGTATTTGATCAAATTATTTAATAATTTTTGACTATTTTTGTCACATGGCTAGATCTCCCATTAGGGACTCAGATTCATCATGCCTAGGAGAATTTGAAGAGAAAATGATAGAAGAGGACCCTGATATAGTCCAATAGTTCAAGTCATTGCCTACTATTCTATAATATGGTTCAATCCTTCTAGTTGAAGATATAACATAGGTAAACATCAAGACTCCATCAGACTTAAAATGGATAAAATTAGGTGCATCCCTCACTGAGGAGGAATGTGAAGTCTTTACAACTTTGTTGAGAGAATTTGTAGATATCTTTGCATGGGCCTATTTTGACATGATAGGTTTGGACCCCACCTTGGTTTTGTACCATCTTATGGTCAATCCTAATGCCAAATTGATAAAACAAAAGCTAATTAAGATGAATCCTTGCATTGCAGTATTAGTAAAGAAAGAGTTGGAGAAAATCTTATAAGTAGGATGTATTTGATCCATTGACTACTTAGAATGGATATCCAATGTTGTACCTATTAGCAAAAATCCTAAAGGGATCATAATCTATATTAATTTTTGAGACATAAATAAAGATTTTCCCAAAGATGAATTTCTATTGCCTAACATTGACATGATCATCAACTCCATGATAGGTTATGAAATGCTTTCGCTCATGGATGGATTTTCAAGATACAACCAAATCAGAATATCACTATAAGACCAACATAAAATAACATTAACCACTCCATGGGGAACATTTTATTATTAGGTAATGTCATTTGGTCTTAAGAATGCTATAGCTACATATCAAAGGGTCATGACTATCATACTCCATGATATGATGCATGATATTCTTGAAGACTATGCCAATGACATATTAGGAAAATCCAAAACTAGGGCCGAGCATCCAACAGTGCTACATAAGATATTTGAAAGATTAAAGGAGTATAATATCAAACTAAATCCAAAGAAATGTGTATTTGTCATAACCTCAAGAAAATTACTTAGCTTCATCGTGTCTCACAAAGGCATTGAAGTTGATCTAGTTAAAATCCATGCTATAATTGAGATGCCACCACCAACCAATTTGAAGTAACTCCATAGTTTTTAGGGAAAGATATAGTCAATCTGATGCTTCATCTCTCAGTTAGCAGACAAGTGTCATCCATTTACATATCTTCTAAAGAAGGGAGTTGTATTTCACTGAGATGACCACTACCAAACAACTTTTCAACAACTCAAGGACTATCTAGTTAATCCACCTATTTTGTTACCTCCTATGCTAGGAAAGCCATTCTTGTTATATCTATCAGCTACTAATAATGCTCTAGGGGAACTCTTGGCTCAACATGATGACAATGGAAAAGAGCATGTTGTATACTACCTAAGCCATACCTTAGTCACATATGAATATAAATATGCACCTATTGAAAAAGCTTGTCTAGCCATAGTCTTTGCAACTCAAAAACTATGACATTACATGTTAAATAATAAAACCATGGTCATTTTATAAGTAAATCCACTAAAATATCTACTATCTAAAATAGCTTTGCAAGGTAGAATGGCTAAATAGATCATGCTTCTCAGTGAGTTTGACATAGAGTATGTCAATCAGAAGGCAACAAGGGATAAGTTCTTACATATCAACTTGTTGAAGCACCTCTCATAGAAACAAAACCACTCACATTTCAATTTCTTGATGAATAAATAATGACCATCATTGACACACCCCTTAAGGCGCAGCCCTATAAGTTATATTTTGATAGTTTATTTACTACACATGGATCATGGGTAGGCCTATTGTTTATTACACCATATGGGTATCTAATCCTTAAATCATTTAGAATTAGCTTTTTGTGTACAAAAAACATGGCTGAGTATGAAGCACTTGTTGTAGGACTTTGATAGGTAGTTCATTGGAGCATATCTCATCTCCAAGTTTATGGTGATTCTCAATTAATCATCAATCAAGTCATAGATCATTTTTAGACCAAAGATGACAAGTTTCTTCCATATAAAGCCATGGTCAACACTCTTAAGCAACAAATTTCTAACATTCAGTTTGAGCACACACCAAGGTCTAGTAATAAAACTATAAATGCCATGGCTACTATTGGCTCTCTGATTTGACAAAACATAAAGCTAAAGAGTATCAATTCCTCATCAAAAATTTGTCAACACTAACTCGTGAACCTTCAACCATTACGATGATTTTTGATATTATTGGTCCTAATTATATTTTGTATTTAGACCTTTATACCTATCTCCATGACTAAGTTTTACCACCCAACCTATCTCATAAATAAACTAAATCCTTTATCCATCCATCCACTCGTTATACTCTACTTGGATCCACCCTTTACCTTCATAGTTTTGATGGAACCCTACTTCTTTGTTTAACTTCAGTAGAGTCTACACTAGCATTAAGAGAAGTTAATGAAGGAGTATTGGAGCTCATTGTATTGGGGTAGTCCTATCCAAAAATCTCTTGTGTACTGGTTATTATTGGCCCACAATGGACATAGATGTAGTTGCATATGTAAAGAAGTGTGATAAATGTCAATAGCATGCTAATCTGATTCATGCCCTAGCCCAAAATTTGAAACTGATGTTGACACCATGACCATTTTCTACATGGGGAATTGACCTCATTTGGAAGATCAACCCCACTTCATCTGACAATCATAAACATATCCTTATCACCACTGAGTATTTCACTAAGTGGGTTGAAGTTATACCCCTCACTTACATGATTGGAAAGAAAATTTACAAATTCATCTTCAACCATCTCATTTACCACTATGGTATCCACTCTAAAATTATATATAATAATGGAGGATCATTCAAGAACAAGGATGTAGAACAACTATGTACCAAATATAACATCACAATGCATTTTTTCATAGCATATTACCCTCAAGGTAATGGCTAAGTTGAAGCATCAAATAAAACCATTATCAATATTCTCAAAAAGAATGTCAATGATACTAATCATGATTAAGACCTACATATATTCCCTACCATTTGGTCATATTATACCAATCATCATACCCCCACAAGAACCAATCCATACTCACTTTTTTATGGTACTAAATCCATCCTTCCCATTAAGGTCAAATTGCCTTCATAGTGCATCTCTTTCAAGCATGTCTTTGATGATCACAACTATTGATTATCTCGCCTGTAAGAGCTAGAACTACTTGATGATAAATGTACATCTATGCTCAATAGTATTTAGGCATATTAGAATTGAATCAAAGGCCACTATAATCGGCATGTTAAGTATAGAACATTTAAACTTGGTGATCTTGTTCTTAAAAAAAACCAAAAGAATACCATGGATGAGAAGAAGCATAAAGGAACAATCAAACCAAACAAGATAGGCCTTTCATCATTACTATAGATTATAGATCAGGAGCATATAGGCTTGCCACACTAGATAGAGAGGAACTTATTGATCTGATGAATATTATTCATCTCAAGCAGTATTATGCTTGAGTGCTAAGGTGTATTTTCTATAGCTATCTTTTCAGTTAAGCCATTTTATCACTATTATTTTTTGTATAAATATCATTCTTATCCATCCTCTTATCTGTATCCACTTTATGCTTCTAACCTATTGGCCTAGTGTGTTCTAAAGCCTAACCTATTTGACCTTGGTTTTTGCCATTCATTACACATTTTCAGCACTGAGGTATCTGATCAGTTCATTAGTTGGTGTAAGTACTTCAGACAGAGATCGTATTTTGTATTATGATATAAGTTTTTATAGTTGCAGCCTTCATTTTTTATTCCTTTCTTATAATTGATCTTGCTACTAATTATAATCACCTTTGGGTAAATTAGTACAATTGCTCCATGCCATTGTGTCCTACTTATAACCGCCTATGGTAAAATCAGGGGTAACATTTTTTTATTAAGGCTTGACGTACCAACTTACCACTTCCTATGTCATACTATGCCTTTTTACCAACTATGCCTATTTTATTTGAATTGACTGCTACACTAGTCAAATTCCTCTGTTGTAAGGGTAGAACTACAGTGACTTGAGGTCTTACTCTAGGACTATGTAGGTAGTTCTCGATACTTATTTAGGTCATCTCAGTTACCCTTTCCACCACACTCTCATCATTTTATGATAAACCTAAGCCACACTCTCATCATTTTGTGAGCAACCTAAACCATGCTCTCGTCATTTTGTGAGCAACCTAAGTTTGAATGCTCTCACTTTTTTATGAGCTTGAACCATTTAGTGTCTCATAATTCTTGATTGAGTTGAAATAATTCAAAAAATTCCAAAAACATTTGTAAAATTGTTAGAAAAAACTAAAAACATTTGACCACTTCTTTGCCTTAAGGATTCTGGGAACCCTTACTAAGTTTCAAGAAAACCACTTATCACTTAGTTTCCCCATCCTTTTTGGCCTTTTTTCTCATACACTTTCCATTTTTCAAGACCATTCCTCTTCTTCTATCACATCCATTCTATTTTTTTCCCTTAGTTATCACATTCTTCCCATTCCCTAGGAAAACTACATTTGGCCTAAAGTTTTTTATTAGATATTACATCCATGGAACTATGTAGGCAGTGTTCACTTGCCTAGTGCATATGGAGATAGCTCAGCCACCCCCTTCCTTTTCTTCTATTACCCTATTTTGTTTGTTTATTTAGTTGTCACCTATTTTCTAGGGGAAATGTGCATATGGTTTCTATTACATTATTTTTTTCTACTTATTTTGTTGATTTATCTCCCTGTTTATTTGCTTTCAACACTATTGCTTTGGTTTGGTTTATGTGTGTTCATTGGGTGATTCCTTGCCCACACTTCCACTTGAATCCATTATATTCATATGTTTACATTATCCTCATGGTTTCTAGTTGGTGCATTTTTTCTATTGATTATTAGATTATGAGAGTCAGTCCTTATGCATATATCAGCCAAATCCTCATGATGTTATATCATGATTCATACCAACACATGCTACAACAAAAGTTAGCTTCAAGAAGTTTAATCAGCAATGGTGGTTTCTCTTCTACACTGACATCTTGATTCCTTCCCAATCATATCCCAAATAGAGTAATTAACCATGAAATAATTTCAACCTTTATTATTTTGGATGAGCATCTCTCGACTAGTAGGTTGTTAGGTTATCCTCATCCTCTATGTTAGGTTATCCTCATCCTCATCCAAGTTTATCATGTTTTACATAATCAAGGTCCAATTATTATAACTGCATATGGGCAAATCATTGCACACTGTCTCACCTACATTTCTCAATGATTATAGCCACCTTTGGGCAAATAATTGTGTTGTCACCACTTTACTTTTTTTTCCCATATAAGGGCATGTTGTTATCTTGTTTGTCTATCCTAAATGAGGTGGATCTATCTTCTCAATGATTATAACTACCTTTGGGAAAATCATTGTGTTATCATACCACATTACCACTATCGAGGTACAATACTCATAACCACCTTTGGGCAAACCATTGTATACCGTCCCACTTGCATTCTAAGTGATTTTAACTAATTTTTCAAAATCATTGTGTTTTCACCCCATCATCTTTCCTTTCTTTGGTCCCCTCATTTTAATTCTTATCAAGGGACCATTTATCAACCTGCTTGTGCCAATCATTCCCTCGAGGGGGTGTCATACAATTAGTTTATTATCATTGCAATTGTAGGCATATAGGACCTTTTCATTTTTTTAAGAAGACATTATTATGCTTATATATTGTAATGTCTTCCCAAATATGGACAAACTATAGACACCTAAATCTGGCCATTAACAACCTCCAATTAGGCTTTTGGCCAATTTCCACCTAAAATGCATAATTTATCCTAAAAACACTAAAACACACAAATGATGTGAAACTAACATATTCAAGTGCCAATTTTGGCCAGGATTTCACTAAATAGGGTAATGTAATTTATGGACTAGCTAACTTTAATCAAATCATTCTGAGTCAAAATTTTAAATTTGCAGTTGGGTGTTCTAGATTGCTCTTTCCTATCAAATCTCTTAAACAAGACACATGCCTTTGTTATATGATGTTGACAATATCCTAAATGGGATAATGGATCTAACACATTTGACATCACCTTCCAATTCTAATCTAGTCAAATTTTGGACCAATAACAAGACATTATGATCAATTTGAGTAATTTATGCACAAAGTGTCTAATCATGCTTAAAAGATAATTAACCCAAATCAAGGCATAATTAATAATTCAATGGAAACTTGTTGAATAATTTGTTTTGAAAATGAATATTGAATATCTGCATCATCATGTGACCTCATTTCTTGGGAAGACATCCCTAGGGCATAAATGCTATAAATATCAAGATTCATGCCTCCCATGCCTCATCAAAGCCCTCCATGCCTCTTAATTTCTCCTCTATCCAAAATATTGATGAGCCTATTTATAAATTTTAATTTCATAATTATATTAATCATGAGCCACACACCTCAATATTGAGATGGATGGTTCAGGTTGATTCTAGATATTTGCAAAAATTTATAAATAGGAGGCCTTAAGCTTAATTTGTGCAAAGTTATAATGAATCATTGAATCCAAAAGCTTCATGTAAACTAGTGTTACCATGACAAATAGATTCCAAGCCAAGCCAAGCCAAAGCCACAAGGTGCCAAGGAGAAGAAGAAATAGCCAAGCCTCCTTTGATGAAGACTTCATGAGCACAAACTGAGCAAGCCACTACAACATGCATTTTAGAGCATCCAAGGGAGGTAAAAGAGGGTTTCTTTTGTATTTTAGTTGTGTTTTTAATTCATATTTTTTAACTAAGATCTCCCTAGTGTCTAGGTCTAGAGATGTTATTCTATTTAGTGTGTTTCTTTCATTTTGAAACTAACACCATACTAACCATCCTCTCTTGAGTCAAATTCCTAGTTCACTGATGCTTCTCCTTATTCAAATGTGCATGAAGATTTTCATTTGTTTATTGGAACTTAAATTTGAACATTTTGTTCCTATTTAATATTATCCTTTTTATCTTATATTTATATTATGTTGACTAGAGGACTTCTTGAGTCATGAAGTGGCTAAATAACAGGACTGACAACATGTTTTTCTATAGGAGTTGTTTTAGAAGTTCCTTGTTCTTCAATGTTTTGTTGATTTGAAGGTTGGGATAGCTATTTAAGACTATCCAAAATATCTATTGTCTCATGTTCATTTTTATTCAAGATCAATTTTATTTTTCTTCTTTTGATTCTTTGAGCTACACTTGATGGTTCATTTGCTGCAACAGTTAAATATATGGCCTTTTCATGCCCTATTGAAGTAAAGGCCCTTCTTTTTAATTTATTTATTTATGGCAAAGGGAATAATTTTTTAATAGGTGTTTGAGGTTCTTTTGGGTAATCTAAAATAATGGATATTTGAGCAGCTTGAGATCTGGTAATCCTTCTTGAAGAAGGGGTTTTTTTTAAGCCATAAGCTATTTTTGCTTATGCTTTATTTTCTTAATGGATGGAGTAGCTATATTAGATGGTATTTTTGACTGAGTTGAACCTAAAGTCCCAACTTCTTCTTGTAGAGTTAGGGTTAGAATTTTTCAAATAACTTTGTTTTCCCAAGCTTCTTTCCCTTGCTACAAAAAATGATGCGAAATAATAAGGTGAAAAAGACCATGATGCTTGAGAGTAGCATTAGGAGTGGTTTTCATAACTTAAAGGCCACCATATAGGTAATATGAGATGTTAATTATACACTGGGGGTTTTTTCTCTCATATTTCTTATGTATCACTATTTTCATAACTTCTCCACCCAAAAGGCTACATTACCCTTCACAAGTTATGTATTTGATGACCCAAAATACTACAAACTGCCATTCCTCTAGAAGTGAATCTCTACAGATACCTTTAGCCTTTCCTTTTTAATTAAAAAAACATACAGTTCCATTTCTTTTATTGCCATTGAATTGAGAAATAATATCACTAAATGGAACTCTCCCTATTACTTTCATTCCTGTGTTTGGGATTTCTATGATTTTGCTAACAACTTGACTAGAAACTAGAATGACTATGCCTTCAACAATGGAAAAATTAGGGGTAAGGTTTTTTAAAAATTCTCTTACCAGTGTTTCTTGAAATCCCTAGAATTTTTGAATAAAGAGTAGCTAACCATTTGCCTTGAATGCTGTTACAGAAGCCCTGTCACTAAGAAATTTGGTGGGTGTCTTTGGCTCTTTTTCCCCATTTTTCTTTGGATGAATATTGATCAAATTACTATGAATGGTCATAGAAATTTAACAAATTAAAACCAGGGTTTACACTGATTTGACTTGGAAATTTACAAAAGAAGGTTTTTGGTGTACTTCATTAAGATTGGTAATTTTGGTAGGCATATATGGAGTTAACTTCCCACATGTTGATGGAAATATAATCATAAATTTTGGCTTCACTTGATGTCTATGGAGTGGAACTTCTGGTTGCTGAGGTGACACAATCATAAATGTGGTCATTTGAATGATGGATTTACATGGTGACATTTAATGGCTTATGTGGAAAGGGAAATTAGTTTTATCACTACCAAAGAATTTATAAATTTAATCAATTAATGATTAAAACACATTTTATTTTGAAGCTTTCCATGGATGTTGTCATGAGGTTCCATCATAATGATAATGATGCAATTAATTGCATGCAATTGTTTACTATGACACATATCTCGTTGATCCCCTTTTATATTTGTCCACTATTTTTATACCTTTATTTAAGTATTCCATGATTATCTAATCATATCTTCCATCTCTATAATATCAATCTTATTTAAATAAAAAAAACTTTTAATTTACTAAATATGAATAAATAAAACTTATCAGTCACTTATTCATACCTTAGATCAAGTTCTCTCTACCATTTGTCCTACACAAATAGAGTAGCATGAATTAGTTAGCATATTTTAAAGGAATGAATATTTGAAGTTTATTTCTTTTGGAAACCAATTAGGATTAGCTGATTAGATTCCATGTTTTTTTAGTTTTTGCCCCTTAGTCAGTCATTGCTAGTTTTCTGACCAAGGCCCTTTATACAATGCATGCCTAGCTAGCAAGTTGGTTTTCCAACTATGCATTATCAATAACATCCCTACACAAGATTTTAACTATTGATTTTTTTTTTCAATCATTATGGTAAAAATTCCTTAAAAGAAACAAGTTCCTCCAGGAAAGCTACTTGGTGTCTCATATTCTATACAAAGTCCTCTTTATTGAGAGGTTTCTCATAAAGTTTCAACTGATGACCATTGACCAGAAGAGTCTTTTTGTAGTCATAAATGGGTATTAATTTTACTAAACCATTTTAAAAAAATATTCTATTTGATAAGGTCCAAGCCACCTTATTTATAATTTCCCTTTGAACTGTTGAAATTTAGAGTCAAACAATAGTGCCCAATCTCCTTTTTAAAACTTTCATTGTTTGCTATATAAATCATGCCAAATTTTCCTCTGATTCTACACCATTTTAGTTGTTTTTAATGCTTCCATTCTCATTTCATCAAGATGATTAAGTTTCATGAGTCTCTCCTCTTGCACTATGTCCAATTCAATTCCCACTTCCAATGTTGTCTTTAATATTTGTAATTAAAATTCAACATTAAATATAAGTTTTTTACCATAAACTAGATCATATGGTGAGAAGCCAGTAGTTGTTTGCCAAGTATTATTATAATCCCAAACTACTTTTGGTACTTTGTCTGCCCAATCCTTCTGGTTGGTACTAACAATCTTTGCTAAAATAATCTCCAATTCTCTATTTGTAACTTCAACCTATCCATTGGCTTGTGGATGGTATGGATAATACTTTCTATGCTAAGTTTAATACACTTTCATGAAGTATTGTATCATTTTTGACATGAACTAAGGTTCTTGATCTAAAACTATTTCTTTTGGAGCACCAAATCTTTGTATAATCTTGAAGTACAAGAAATATAACATAGCTTCTTCTCAAGTATGAGTTATAACTTTTACTTCTGCCCATTTGGTGACATAGTCTATATAGACTAGCATATACTCTTTTCCTTTAGAAAGAGGATCTATAGGTCCAAAAAAATCAATTCCTCATTTCTCAAATGGTTCTAGAACTAGTTGAGGATGGAGAGGCATTTCAGTTGAAAGAGTGGGCTACCCGGTTCTCTGACATGCATCACTATGGCTAATATACTTCTTCACATGTTTGTGAAGATAAGGCCAATAATAACTTGCTCCAAGGATTTTGTGTATAGTTTTATGGGTTGAATAATATCCTCTTCCCAGTTCATTATGATAATCTCTCATGATATCATATGCTTCAAAACACATGATTAAGTCTAAGTTTAAATAATATTCCATTAATCTATTTAAAAGAATAACTTTCTCTAATTAATTGTTTTCTTTCTTTATGTGAAAAATGTGGAGGAAAATTCCCTATAGCAATATAATTGGAAATATTAGCAAACCATGGATAATCTACTAAAATGGAAAACAATTACTCATCTGGAAAATCATCCTTCACTAGTTCCTCTTCACCTAAAATATTGACTCTAGACAAGAAATCAATAACCACGTTAAAATTTCTTGGTTTATCTATAGTAGTAATATCAAATTCCTGTAGGAGTAATAACCATCTGATAATCCTACCTCCCACTATTGGTTTTTTGGTAAGATACCTAATGGTTGAATGATCTATGTAGATAAACACTTTATAGACTATTATGTAATGTTTGAATTTATTTATTGCATAGACGACAACAAGGAATTATTTTTTAGTTGTAGAATAATTTATTTTAGTATGAGACATTTTTTTAAATGTAATAAATGGCATACATATGATCATTTTCATATTTTTATACTAAGACTACACCCATTGCTATGTTGGAAGCATCTATTTATATGTGAAAAGGTTGTGTCCAATCTAGACCTCTCAATACTAGATTAGTACTAAGTTTAGCCTTGACGGTTTCAAAGGCTTGTTGACAATCATCATTCCATATAAACTCTTTGTCCTTTATAAGAAGTGAAAACATTGGAGTAGCTATTTTAATGAAGTTATCTATGAAGCGTATATAATAACCATCATGACCCAAGAAACTCTTTACTTTTGTTTCTGTATGTGGAATAAACAAGTTGGAGATAATCTCAATTTTTTGTGGGTCTACTTTAATATTTTTTGCTGAAATATGATGTCCTAGCACTATTCCCTAATCCATCATTAACAATAATTTTTCATGGCTTAATGATAATTTATGTTCCTCACATCTTGTTGAGGTGTGGAGCTAAAAGCTTCATGAATGAGCAAATTCAGAGGTTGCTGGACTACATAGTCACCGACGTTGATCACGGATCGACTAGAGACTATCGACGTCAGTTATGGATCAATTGACGTCAGTCATGTGCAGGCAGACAGGGACTGATGTTGGTCACCTGTGCATTTTAGAAATCTATTTTCTTGGGATGAATAGAATGTTTGCATGATAAGTTTAGCTGTTAGTCTTGATTCCACGTCTCTATCTTTGGCAGGACTAATTTGAGCCTTTGATTAGGAGGTGTATCTAATGGTGGAGAATTCATAGCTCATGATCCCTAATTATATATAATGGGGATAGATCTTCATAGCTTGTAAGATGTAAGATAGACAATTCAAGTAGTTGAATTGTGTTTGTAATTGTAAGAGAGAACTCTTGAGGGAAAGAGATCTGTACATCTGAGAGGTGTGGAAGAAAGAGAGATTTATTCAATTGTATTTCCTTCTAGAAGAGTTTAATACAAGTTTTCATTGTTTCTTGTATCTCTTATTCTTTGTTGATTCTGATTTCTAGTTACTTTCAATTCTGGTTTAATTCCGTGTTTAGTTGCTTGCAAAAGTAATCAATTGTTCTTGTTAATATCCTGACAAGTGGTATCAGAGCCAAGTTCACCAAGTGATACCATTGACAAGTGGTATCAGAGGTTGGGTTCACTAACAGGTGGTTTCAGATCTATTTAGTGTGTGTTGATTATAGGTCACTCACAGGGGTTTCTGTTTGAGTGGGAGTATAGCAATGGCAGAATAAAGTAAACTAAGAATGGAGAAGTTTAACGGCAAGAATTATCAATTATGGAGGATGCAGATAGAGGATTATTTGTATCAAAAAGATCTATACTTACCATTGGGTAAGGTTTCAAGCAAGCCCACAGATATGCAAGATGAAGAATGGAATGTTTTTGATAGAAAGGCTCTGGGATCCATAAGGTTGAGCCTGACATCTTCTGTGATTTCTAACTTGTCACAGGCAAAGACAACGGTAGAGTTCATGGATACTTGGCAAATTTATATGAAAAGACCTCAACTTCAAATAAGGTATATCTTATGAAGCAATTATTTAATTTGCAAATGCAGGAAGGTGGATCTGTATCTAGTCATCTTAATGATTTCCATGCAATAGTAAATCAGTTAAATTCAGTCAAAATAGTTTTTGATGATGAAATTAAGGCTCTCTTAATTTTATGCTCTTTGCCTAAAAGTTGGCATAGTTTGGTAATGACAGTTAGTAATACTACATCTGCTACAAATATCTTGAAAGTAGATGATGTTGTTAGTGTAATCTTAAATGAGGAAACTCGCAGGAAAAGCACAGGGGAATCATCAGGTAATGCTTTAAGTATTAAAAGAAGTGGAAGGAAAAAAGAGAAGGGAAAGCAAGGGAGATCAAGGTCTAAGTCAAAGATGAGAAGAAGATCCAAATCCAGAAATGGAAGAAGAATAACCTACTGGAATTATGGAAAGATAGGGCATGCAAAGAAAGATTGTTGATTGTTGGTTAAAAAAGAAAATCAGCATGAAGGTAAAGAAGAAGCAAAAGTTGCAGGTATTGTTGCACAAGATGCTCTTGTACTTTATTTGGATAATAGAATAGAATCTTGGGTTGTAGATTCTGGTGCCTCTTTTCATGCAACCCCAAATAGAGAATTTTTCAATGATTATGTCCAGGGAGATTTTGGAAAAGTTTATTTAGGGGATGATGAGCCTTGTAAAATTGTTGGCAAAGGAAAAGTGTAGCTGAAATTGCAGAATGGCAACACATGGGTGTTGAGGGATGTCATGCATGTACCCATCTTGAAGAAGAATCTGATTTCTATAGGAAATTTGGGGGATGAGGGTTGTACAGTAACTCTCATAGCTAAATCTTGGAAAGTCACCAAGGGTGCACTTGTATTAGCCAGAGATAAGAGAGAAGGTACTCTCTATTTAAGTAATTGTATTATTGATTATTCTCCTTTGTTCTATCTACTTCAGATGTAGATGCAAAGTTGTGGCACTGTAGGCTCGGCCACATGAGTGAGAAGGGAATGAAAGTTCTTAAGTCAAAAGGTAAGCTTTCAGATTTGAAAAGCATAGATCTAGATTTTTGTGAGCATTGTATTTTTAGAAAACAGAAGAGAGTGAGGTTTCTCAAAATTGGGCCAACAAGGAGGAAGCACAAGTTGGAGCTTGTTCACATAGACGTGTGGGGACCAGCTCAGGTAGCTTCTATTGGAGGATCATAGTATTTTGTTACTTTCATTGATGATGCTACAAGAAAGGTATGGGTTTATTGAATAAAGAATAAATCTGATGTATTTGACACATTTAAGAAATAGAAATCTTTAGTTGAGAATGAAACATGTATGAGATTGAAGTGCCTTAGATCTGACAATGGTGGTGAGTACTATAGTAATAAATTTGAAAGTTACTATTCTATTAATGGAATACATAGGCAAAGGATGGTTCCAAGGACACCTTAGCAAAATGGAGTTGCTGAAAGGATGAATAGAACAATATTGGAGTGTGCACGGAGTATGAGGTTGCATGCTGGTTTGCCCTTACAGTTTTGGGTAGAAGCTATAGACACTACGGTATACCTGATTAATAGAGGACCCTCTACGGCACTGGATGGTGGAATTCTAGAAGAGGCTTGGATAGGTAAAAAGGTAGATCTTTCATTTCTTAGAGTTTTTGGTTCTGAAGCTTTTGTGCATGTTGATAAAGAAAATAGAAAGAAGTTGGATGCTAAATCTATGAGGTGCACTTTTATTGGTTATAGCTCTGGAGATTTTGGATTCTGGTTGTGGAATTTAGGAACTAACAAAATTATTAGAAGATGTGATGTTGTTTTTAATGAGAAAGTGATGTACAGTGATCAACTCAAGAAGATAAATAATTATGAGTAGGGCAATGGATATTTGGATGAGATTGTGATCCAAAATGAGCTCACGAGAAATCACTTCCAGAAAAACATAGACACCGATGTCGGTCAGGTAGGAATCAACGTCGGTCATACAGGTTGGATAGTAACTGACGTCAGTCAGGCAGGAACCAACGTTGGTCAGGGAAGAACTGACATCAGTCAGGTGGAACCGACATCGGTCAGGTATAGACTTTGAGATGACTGAGGTCGGTCACTGACAGAGAATTTGGGCAGACAACAAGCAGTGAATGAGTCTCAAATGCCCTTGAGGAGGTTATAAAGGGTAAGTAAACCTCCAATTTGATATTACCCTTCATTATTCTACTTGTTGCTCACTGATGGTGGAGAACCAGAGAGTTTTGATGAAGTAATGCAGGTGAAAACCTAGAAATAGTGGGAGCTTGGCATGAATGAGGAGATTGATTCCTTGGAAAAGAACCAAACATGGGATTTAGTTGAGTTGCCAGCAGGACAGAGAGCACTAAAAAACAAATGGGTTTACAGATTGAAGGAAGGTGAGAATGGAAAAATGAGACATAAGGTGAGGTTGGTAGTAAAGGGATTTGCACAGAAACCAGGTATTGATTTTGGTGAAATTTTTTCTCCTGTAGTAAAAATGACTTCTATTCAGAATGTATTGTCTTTAGTTGCTATTGAGGATTTGTATCTTGAGCAGCTTGATGTTAAGACATCATTTATTCATGGAGATTTGGATGAAGAAATATATATGGAACAGCCGGAAGGTTTTGAGGTCAAAGGTAAGGAGAAACTTGTGTGCAAGTTGAAGAAGAGCTTATATGGTCTTAAGCAGGCTCCTAGACAATGGTATTTGAGGTTTGATAGGTTTATGATAGAGCATGACTTTTGTAGATGTCAATCTGACCATTGTGTGTATTTTAAGAGATTGGATAATGGTAGATATATTATCCTATTACTGTATGTAGATGATATGCTTGTTGCAAGTTCACACATGCAGGATATTAATGAGCTTAAGGTAAAATTAGCTCACACATTTGCCATGAAGGATTTGGGAGCAGCAAAGAAAATCCTTGGCATGAGTATTAAGAGAGATAGGAAAAATCACAAGTTGATTTTGTCTCAAGAAGATTATGTGAACAAGGTGTTGGAGAGGTTCAATATTCAGGATGCAAAACTGGTAAGTACACCTATGGCTGGACACTTCAAGTTGAGTAAATAACAGTGTCCTAAATCACATGATGAGGTAGAGTACATGAGTAGAGTTCCATATGCTTCCATATTTGGGAGCTTAATGTATGCAATGGTATGTACTAGACCTGATATTGCCCAAGCAGTGGGAGTTGTTAGTAAGTTCATGGCCAATCCAGGGGAGGAACACTGGAAAGCAGTTCAGTGGATTCTTAGATATCTGAGAGGGACCAATAGTAGGCATTTATGCTATGGAGGGTCTAACACTTCTCTACATGGATATGTAGATGCAGATATGGCAGGTGACTTGGATGGCAAGAGAAGCACCACAGGATATGTATTCACTGTTGGTGGAATGGCAGTTAGCTAGATTTCAAAGTTGCAAAAGGTTGTTGCCTTGTCTACTATAGAGGCATAATACATTGCAGTCATAGAGGCTAGCAAGGAGATGATATGGATGACACGGTTCATAGAAGAGTTGGGAAAGGAGCAAGAGAGTTGCAGATTGTATAGTGACAGTCAAAGTGTAATTCATTTGGCAAAGAATTCAACCTTTCATTCAAGAACCAAACATATACAGCTTAGGTACCACTTCATTAGACAGGTATTGGAGGATGGTGAGTTGAAGCTAGAAAAGATCCATATAGATGAGAACCCTGCTGATATACTAACAAAGCTGGTAACAAAGGAGAAGTTGAATCTTCATTCAAATTTTGTTGGTCTTCAAGATTGAGCTTGAAGATGGAGAAGCTAGAAGATGTTGTTGTATAGGTACAAGTGCAGCTGTTTATCTCCAAGTGAGAGATTGTTGAGGTGTGGAGCTAAAAACTTCATGGATGAGCAAATTCAGAGGTTGTTGGACTACATAGTCACTAACGTCAGTCAGGGATTGGCTGGAGGCTATCAACATCGATTATGGATCGGCCGATATCAATCATGCGTAGGTAGACAGGGACCGACGTCGATCACCTGTGCATTCCAAAAGTCTATTTTCGTGGGATGAATAGAATGTTTGCATGATAAGTTTAGCTGTTAGTCTTGAGTCCATGTCTCTATCTTTGGCAGGACTAATTTGAGCCTTTGATTAGGAGGTGTATCTAATGGTGGAGAATTCATAGTTCATGATCCATAATTCTATATAATGGGGATAGATCTTCATAGCTTTTAAGATGTAAGATAGACAATTCAAGTAGCTGAATTGTGTTTTTAATTGTGAGAGAGAACTCTTGAGGGAAAGAGATCTGTACATCTGAGATGTGTTGAAGAAAGAGAGATTTCTTCAATTGTATTTCCTTTTGGAAGAGTTTAATACAAGTTTTCATTATTTCTTGTATCTCTTATTCTTTTCTGATTTTGATTTCTAGTTACTTTCAATTCTAGTTTAATTTCGTGTTTAGTTGCTTGCAAAAGTAATCAATTATTCTTGTTAAGATCCTGACACATCTTGTCAAAACTCTTTCCAAATTGGTAAGGACTTCTTGATAGGTTTCTCCATGGATAGTTAAATCATCCAAGTAGACTTATACATAATCATTTGTGAGGTTAGAGAATATTACCAAAACTGCTCTTCAAAAGGTTACTAGAGCATTAAAAAGGCCAAATTAAAGTACTTTATAGGTAAAGGTTCCCCAAGGATAGGTGAATGTGGTTTTGTCCTGATCCTCAGCTTCAACTATGATTTGGTTATATCCACTAAATCCATCCAGGAAAGAAAAATATTTCTTTCCTGCTAAGTTATCAAGAACTTGATCAATGAAAGGCAAGGGAAAATAGTCTCTCAAGGTTGCCATGTTTAGTTCCCTATAATCCACACATACTCTCCACTTCCCATTCTTTTTTAGAATAATCACCAATGGTGAAACCCACTAGCTATCTGATATGGGGTAAATAAATCCCACATCTAATAATTTATGAATTTTTGTTTTCATTATATCTTTCAATGTTGGGTTTATTCTCCTCTGTGGTTGTCTCATTGGTTTGATAGATTATATGTAAATTTAATGTTTACATATACTGGGGTGAATTCCTTTCATATTAGTATAATCCCAAGAAAAATCCTTAGTATGTCATTATAGGACTTCAAAAAGTTATACTTCCTCATCATTGGTTAGCCAACTATTGATATTCAAAGTTTTTCTAGGCAGTATCATAAGAGGTTTTGTGTATGGGTGATTGTATTATACCCACTTAAATTCAATTATTAGTGAATTCAGAGGACATGGATGAGGACGTATCATATGAAATTATGCTACATTTTTGACAAATCCTTCTCTAAGAGGAAGAGATATTGTTAATGGGTAATGAAATACATTCACTAATTGTGTTTGTTGTTCTTTTTCCCATTTCCATTCGCTTGATTGAATTAGACTATGATCATATGATGAAGAGGTAATTGAAGGATTGAGAAAAGATATTTCAAAGGAGACTATAGATTCTATTCTAGAAAGGTCTATAGTTTCTATAGAGTTCATAAATTTTATTCTGGTAGAATCCATAGTTTTTGTAGAGTCCATAGATTCTACTAAATGTTCATATTCCTCAGACTCTAGAATAATGTCTTCACTAATTATTCTAAATGTTTTTTAATTATGATCATCAATAATGATGAAAGATCATCTGTTTTGTTGTCTGATTTTTCTACCCAAAGTTTTTCTATGTTGATCATCAATGGTTTTGTAGGAGGATACAAGGAAATGCATTTGGATTTTAAACCATTAGAAATGGTAATATCTCCTGACCTGTAATCAATCAGTGCTAAAATAATAGCTAACCATGGTATTCCTAGGATTAGAGGATATCCCAAATTCCTTGTTTTAAGTTGTAACACCATAATATCAACCGGATATTCCCAAGACTAAATAAGTACTACAACATTTTCTATGGTTCCTTTTGGTTTGGTTATAGAATGGTCTGCCATTTAGAGAATGATAGATTCAAGCTACATTTCTATGAGGGATAGTGTTTGAAGAGTGTCAGTAGTCATGACATTAATTGATACCCCTAAGTCTACTATAATGTTAGGAATTTTATTTCCTCTTATTATAACTATGATGACTGGACTGCCTAGGTCTACATATTTGGGTATTAAAATTTTTTCTACTATAATATCAATAACTTTACCATCAACATGTATGGTTATTGGGTACTATTTTTTCCTTCTAGGTGTTTTGACACACAAAGTCTTGATGATTCTATTTAGTTAAAGAATGTCCTTAATAGCTTGTAATAATGGTACCTCAATGTTAATTTTTTGTAATTCATGTATCAAATCTGATTCATTTTTGATTTCAACCTCTTTAAATCTTTTAGGAAAAGGGGTTGTTGGTATATTGATATTTTCCTTGGATTTTTTAGGGCCTTCATTAGTTTTAGCTTCCTTATTGTTTGGTTCCAGTAGTTCTATTTTATATCTTTCATCAGGTATCTATGAAATGAGAATTGGAAGCCATCTTACAATTTTCCCTGATCTTAGTTATATATCAGAATAATCAATAGCCCCTACATTTATAGTTTCTCCTTGGTCATTGACATAAATGGGTGATTATGGTTTATTCTTTATATTTACTATTGGTTGTGCAGGCATGGGGGTTGATTAACTTGTTCTGACTATTGAATGATATCAGGTGGCATTATAGTTTGTTATAGGGGTTTCCTTCTTGGCTGATTATATTGTTGATGAATATTCCATTGTGGATTCCATTATGGATGAGGTTGTTGCTATGGTACCCATGGTTATTGTTGAGATACCCATGGCTATTATAGTAACATCCATAGTTGAGGGGATACCCAATATTGTCCAAGCCATGACATTTGGGCTAGTGAAATTTTATTTTGACCCCACATTGGTAGAGGTGTTAGAAAATTCCATGGGGATATCCATGGATTAGATAAATTTCTCGCACCAAACTATTCTTGATTCTAATTTTGAGGAAGAAAATTTTGTCTTTGAACATAATTTACTTCTCCAATATATTAAGCATTTGATTTTATCCAATTTTTTAGATTAGGTAGAAGAGTAAAATGGTTTGTTTCATGGTCTATTTCCTCACAAATTCCACAAGAAGAAAGGTTTGTTTTGTCTAAAGGGCAATCCCTGAGAGCATGCCTTTATATACATTTAGGACAGTAAATGGCTAATGGTTTTGTTGAAATAGCTTTAGCTTGAAGACCATTTAATGTACTATTTAGTGTGACCAAAATATTAGTTTTCAAGTTAGCAAATTCTTCCATTAACTTTCCAAAGTCATTATATTTTCCCAACCTTCCTTTTCTCATTCTTGATTTTGTCTGAGAATAATTAGTACAGAGTCTTGAAATCTGATGAAAGGCTAGTTTGTTTATATCTCCTCCACCCATTAAGTTCAATGCATCTCTAATGTCTTCATCTAATGCTTTGAGGAAAACAAGTTTTAGGACTTCCTCTGTAAGTGGATAATTTCTTCATTTGTGTGTGAATGAAAATTTGTCCAAATAATCCTCTAAAGATTCATCTTCATTTTGTTTAATTTTAAATAATTCTTCCTTTATTTCTCTAACCTTACAATAATCCTGATATTTATTCAAAAATTTACTTTCCATATCTGCCCATGTATGGATGGATTTTCCTAGTAGACCCATGAACCATCTCATGGCTACATCCTTGAGTGTTGATGGAAATAATTTTAATTTCTAATTATCTGATGTGTAGTCATAAGTTTGATAGAGAACTTTAAATTCAAACAAAAAATGATTAGGATCTTTAGTGGATCTTCCCCAAAAGTTAGGAAAATTTGTAGGAGAAATATTTTTCATGGTGGTTTGATCATTAGGATCTACAACAATTGTAAAGGAAAAAGTCTTTCTTGGTTCTGCAACCTGTCATTCTTGTTGATCACCCACATCTTCTTCTTTTGATGTGTCTTCAATACTAGGATTAGTTATCTAGTGAATGTTGGTATGGCTTCTTGAGGGTTGTTCAAATTCTTCAAAACTCTATTTAGTTATGGCCCATTCAAATGATTCTTCTAAATCTTTTATAGCCTCAAGATATTCTCTCCTTATAAGTGGATAATCTGAATGTACTCTTCCTATAGGACTTACTTGTGGTAAGGTTCTAGTCCCAAAAAGGATTTCAGGAGACTCCTGAAGATATCACTCAATAAATTGTTCTAAACTCTTATCTAAATATGGTGATGGACTTTATTCTCTAAATTCTAGGGTAGGACTTTCAACTAGAGATGTTGAAGATTTTCTGCTGTTGGTTTTGGAGGAAATTTTGAAATAAATCATCCTTTGAATCTCTTGGTCAAAACATAAATTGATTTTTTTTTTTTATGATTTTAATGTTTTGTATATAGACCAATAATTTTTACTTTACTAACACCTTAAAGTCCATAGAAATCGTGTCAAAAATGATGAGTGTTGGTTAACTCTTCATTTAATTAATCTTTCAGATTAATGTTTATAAAACTAGGGCCGGTGTCTAAAGCTATCTTTAGTAAGGTTTATGATGGTAGATCTATAAGTTGGTCTTGGGGGGATTTTTATGATTCTAATATAACTTTTACTAATGAAATAATTCTTATAAACTAATTACTTCACACACTTACTAAAAGAAGAGACTATTGACTAATTCAGTATTTTACTTGAAATTAAAGTACACTTTCACACTTGCTTGAAATTGTAAATTCTAAATCTAATTCACACTTTTTTAGAAAATATAAATGTAAATCTAATTCAAACTTTGCTTAAAAATGTATATTTAACTCTTCATTCACACTTGTTATAAAAATGAAATACTATTGAAATGTAAACCCATAATTTACTATTTTATGAATGACTTAAGATATGAAATGATTGAAGACACCATGATTATATAATAATGGAAAATTCATCTAACATAAATATAAATACCATTAAAAAATTCTTGGTTCCAAGGAGAGTGGACCCTTTCTCTTCTTAGAGTCAAGAATAAAGTTTACTTAGTACTGAAAACTAGAATAATTTTGCATTAACTCATGAAAGCTAGAAATTTTATAATATTCTTGGAGTTCAAAATATGTCTATCTTCATTATTATTAATCCAAATAAAAATGTACATATTTATACTCATTCCCTATACTAAATATAGTATACTAAAATTATAATTACTAATCAATTTGTTTCTCCCCAAAGATAGGAGATTTATATTGATTATAATCCTAGAGAATCCAACTATTATCACAAAATAGTTATACTATCCTATAATAGTTTTAAGGTATAAATATATAAAAAAATATATCAAGATTTAATCCTTCAAAATAAGAGGAAAATATTTCATTGATGTGATTCTAGTTGGAATGATTATCCCTTACTACTGATCCTCCTACTAAATATCTAGCATCTTAGGCTTCGAACTTGCAGAGTTCATAGGAATGGACCTATAGAGTTTGTATATATGGATCTATAGATTCTATAAGAATGTACCTAAAGAGTCTATAGATATGAGTTCTTTAGTATTACCCAAGGCTAGAAGTTTGTAGGGCCCGTAGATAAAGACTAGTTGAGTCCATAGATATCCACTGAGTAGGTTTGTAGCTTACGAAAACTGAAATCAAAATTGGAACTTCTTTATCATGTTATATTTACCATATTTTTTGTACATTATTCAAAACCAAAACAATAAAACATGATATTTTTTAGGCATAAATGAAAAGGTAGTAATTTAATCTTTAGTTTGACATAAATGAGGTAAAGTATCTTTTCCATGCTATAGTCAACTAAAAGTTTATGATTTACATAAGATTATATCTTTGGAGAGATGAAATAAAGGAAATAATATGTAAATAATGAGCCATATTTTGAGCTCATCACTTTCTAGAGCAATAAATGAACATTAAGAGTTATTAGGTCCCACTTGATCTCCAAAAGTGATCCCCATCCTTCAAGACTCTTGTGCACCTACAAAATACCAAAATCTATTAATAAAAATAGTTATGTACCCTATCCATACAAATAGGGTACCAATAAATATGATGGGAAATATCTTTATTCAGGTATCTACAAGAAAAAAACACTTTCATGACAAAACTAGCCCTCTTGAATGCATTTGTATTCACATTTTTCCCATCAGGTCTCAAATAAGGGTTTTGGAGGGTTTTAGGATGTTTAGACTCTTAAGGGTAGTTCATGAAATTGTGACATCAAAAACTTGGGTAAATTCCACAAATTAGGGATATGAGACCCCATACAACTATTCCTAACTCTCTGAGCTCCCATGCACCTTGTTAGTATATTTTCAAGTGGCCTATTGAGCTTGTTCTTGCATTCTAAATAGGCCTGAAGTGAAAATGGTCAAGTTTGACCAATCTTTGATGAATCTATACAATCAAATGTCACCAAAAAATCTTATGTCTCCAAATATAATTCATGAAATATGTAAGAAAGTTCAATTGACCCTAAAAGTGGTATGGAGACCCCTTTTGGACTTTAGACATAGTATAAATCTAATAGGCTTGATCTGTGCATAGCTAATCATCACCAACTCTAAGTGTTTTGTTATGAATATGATGTTTCCCATATGATTATTAATGTTCAACTCACCATTATACATATCTTTTAAATGATTAAATAACTCCCAACTCATTCCTTCTCATCTCCTTACTAAACATGTAGTTTTACACTTTTAGGAGTGTCATCTATTTGAGATAGAAATAAGGGCATCTCCCCTATTTTATCAATTATTTTAAGGTCATGAGATGTTTGGGTATGTTATGGGAAACTTATTTACCAATTTTCATGGTTTGGTAATTCTTATATAACCCTCAATTCTTTAAAAAACTTTAAGACAGGCTTCTTGAACTCACTAACTGCATAGGGTTTGTAGGCATGTCTATAGATTGAATTTTGGATATTGGTCCTTGTATTATGGATAAAATGAGCTGGTTATCACCACCATGATAATTGTCTTTGTAATATCCACCATCCTAACCTCTACTGACTCTCTCAATAGGTACTCTCTCTTCATTGCCTAGGCTTAATTTGTAGACTATGTGGTTGTGCTTGTTACTCAAGAAAAAGACATCCCTACAGGTATCAATCAATGATATATATTGTAAATTATGCTTAGGATTTACCTAAATTAATCAAGGTATTTTACTTAGTTTTATATACTTTTATCTTCCCATAGGTCTAGGCAACCTCCAAGTTGTATACCCTTAGTACCATATCAGTATATAGTTCAATTGTAAGTGGTCATTTTGATAACAAAAGAACCCTTGTATGTGACTCTTTTATGACTTAGTCCTAGTGTACCATGCATTAGGATCCTCTTAAAGTATCTTAGTTCCTCTCTAAGTCACTCACATCCATACCATGTTTTTGACTCAACCAATAGTTAAACTACTAAATTCTCATATGTCATCATTCTACAATCAATTGTAGATGTCTATCTTGAAAACAAAAGAGCCACTATAGGTGGTATTTTGTGTATAAACCCTAAATCTCAACTACCTCAAATTTTACTTGAGCTATTAGTGTAAGAATCACCTCAATATGGTAAGTTTACATGAAGATATTCTCCTAAGGACCACATAAATTACTTGGTTTGTACGGATTAGCTCAAACAAGGAATAAACCTATAGGGTATGGGAATAAGCATGAAGAAAAAGGCAATAGACTTCTAAAAAATGGTTCATAGAGAATAAAAAATAAATCATTAAACTCCTACCATGGAATGGAAATATAATAAGATTACTATCTACCACCAAGTGGATTTAACCTGAACCAACCCTTATTGTCCGTATTATACCAAAATTAGTTAGTCATTTCTACATGCGTAATGGAATGATGAAATAACATCATAGTTTTATGATAATTTTTGGATTTATAAAGTTAATAAAACATGGGAATGAGTTTAAGGGACCTAAAGGGTCACTTCTAAGCCTTCCACACATGCCAAATCTCCTATAAAAGCCGTACAACCAACTAAAACTACCCAAACTACCAATTTTTAAACTATTTTATTGATCTGACATAGAAACATGTAGTTTTTAAATTATGACACATTAATTTTGACCCCCAATGACACCTAGGATGTTGAATAACTTATTGAAATGTTTTTCTACTTAGGAAAACTATACAAAACTCATAAATGACTGTACAATAGTGACCTTAAGTGACATAAAAAGACTTAGGACTAAAAATGAATAAGACCAAGGTAATGACACATAAAATGACATTTCTAAGACCATGACACACCATATAAGACCCTAATATACCTCTATACATGTTTTTTACTATATGGGCTTGATCTATTTTGACATGTGGTCAAAATAGTCAATAATTACCACCTAAAATACATCTGAGAGGAATATAATAAATAAGGTGAAAGAAATGAAGGAGAAGAGAAGGTTTGTTTGATTGTGAGGGAGTTTGTCCTCTTACAAAATTGTGCCTCACCCTTTGGTATTTGACAAATGAGATCATAAAAAGTGAAGATGCAAATGTTTATAATTTTTTTAATAAAAATCAATCAAAAAATACTCTCCATTTACATTGATAACCCCACCATTATAAAATTTTCCCCATCTTTAATAAAATCACCAAACAAAAGGGGACATCCCACATAAATATTTAGTTCCCCACTAGAAAATTTTTCTCCAATTAAAATACAATTAAACCCCAACTTAAAGTAATATGCCTACCATTATCTCTCCTCATTAATAATTAAATTCCCCTCCTAGACATCTTAAATAAATTAATCTTTACTGCTATAAATGACCCATTAACTCACATGTCTTGGTTCTTAGATGGCCATGTGGAAAGGTGGAATGTTTGAATTTTGGGAAGAGCAGGCCATGTTGGGTTTTATATTAAAAAAATTTACCCACATATGTTTAACCCTACATGGAGGTTATTCATGGCAGAAAGAGATAAAATAAATGCACAAGCTTTGGGCAGTGAATTTTTTGAAGCAATGTGGTTTGAATACTTCAAGTCAATGTAATGTGTGTGTCGAGGAATTGATCTAGGCTATAATATTTCCTTTAGTGTAGGAGGAAATCACTAGATGCAAATGACATATTTGATTATATATGTTAAGATCATAGATAAAACTTCCTCCTATTTATGTTCAAAGATTATAAAGCCTGCAAAGCCCAATTCTACCAAAACTAATAGAGAAATCAAAATAGAATAAAAATAAAGGTAACACCTATGACTTAATGCTATTAATCATTCCCAAGATATCTAATTTTAATATAAAATATAAAATCTTAAAAAGACATTATGCAAACCAATGAAAATCCACTGTGCCTATATAGAGATATGGGGAGAAGCCATTTCAGGAGTTAAGAATCCATGGAGACTGACATCAAGAGTAATAAGTGTCATGGATATGAGATCCAAAAAACCATGCAAATCTAGACTGCAAACATAAATCTTCCAAAGGGGTCTCCAATGAGATCATGAGGCTAGAGAGACATGGATATAATGTTGATCTACCAAAGAGGAGCCAGGGTTGATAGAGGATGAACATATTAGATCAACAGGTCATGCATACCAGATGTTGAAATCAAATCCAAGTAGAGTCTACATAGTAAGTTGAGGTGTTAAGGAAGACTTAGATCCACCACAAAATGAATTGTCAAATTGTTTCAACATACTTGCCTTTCAAAATGAATTAGGAGTTTCAAATAACAAGTAAAAACTTGATCCAATTCAAAAAATGGTATTGAAAATGACAAATAGAGGCTTAGAAGAGGTGTAAAATTCTACCAAAATTGATAAAAATTTTGACTAAAATCTACCAAATAAACATATATCCCTGATGTAAGCCTAATAAACTATATGGAATATTATGCAAAAACTAGTCAAACTTTGATTCAAATAAATGAAATGTATGACAAGTAAGAAAAAAAATTCAAGACCCATTGTAATGCCAAAATTATGCAATGAATCAGGTTGAGTAATGGCTACTTGAAAGAGGTTTTGATACCATGATAGAGTTATGAATACTCTCAACCAAGATCACTCTAATAAACCATTACCATAATAGACTACATGAAATCTTAAACATTACACACAAATAATAAACTATCTATTATCCACAAATAGATTATATAATTATGAAATTATGCTCCATATGAATAGCTCACCTTGAATATATAGGTAATGAATATCAATCATAATAATAGATCAATATTAGAGATCAAACATAACTAAGAGATAATTATCCCTAAAGGATATAAACAAGTAAAAAATATCTCCATAATATCTAAGAGATAAATATGTAATATCTCATAATATATAGAATAATATAAATGAAATACCCACACATAAGTGGGTGGGAATAACTAGATAAAAGGAAAAATAAAACACCTAGATGAACATGAGCTAAGGTAAATAACCTAATCTAACACTAAACCCAAGGAACCTTCTAAATCCAAGAATAATTTGAACCTTTCATGTTCCTTTAGTTGGGGGATTGGTCATGTAGAAACTAGGTGTTGTAAGATTAAAATATGTAGTTAGAAAACACAAGATATCTATCTCCACTTCACCTCCTTCTAATGACCATGGAAAAACATGTAATGTTGTTGGGATATCGCATTCACCTATTATAGATAATTGGGTTATAGATTTTGGTTCTTTTCACCACATGACTTCTTCTAAGGAGTCATTTGTATCTTTTAGTTTGAGTTCTACTTCCAAAATTGAGGTTGGAGATTCTTCCTTTATTTTTGTTAAGGGAAAAGGTGACATAAAAATTATTGGTGGTTGCATCAAGGATGCACTATATGTTCTTGACATCACTTCAAATTTTATTTCTTTTTATCAAATTTGTCATTATGGTCAAGGAAAGATAGTGACTTTCACACCAAAAGGGGCCAAAATTTAAACCTTGTTAGAGCCTCATTCACTTTTTTCACAAGGTATTGTTTATCATTATTCCTAACTATATCACTTTGAGGGTTTTGATGACACTTCTTATATGGGGATATGTTTGTTTTATCATATTGATCTTGAGTGTAAGCTTTAGAATGAGAGATTTGGACATCTTAATTATATATATTTGAAGGAGTTGAGCACTCATGGTATGGTTGATGGTCTTCTTATATTTTCTTATCTTGATATATTTTACCATGTATATGAATTATGGAAACAACACCCAGATCTATTTCCTAAGGGTATGTCCAAGAGAGCTTCTTCACCACTTGAGCTTGTACATAGTGACTTGATGGTTATGGTCATGCCACTTAGATCAATCACATTTCCATGAATCAATGAGTGATCACCCTCCATTTTAGACTATATTGATTCAATAAGTTGTAGATGAGATGGATTATTGAATCTAATTCAATTGGGAGCCACCTTGTGGCTAAGACCATAAATGGCATCATATTTAGTGAGACCCACTTTTTTATAAAGTTTCATAAAAGGCATTAGGTATACTTAGTTTTTTAATGAGGATAAATATGGCTCATGATGAGAATAGTGGAACCCATCCTAGTGTCACATCCATGGCCTAATTTCACCTAAGTTATGTGGGTTTCAAAAACATTAATGCACATACCTATTGAAGTTTATACCGCAACTTGATAAATTTAAGATCCATAAAGGACCATCAAATTGGTCACTTGTTCATGATAAAAGTTATTAATTTGTGGACTCCATATGGACACATGAAAATCCTACTAAAAATATATGATGGCAATGCCAACACATGAGGCTATATATATGCATTTTATAATTCAATGTTTTCACTCTATGAATTTTATATAACATGATGTGGATTACAAACTGGATTAGGAATAAACTTAGTTTGGCAAACCAATACTCCCATATAATCCATGGGAATGAAAAGAGGGATACTCTCTATTATGTGAACCTGAAACATCATGATTTCAACACATAGGTGGCCCAGATCTCTCTTTGTGATTTAAACATAAATATAATTATATGGATTAATACACAAAGGGATGTGGGAATGAGTCGATATGTATTATTAATAAGATGAAGATATGCCACATAAAACACTAGAGTGCAGATATTTTAGTGTCCACATGGATTATGTACCTACTAAATCCTTCACCTACAACATGATGCATTATTCACTTATGAAACATATGAATCTTGGTGATCTTGTGGATGAGTAATTTGGGTTACACTTGCAAGGAATTATGATAAATAGACACATATGTGAATTAATGTCACATTAATTCATGTTGTGACTATGACCACTCTATTTATATATAATGATGTGGCCCAATAACCTTAGTGAACTAAGGTGGATTTGTTTGTGGACAACATGGATATATATATATATTATAATTAAGGTTAATTAAGTGGGTAATTAAATAAGGTTATATAATTATGTTAATTATCAATCCCTCCTTAAATAAGGTTTATTTAATCCCTTTTTTGACATAGAAAAAGTTAGCCTTTGGGTTTTTGGTGAACCATAGTGGCCCTACTTCCATTTTGGAAAAAGGCACAAAGAAATATGTAAGAAGCTTAGGGGTGGGTACAATAAAATTAGAGGGAAATTTTATGAAATTTTAAAATGATTGGTGTGGGTTTTTTAAAATTTTGAGTGGATTTTTAGGAGTTTATACTTGAAGACACATAACCAATAGGACCTAAGATCATAACTTGGTATGTGCTTGAGACAAACCAAGACTAACTATGTAGTCCATCTATATTAGTCTAGTAGGATTAATTATGGAAAAATGAACAATTTTATTATTGGATATTAGTATGAACCACATGTTGATGTGTTTGTCAAGCTATGGTCTCATACACTTTATGAAGGCATAATTAGGTTTTTATAAAAAGAAAAAATGTGATTGGTTTTGGAGTAGCATGGGAGGTCACTGCACAAAGTTTCTTATGGGTTTCATAAATAGGGTGGGAAAACCATAATCAATACATATTTTTATCATATCAACTTCTAATACAAATAAAGAGTCTTCATTGTGTGAGAAATATTGTTTTATAGGCATATATTCAAGTGTAATCCACTCTTGAGTAAGTAGGTGTCCCCATTTTTTTAGTTAATTATTTATTCCAATTTACATTTATAATTATATTTTATATTGTTACTTTGAATACAAAAATTTGTATCAAATATTCAATCAATATTCATAACCATTTCTAGAATGATAAGGGGAGGTTATTAAAGAAATAACTTGAATTTTGTGACCAAGAATGAGATAAAGGGGTCATTGGTTGTGTTCACCTAGGAAGTTTGAAATTAGTTTCATTCCATGAAAAAGGAGTCATAGAAAATAGGTGACGAAGAGGTAGATATAAAACCTAGGGGGATCCTAAGCATGGCCCACTAGATGATGAAGAGGAAGAGGAAGAAATATCACTTGCCTCCTTTGACCTACAAATGATTATACCACAATATGACATGGGAGTTGAGACAAAGGTAAAAACATCGTTGAGTAAGCTCAAAATGTCCTTTAGGATGTAATTTTTTTTAAAAAAGATGAAAATATATATTTGTTCCTATAAAATTTTGACAATAGTGCTCACAAGTTGGGAGACAAATAAGTTTTTACAAAACCTAATAAGCAGTTTTTTAATTTTTCAAAAGGTCTATCTTAGAGAGATATTGTAATTAGGATGATCCATATGATATCTATTTAATACATTTTTTTATAAATATATGTTTATGGTAGATCACACATAAAAAATCCAAGTTTCAAAATCAAGGGATCCAATATTTCTTCTAATTTGGTGTGGAAAAACTTTATTTACAAACTACATGTTGAGATTCAAACACAGGTAAGATTATATATTTGGGGATTCCATATTAAATTATGTTATAAATGATGATTTTTGATATAACTATGTCTAAAATCATTAGACACTTTAGATCTCAACATAAGCTATATCATTAGGAAAATTCATATCAAGGGGTAAGGATGTTTGAGATAGAATATTTTACAAGGGATATTACTGTAACTAAAAGGGTAAAAACACATATTTATGCCTTAAAAATAAAATGTTAGGAAATACTTATGATAAGTATTTTAATTTTGATAGGAAACCCCAGGATGAATGGAAATCAGAGTCTTTATTGTTCAAAAAATTTGGTTGTTAGTCTACCCCTATATCCATTGTTAGAAAACCCATCATAATTGCTCTAAACAATGGATCAAGAGTCATGTAACACAAAAAGAAGTTTAATATGGTATAATATGCATGCCCATCTAAGCTAGATTTATATTTTTATAATGAGGGGTACCTCCTGATCAATTTTATACAAAGTGTGAACAATAAAAAACCCTCTTTTTATAATATAAGGATGAGAATGCTTTGACACCTTCAAGTTTTTTTTTCATGATAATAAATATTGGGTGTTGGTCGTGGTTGATCTAAGAAGAGCACTTCATATTCTATATATGAAATGATTATATTGGATAGGCCCTCATTTAAATACCATTGAGAGTTTTCCCATGCAAGTTCTAGGGCATAAAAGCATTGAATTCATATGACTAGTGCATAATGTGTGACTTTTAATGACAAATTATGTCCTCAAAGATAAAATATATGTTATTAATATCAATGGGGAGTGGATGTTGTTTTATGGGTTCAAGGTTTATACCTAAAAATATGCTCCACCAATCATTAATAAATAATCTTAAAATTAAATAAAATGATGGCGATAGTACTATCAAGTATTTTCCCCCAAGGAAAATAAAATTTTCTAATTCTAGTTAGCTAAAAAAAATCTATAGAAGGGAAGTTTTGGGTTTATGCATTACCTATATTGTATGGATGCAAAATATTTTATCCCATATGAATAGGTTGGATGCATTTCAAAGTTATGTTATAAATATAAGATAGTTTTACAAGATCTACCAAATATATTTCTCAACCAAAAGAGGGCATTTTTAATCGAGGACACGTTATTTATTTAGATACAACCATATAAATAGGAAACATTGAATCATGTAGGAAAGAAAAAGTTGATCCAAAATATAATGGGCCATACACAATGAGAGAAAAGGTGGGTGAAATTACATATGCATTGAATATACTAAACAAAGAAAGACTTCATGATGTCTTCTATATAGAATTTACGAAGAAGAAGATAGATGTGCATATTAGCTAAAAATGGAACTTTTTATCATAGATGAATAAAGGAAGTTGATGCTAGAACCAAAGTGCATTTTTGGGGAAGAAGTTATAAAGTTACAAAATTGGATTTTAAGGGGATACCAAAATAGGATGCAACCATAGAGACATGATTTTGAAGGAAAACATAAAAAAATATATCTCTTTAAAAACAAAAATAGATTGGACCTCTATGAATTTTGAAAATAGGGTTTGTAAGAAAAGCATTAAAAATGTCCACATTATTGGAAAACATGCTTAAAATGTAAAAAAAATCATGTTTTTAGTTAAGTAGTATTATATGGTGTGTTGGTTAGAGAATAATTTTATGATGTGATATTTGGTTCCATTCCCATACATTCTACTCATGTATTAAAAGCCATGATGCAAATTTTTTTTCTAGGAAACTCCCAATAGGTCACCCATACTAGTAATATTATAGGTTGAGCGCACTTAAATTCATAATTTTTATTGCTAAATTTGAAGATAAATCCCATTAACGTGGAGGGCATGTTGTGTATCTAGGCACAAAACATTTCATGGGATGTTATCGCTTTTGGTATTAGAATTATTATCATGTTATGTTATATTTCAAATGCCTAGAGTTAGTGAAGTTAGGTCATGAGTTAAGTAAGTTTTCTTGTGAGTTTGATAGAAAAGATGGAAAAAACTAAAATAATATATATTTTTACCATTATGTGTTGTAATGAGAGCTTTCACTCTAATTATCACCACCCATTTGTTTCTTTTTTCCATCATTTTTTATTATTGTCCTATTTTTTGTTGTGCTCTACGAAACTCCATAGACTAATGGACAAGGATTAGAAAACCCATTTAAATCTCTTGTAAGGTTTGATAGAATTTCGATCTCATCATAAGCTCTAGATTTTTTTTCTATTGTGTATACCAATATAATCTAGTCAAATTTTATTATAAACACTTAGTGTAAATAGTTAGTCTTGTACCTCAAAACCTTAGTATTTATTAGGAAAAACTCATGACTTGGTCTTGGTCCTAGAGGTGCTAATAATTGCATAAATGCCCAATTTGGTCTTGGTTCCTAAGGTGTATGAAGTTTTCAATGGGAACAATGGCACTGATGAGATATCAAGAGGTCTAAATACTAGTCAAGGTGATGACAATGTTAGATGGACCTGATTTGGTCATGGTTCCTCAGGTACACTAAGTAACTAATAAATTTGATATGCCTGATAGACTTTATGAATATTGGACTAGCTTCTTAAGATAACATGAGAATGAAATGGACCTAATTTGGCCATGAATAATTTGGTAACATAGGTACCCTAAGAAACTGATGGAAGTAATAGACTTGATAAGGTCTATGGGTGGTTATTTTAATCAATGCTTGGTTTTATAGGTGTCAAAAGCATCTAACAGACCTGACATAGTAATAATATATGAAGTTTCATAGGTTATCTAATTATATGGTGTACCCAATAGGCCTGATGAGGTCTATATGGAATGAAAAAATGAAATTTTAAATGTTTCACCTACCCTAGGTTCCTAATGGGACTCATTACTATCACAAGACCAAAAATATTATTTAAAAAAAATTTAAATCCCAAATTTTTAAATAATAAGGGTAAAACCATTCCCTAATAACTCTATGAATAATATATATGGAAATTTTATAAGTTTCTTATTTATTTCAATCTCTTTTGAAAGAGTTGATTGTAAATTTATGTGTGGACTATGTAATTTTTCAAATTTCAGGAACAAAATGTAAGCAAGGGGGTGATATCAATATTTGGATTTATGGGGTTTGATGCTCTCTTTTTTTAAATTTATTAATTATATTCATAGATATATAATCCATTAAAATATTCACTTTACTTGGTTGTGTGAAACTCATGGTGTTTATGGACTTTGTGCTGAAAATCATGCGTATGGGCTTGTTGCCAAGTGTCCCAAATGTGAGTTTGAGGATACTTTGTACTTCTAGGTAAGCCTTTCATTCCCATTACATATTATTATAACATGTACATTTTGTGTGAGGAATAATTTCCATATGTTTCATTTAATTCCATGTTATTCTAGTGTTTATTTGCATTTATTCCTCCATGAGTTTCTCTCCTTTGCCTCCACCCTCCTCCTTTCTTCATCCACTTTCATCTTTCACTATTTCCCATTTTTATTTCCTTTTTATGATTTCTTGTTTAAAGTATACAAAAACCTAAAAATACACATCGTAAGAGGAATATTCCACTCACAAACATAGAGGAAAATCATAATCTCAATGATGTTGTTCTTGTTGGGTGAGTCATAAAACAAAGAAATACAAACTCTACCTAACTTTCCACCAACATTTTTTAGTGACTCTACTACAAATTGAAAGGTACATTTTATTTATAAAAAAATGAAGGTAATATTCACCTTGCAAAATAAGTTTTGAAACTTTTTTGAAATAATGCTTATAATTGATAGAACATAGCCCATGCTTTTACTATTTTTTAGCTTTTCTATCACTGCCCATGCTCTAATTTTGGGTTGAAAGCATGAAGATATTCCATATGAAACCAAAATATGAATATCTTGAAAATATTGTGTCAAAAAAAAATAAAAATATTTTTAAAAATCCAAAAATAAGGGATGATTCAATTTTTGTAAGTGATGATATAGTGAGAAATGTTTTCCTCTTCATATTTGCCTTCAAAAAAATATGATTTGTGAAATTTTTGATGATCTAAAGAGAGTATAGTTTTTGAAATATTTATATGGAGATGTACAAATCAAAATAAGATAAGTCTACTCACTCAAATAATTCACAAGGTGGAACAAATAAAAAAAGAATAAGTTATTAGTGTTGGTGATGAAAGTGGTGGTTTGAATTCTACCATGGTAAACACTCCAGTAGAGGAATAAACTTATTTCATTTGGTTCTCTAAATAAAATGTTATAAATTCATCTAAAGTGAAATAAGTCCTATAAAAATGCAATTAAAATATAAATTCAACAACCTTCCAAGAAAATGAGATAATTCATGATTAGAGTAAGCTTCACATTGAAAAAGAATATGTGTATGTTGATGTTGAGCATAAGCACAAATAATATTTTAAATAATAAAAAATAAGTAATTAGCAATAAATTTAAGATCATGTTGAACATCATGATGTTTTAGTCCCAACCTCAACTTTGGAGGTATAGAAAGAAGATTTGGTTTAGCCATCCATGGTTAAAGAGCCAAACGAGTAGCCACAAATCAAAGATGAGGTGTGATTTAGTTTGTTAGTATCTTAGACTCGTATTTGGTAAATATTCTTTCTATTCATTAGGAAAATTGTGTGGTTAAGTGTTATATTACATATTCATCTTCCTATCCATGACTCATGTTTTTCTCATAGATATAGTCAAAATCATATTGTTAATTTTTATCATGGCCTTATCAAAATTATCCTAATATTTTCAAAACTTGTTTTCCAAGGACTCATATTTTGCATACCCCATGAATTATCATGTTTAGTTAGCTACCCCACTTTCTCCCTTGAAAATAGTTTAATTTTATGCATTTTTTTGGTTTTGTTTTTCCATTTCATTTATATATATATATATATATATATATATATATATATATATATATATATATATATATATATATTGTGTGTGTGTGTGTGTGTGTGTGTGTTTGTGTTCAATAAATGTAGCTTGTACACTATGATGTTTTCCCCTTCTCCTCGCATCATTCTATTTTTCCCAAAATAAGTTTTTTTTTGTGTTCTTTGATGGATAATTTTTGTTATTCATATATATTGTTATAATGTTGTTGATATAAACCCATTTTCAATAGTATTCTCTCCAATTTCATTAAAGATTCACAAGATGGTTATAATGTAACATTAGATTACCATATAATGACAATGTGGAGAAATAGTGAAAAAAACTTATTTGGAAGGTCAGAGATTAAAAAAACTCATTTCCATGTTTCTTAATCATAACATGATGTTTTTCAGTAAACAATTAATGAAATATCAAGATATGAAAAGAATGTTGGTCAATTCAAAATGGAAACATGAGTTTGTTGTATAGTTTAGTATGCAATACCCATCTAGATTATGAATTACATATTTGGTTAACCTTATAAAAAGAGTAAGGACATATGCATTCATTATCAATCAAGGTGAACAAAAATCACAATAAAAATATCCTTCTCATGGGTATTATAAATTAAATCTACATAACTTTTTTTATATTACCTAAAAAGATCTAAATTTTCATTTCAGCTTTGAGAGTGAGAATGACCAAACAATAGTACAAGAGATACTCAAATCCACAGAGGAATTAAATGGTGAATATATTTCAAAATATCTTTGATATGCTTCTTGCAATATAAGATGAACTTGTGTCTGAGCAAAATGGATTTCATAAAGATTTTTGCATTCCCATTCTTCCATTTGAAAGAGATCATCCAGGTTCACATGTTCACACAAAAATGAATATTTTATGCATTATTGCGACATAAAATGAAAGGATTGTGGTTATTTTTTTTAGACATCCATATGGCACTAAAATTATTTGTGAAATTTTGTCAAAAAATTTAGATTGCATCATTTATTTGAGACATTTTGTGTGCTACCTACTCATATGATAATAGGTAGAGTAGATTTCATGATTATTCCAAGTAGGTTTTAGGAATGTGGTATAATCCAACTAAATGCAATGCACTATGGAATGGTTACGATAGTTGCATCAAAAGGTAGACTTGAGATCACTTCTCAAGAAGATATGTTCATTATAAATTTATCTAATTTATGAATATTCACTATTTTTATGACAAAAATATACATGAATATGAAACATCATATAAAGAGTATATACAATTGATATGGGAAATAAAAAAAAAATGTCTTGAAAATGAATGAAAGAAGTTGTTTTTAGCAATCAAACAGGTAAAAATTTTAAACAAGGATCTGGCTTGACAATGCATATTCATTCTTATATGATCAAGATAAATGAACTGGCTTCGATTGGTCAAATCAAGACATAAGATCACGTGCTACATTTTTTATAGAGTTTTAGTGAGTATGATCTAGCCTAGAAATGTGTGTTCATTACCATATAATTGGGATAGGTGAACTCATTTCTAGTTGGTCATATCCAAATTTCACTACCATTTTATTTCATTTTCTATCATTTTTAATTATTGTCCTATTTAATGTGATACTCTACCAAAATCCATAACCCACTAGACAAGGATTATAAAACCCATTCAAATCTCTTTTATGTTCTACCATAATTTTAATTTCATCATAAGATCTAAATTTTTGTTTCATTACATAGACCAATTTAATTTGATCATTTTTAATTATAAACACTTGGTGTGAAAATTTAGTCTTGTAACTTAAAACCTTTATACTTGTCAAGATAAAAATATTGATTGGTCTTGATTCCCAATGTGTTACAGATCATTGATAAGACCAATTTAATCTTATTTCCTATGGTGATCAAGTTTCCTATATTACTTGATGAATTTGATGGCATTATAGGGTATAAATAAGTACAAATAGTTATCAAGGTGTTGATGAGGTCTAACAAACCTATTTTGGTTGTGGTTCTTGAGGTACCCAAAATAATTGAAGTAGATGGTGAGTGTGATATATCCAACAAGGTCTATATATATTGGACTAAGTTCATGAATTATCATGAAAAGGTGATGGACTTGATCTATTTATGAATAATTTGTACCATGGGTACCTAAATACTTGATGGGATTGATAGGGTTTAAAAGTAATTTTAATTGATTATTGGTGTTTCAAGTGTCAAAAACATCTGATGGATCTAACACATTAAGAATATGAAAAGTGACACAAGTGATCTAAGTTACCAATGGAATAGATAGGCCCAATGAGGTTTACATGGAATGTAAAAATAAAAAATTAAAATGTTACACCTACCTTAGGTTCTTGATGGGACTCATAAACCCAACATAGACCACAAGACCAAAAATATTGTTTTAAAAAAGTTTGAATGTTAAAATTAACAATGGAATATGAAGGGTATTCCCTACTATATATAAATAGGAGAAATGGAAATTTTATTTAAGGGTCTTATTTCCTTCAACCTTTTGGGTAAGAGCTACTTGCAACTGTATGTTGTGGCTATGTAATTTTTCATATTTTAATAATGGAATGCAAACAAGTAAGTGATATCAATATTTGGATTTGTGGGTTTTGATTTTATTTATTTATGAATTATGTATTTCTATTCATAGATAGATAATCCATTTAATTATCCACTTTTATTGGTTGTGTGTAATTCACAGAGTTTTCAAAATTTGTTTTGAAAATCCTATGCATAGGCTTGGTAGCAAGTGTACCCAATTTGAGTTTATAGGAGACCTTGTGCTTTTAGGCAATCCTTTTATTCCCATTAAATATACTAATCCTATGCTCATTTTTCATGAGATGAATAATTGCTAATTTTTCATTTAATTCTAAGTTTTTATGATACTTATATGCATTTATTCCACTATGGGTTTCTCTCCTTTGCCTCCACCTTCCTCCTTTATTCATCCATTTTCATCTTCCACCATTTCCCAAATTTATTTCCTTTTTTTTGTTTTCTTGTTAAAATTACACAAAAACCCCAAAAATACACATATCCTATGAGTGAACTTCCCATCTCAATGGTGATTTCTCTAATTGTTGGTAAATTTGTGTCACTTCTCGTTGGGTGAGCCATAAAACCAATAAATACAAAAGTGGCTTAAATTTCCACCAACATAATGTAAATAGAGATTTTCCATTATGTGAGAAATTTTTATATCGATATATCTATTTGTGAAATCCACTCTTGGGTGAGCATGTTCCATGTTTAAAAAAATGAATTAATAATGGTGGATTAAACCTAATTCTTATAAATAAGTAGAATAAGGAAGAATGCTGAAAATGAATCATTAAACAATGGATTCAAAGTAAATGACTAAAATATAAAAAATGAATCTATTTTAAACAAGATTAACTATGAAAATAAATGATAAAATTAGATATTATGTTCATCTAAATGACTGCATTGACCGGTAGAATACTCAAACAAGAAAGTGGAAATATTCCCCACCAAAAACTAAAAACTAAAACTAACAAAATATCAAGGTCGAAACTATCCTAATTAGGTTAGGATTGTTTGACAATCATGACCCAAAAATGACATTTTTGACCCTTTATAGACAAAATTAAATTACAAAACAATATTGTAGGACATTTAGACTTAGATTAATGTGCATAATTTTGACCTTTAGGGATGTGTGGAGACCTACAAATATATTTTTGAATGTTTAAATTTAGTAGGGTTTGCAATGATTGAAAACATAAAAAAAGAAAAAATGTGGAGTGTAATTGAGATAACCTAACCCTAATTAACCCCATGATGACTAAACACTACTTGCATATTTAATATTATGAATAGTAATTCAAGCCTACCATTTAACCCTTTTTATAATTAAGGGTTGGGAGGAATATTATATTTAAGAATGAGATTACCTCTTACTAAAAGCATGAAAAATAAATAATTAAATTTATGATATTTTATTTCAATGTTGAATTATGAAAGTAGTAAATATATAAAGTATAATTTCAAATATTTATTTTATTGCACAATCATGAAGAAGAAATCATACTTAGCTTATGCAATTATGTACAGACATATCTAAATTTTATAAGTGTGGAAATAGGTTGTTTGATGTTCAAGAACTAGTCACCAGATTCTAAAAATATATATTTTTGGATGCCTAGAAACTTACGTCGACTTGTGGACACTTACATCAACACTATTGTCTTATTCTCAATACAATATTATTGTATTGAATGTTAAATATATTAGGGTATGACCACATGGGAATTTATGGTTTTTTTGTCACCTTTCATCTAATGTATCTGTATCTTGATCATAGGCTCTATATCACTATTTTTAGCCCAAAACCCTATCTCTCCACCTTAGGCTAGGTTACCTCCCATATAAATGGGTTAGTGGGTTCATGGTGTAGATTTGATCTCAAAGACCCCTTTGTCAATGAGATTTTCTTACATAGACAATACTCCAAGGAGGGCCTTAGACTTATGTATTTATCCCCTATGTGTGGGATTGTGTGAGAACAAGGGTGAAATATATTATATGAAGATGCATGTAGTGATATAGCTTGTAACTTGACAAATATGGTTCATGGGTTGTATTTTGAGTGATTTAGACCTATAATATGAATATTTATATTATTGATATGTAGATAGGGATGAATAGGGAAAAATATCTTAGCTGTGTAATTAATTTATTAAGCTTGAATAGGTGCTTAATTGATATTTTTCTAGATGATTAATGAGTATGCTTTTACTTGTGTTTTTACTATTTTTTTTAAAATAATCCTCATGGAAGGGTTAATGACATTATTAGGCCAACCCATACACTTAAAAACATTTTAAATTTGAGTGTTTTTAAAGTAAGGACACTTGTATTGGATTACTGACAAGAGTGTCTATGATTTTGTCTTTCCTTGAATATAACTGTGTAGGATGTAGGAAAGTTGTTGAGGTTATGTAACTGACAGTGAAGGATATATATCATATTTTAAGTGTTCTATGGTTATATGTGATCTAGATAATTATAATAATTAGGTTTTGAATAAGAAATAAGTAATTAAACCCATTGAGGTGCCAAGTGTGAGCCTTATATTCACTTAAATCCACTCGCCTGCGTTATCATTACTAATATTCGTATTAGTCAACACTAATTCCTCTTATCTAATTTATCCCCTTTTAGCCCCAATAATTTATCCCCCATTCCTATTCATCTATCTAATTTCTCCCCTTAATATTTATTTATATAGGAACCTTATTTTATCTCAATTCATCATTAATTCACCTAATCATCTCTTTATCTTAATCTAACCCCACTTACCTATTATTTGGGAATTTTAAATTCCCATGACCCATCTCCCCACCTAATATCCTATTATTAGGCTCTCCTACATCCCTAGCCCCTAATCACCCACCTAATCCCTATCTAATCCTCTATATAATCATCATTAACCCCTAATAAGGATTATAGAATCCTCCAAATCTAGAACCTTCTCTATTATCATCCTTCCTCTCTAGAAGCCTCTAAATCTAGAGGCTTCTAAGAAATTTTAAATTCCTTTTAATCCTCAACCCTTTATCTCGCACATCCAACTTCAAATATCATCCATTGATCTCTCCCTCCATTTTATATTTAAACAAGACTCTTCCTACATGGAAGCTAACTAGAATCCTCATAACATCTCCATGCCAAATCCAATCTTCATCAACATCCTTCATCAAGGAATTACCATATCCAAATTCTAAGTCTAAGGTAATCAATCCAATATCCTTTTGTTTTAATCCCTTTAATAATGGTTTGGATCACTTAGCTTTAGGATTTAAGTGTAAGATTGAATATTTTGTTCAACTAATTGTATTTCGTCCTAATGGCTCTAGAATTTACCTAGCAGTTTGATATTTAGGTGATTAAATTAAATAATTTAATCCAAATACCTCAAAAATACATCTACATTATGCCAACCATGGTGGGACATTAAATTCATTTTATACTAACATTTTGCACTTTGAGTGTGTTTTGCCTAAAGTTAAAGGTCAAATTTCAAGAAAAACTAGGGGCTCATCATTTTCAAGTTTTCTATCCACATTAATCATATTCTGGGACTTATAACCCATGTATATATATTATCATATGTTAAAATGTTTTCCTTCTTAGTCTACCATTAAGAATAGTTATGGTTTTATGGTTTTTGTAAAATAATTATAAAAGGCCTTCCTTTTTGGTTTCTTGTATATATTACCATTCTAAATACATTTAGTAGGGTGTACCCATTTATTGTAGTAAATGTTTATTATTCAATTCACCTATTCAGGCATGTAAAAACTAATGTTTAGAGTTTTGGTAGAATTTGATCTTACATATACCCTATGACTGTAGTTTTTTGATGAATTTTATCAAACAAATGACATCCTTCATATTGGACATGGTCATTTAAGAATTTGGTCTTGCCTCTATAAGTCAGTCTCCCTAGCATTTTTCACCTTTTCCTTTTATTTCTGATTTGGTCCAATAATTTACTTGGCATTTCATCTTCTTTTTCCTCTCTCCTTTGTATTTACTACACCTAGACCTCACCTTTGACCTGGTAATTATTTCTATCACTTGAGGAGGAAAAAGTTGAGTAGATCAGGTCAATTTCCTATTTGAGAGACAATATCAATATAGTGTGAGGCTACTTATGCCTCTTAAGTTACATTGTCACTTTGGTCAAACATGTGGCACATCAATGGAGCCATGATAGAAGTAAACATAGTTACATTCAAATCTTGTGCCTATTATGTTCTCTACCCATTTGTTTTATTTTATCGTCTATCAAAATAGAATAACCTTTATGCTTTTAGAATACTACTAGGGCTCATCTGGAAAATAATATGCGTTATTAGTGATCTAGCTGAGATTGCTTCTATCATACAATCACTATCCCATCCAAGCTTATTATCTATTCTATCTTGTCCATATAAGGATTCTCATTGACCCATTCATTAGGGGATTCAAATTGAATCATGTGTTGACTGTTATAATTAGCCCTTATTCATTAGATCTCAATTTGATTCATATTCAATGACAAAAAATTCATTTACTCAAGAGCATCTCTATTAATTGACATCTATGGTGGATCGATTCCCAGAATCATTGAAGAGCTAGATCACATCAAGCAAGGCACAATACGTCTAGACTTCTAAATTTGTTAATAAGTAATGAAAGTAATTTTTAAACATCAAAATAAATAATCCTTGCATTATAATTCCATATTCCATATCTATTTTTTAAGTTACTATAATTACATTCCATGAAAAATGTGTCTTGTTCAATGATTTGGTCAAACACCTCACATAAATAAATTAAAACAAAAATGTAGTTTGAGTCCTACTCGTATTAATGCCTTTGTCAAAAAATTATGTTTGAACATTTAAGATTCATTAATATATAGTTTTAATAGTTGGTCCAATAATATTCTAAAATTATACTTAAAAAGCGGTCCAATGCTAATCTAAAACTATTCCACTTAAGTTACAACACATTTTTCATTTATTGATGAGTTAAGTCTAGTAGGATTCCCTCAAAATTCCCTTTTGAAAAGTAATTAAATAATATTAAAATAATTCTATTTATCCAAGTGACCTATGTATAGCTTCTTTTTAATAAATATACACATATATAATGTTTTTTAACATAACTCCATTTTAGAATTTTGTTTTCAAAAGTGGTAAAGACATAATTTTTCTAACCTGTAGGAACACAAGTACCTAAAGTAAAACATTTAAAATCACTAACACATGTGATTATAGGGTGATCAGTCAAAGGCCACACCCTAAAATACATTGAAAACCTTTGCTTTCCTTTAAAATTTTCTTTTTGAACATGTTGTTTATTTTATGAAATTTGGTGAATTTTGAGCCTCACGCAAGGTCCAAAGGGAGTATACATAGGGTACTACCTTGGTCCCCATAAGGGGCTCTTCCCATTAACCCATCTAGGGGATATCACCCTTATACCCCCACATCATGGCCCACTCACCCAAAAGAGTTATAGAGACAATTTACAATTTTTTATGGTGTTTTTCTTAAAGCCTAACACTTTATTTCTTATAGGGATAAATCTAGTGGATATTCTATTTTGTCTAGAATATTATTTTGTAGGCCATATTTTTTTCTAACATCATTTGCCTTGTAGGTTTCCCCTCAATATTATCAATCAAACTACTAATCATTGTCTTGTAGACTATCTCTTTTTTAGTGCCAAATTTAAACTACTAACTATGTGCTTGTAAACTACTTATCAAAGACTCCTTTTAACATTTTGAAAATTAGTTTTATCACTTTATCTTACATATTATTTATATTTCCTTAATCATTTTGTCTTATATATTTAAGCATCTTATAAATATATCACACTTAATCTTAATTAATTAATTAATTAATCTTTTTGTTTTCTTGTTTTTATCTCGAGGGCTATGGTGGTGTATGCTCTCCTCCTTTCATCTTAGCAGTGATTCCTAGAGGATAAAAAACCACATATAAACCCTCCATCCTTTTTATTTTCTAGGGGCTAGTGACCATGGATTTCACCACCACTCACTAGTCCAAACTCCATGTTCTGACAGAGTCTAAAAATTAGGGTAGTTATCATTCGGTGCCTCAATGGAATTCCCCATAAAGGGGTTCATATAGGGAGGGGAGGTTAATATACAATATAAAAGTAAGTTAGACATCTTATATAGATTTTGGCCCTACAGTACCTTCACATATATAAGTAATGTACCTAAAGAATCCTTGTACAAACCTAGCATAAGATCCTTAAGTTGTAATAGGCACCTCATTATCAAAGTTAGTATTAGATCCTAAGTAGCCATCATGTGAAAATGGGGTTGAGAGGCTTCAATCAATTATGTAATGGGTCACTGGACTATAGCCTCACCCATGAATCCATTTGATGGTGTGAGAGTCAAGTTACTCACCCTTGAGTTTACTAATCATAGGTTTTTTGGCTTGATTTATTTGATGTGTGTTGTGTTACACCAATGTTGTTTATGAGCCAAGTCATCCTTCACCTAAACCTATATAAATATCTACATTTTTTGCACATACCATCTTATATATCCTTGCCTTATGATTCTATCATCTTGTACATCCTATCACCCATTTGTACATATCATCTTGTATATCCTAGTCATTATCCCATTGTACATATTATCTCTTACACATCTCATACTATCTCCCATCACCACCTTGTCTTAATATCCTCCTTGTCCAACCATATATACCCCCCATTGCTCATCACCCCATCACTCGTATATCTTAGTGAAATTACTAGGTTAAAGGAAAGAGAGTATACCATGGTGTGTAAAACACACCTTGTATTTTCTTGAGCCCACTTAATTTTATGTGAATGACCTATAACCAAGATTATGTTACATGGGTAATCAGTGAATATAATATGAAATAAAATAATTTTAAAATACTTGAAAGAAATAGAGCAAGGACAAAGTACAATTATATGTTGATGAAATTATGTTGATCCTTGGTAGTTTGTCTTGGTATAGATGTTTCCTAACAGAAACATTGTATAGAGGTTCAAAAATAAACCTTGAATATGTGAAAAGGGAAATTGGATGGTGATCATACCCTTGATTTGGTATAAGGATGAATTGTGCCAAGTCTATTGAAAGCACAAAATCTTAGTTGTCAATCAAAGTATAACTAATCTCTCTAATTTAGCCAATCTCACGTGAATCAAATGGTATAATCATATGAGCCCTTAATAATTGAATCATAATTTGATCACACTAATAAAAAAGAGCCAATTACTGCAATAGATAAAATCTCAAATGTTGCATCTTGTTAAGGATGATGCATAAATGTATGTATAATTTGAAAGTGTATATGTAATTTCATGCATGTACACCTCAAATATGTCTCAATTTAAATTATCTATCACAATGTAACCTCTACTGTATAACATGTGTATAATATGTATCACAAATTTGAAAAACTATTTCCTAAATATGTGCCCAATGCATAAAATTATGTCCAAAATGTATATCTAAATCATGTAAACTATGTATTTGAATCAAATTATGCCCATTATGTCAACTTTATTTATGCGGATTCATTTATTCTATGACATTACTCCACTGATATGCCACCATTTTGAGGTGATGGGATTACAAAAGTGATAATCACCTCATCTCAAAAGGATAAGACAACTATGTTATATCTGTGTGAATCATGTAATAAAATAAACATATAGTAGTGTCATGTCAAATTAGATATATCAATTAATATTTTAGTATGCATACCTAACAAGCCCTAAGATGCATGATATGAATCATGGAAACATTTATAATATAACAAGCTCATAAAAAATAAGCACACACACAAAAATATTCAAATGTCACACAAAGAGGGGTATAAGGAAACCACAAACAAGGGGAATGTTCAAATTCTACACACTCAAGTGGAAGCCATGCGAAACTTCCACACACAACACAAGTAAAATTCAGTGCTCTATGGCCAACAAGCAAAGGAACATGTTAAAATATCCCACAAGCGAGATAAATAAGAACAGAAAATGTACACTCAAGTAAACTAATTTAAAAAGATGAAGTAATGATACATAATAAACTATCATAAGAATTTCATACTAGTCCCTTCATACATGTGTTAGCAAAATGACATGTATAATATCATACCAAGTATACTGTGTAAGATAGAAACATGAGTAGAGGCATGTGTAAGATATATAAGATCAATAAGATATTGTAAAATTATAATAGAACAATAGAATCTATGTCAATCATGATCATATAGAATTAATATTCCCCTAATGTAGTATATCATGCTGGAATACGAAAGGTCCAACATCAACATCTTTGAGATATCATGGGTCTAATGTATGCATTTATCACACTCAAGTACCCATGAAACATATGTGTGTCTAATAAAGATATGATATCTACTAACATAAAGTAAATAACATATGCAAAATCTATTAAACATGTGCAATGCTAAATAATTTTAGTTTTTTGAATCATTTGAATGTTTTTTAATTTTCTTGAATATTTGATTTTTTAATAATTTTTGGAATGTTTGGAAAGAGAGTGTAATTGATTATCCCATCTAATTGATGCTCATATGGTGTTTTATACTCTTAATGTGGTGTCAAAAATGGTCATTCTCCCAAAGATCACACACATATGTCAAATCTAAAATTGGAGAATTTATACTACTCTGTCTATGCCTCATAGGAATCTATGGTCATGAGGTAATAATAAAATGTGTAGTGGTTTGTGAAACCCATTATTTAGTGTTCTATGGTAAAATATTGGTCATTTTTTATTTAGTTTTATTTAGTGATAACTGAGGCAATCACTACACACAATGGAATCTTGTTGGGAATAAAAATACTTGATTATAATGATCATGTACCAATTATTATTCTACTTTCTATTCTAACACAATAGTTGGTACATATCTATACATATCAAGTGTATCTATTTCATTTATATCCTTCTAACTTGGTTTAGGTATTTATTCTTTCCATGTATAAAATGGAGGTGTCAAATAATGGTTATATTTTAAAACATTTGATTATGTGCTTCCCCCAAGTGCACCTCTAATAAGATCTCAATCGATGAATGGTCCCTTGGTAGGATCAGTGTGGGAGAGATTGGTCATTATATAATGTATACTAGGATAAAAAATTCTTCTAGTGGTTTTCTTATACAAGAATTGATAGACCATGCATTCCTTATTAGGAACGACATGGTATGTTTCAACCCTCTTAGAGTGACCTATAGAAGAAGTAGGATAATGACACCTTGTTGTCTCTTTCTCAAATGTAATAAACACTTTATATAAAAGTTGTGTAAGATTTTTATTTACATAAAATAATCATTATCATGATGCCCTTTAATACCATGGTAAATTCAAAAAAGGTTATTTTTTCACCTTTTCAAATTTGTGTGGTAGATGGAAGTAATTTGGAGGAAGAGTAATCAATTATTTATCCAATAATGTATGCAACATATCATGGGATATATCTCTTATGCAATCAAAATAAACACTATAGATGGTAGGAGGTATTATGTATGTGGTTTCCTTTATTGTATTTAGAACTTTTAGTGCCTATTCCTTGGTATGCACTACTGATTTAGAATAAGGTATTTGAGGTGGCTCATGACGCTTCTTGTTTTGTTTTTTTTATTTTTAGGAATTATTTGAGACATGTTTTCATTTAGGTGAATAAATATATGATTCAATATTGGTATTTTTTAGGAAACATAAATATTTATGCACATCCTACTATAAAGTATCATAATAAGGTAAGGGTTTATAAAATTCCCTTTCTCTAATTGGATAAATAATACCCTTACTGAATATGAATTTTACTTATGAATATGAGGCTGTGTAGTTCAAAGAATATAATATATCTTTAAATCCAATAACATAGTCTTGAACAAATTCATCCTTATTTTGAGTTAAGGATTATAAATGGTCTAATGGTAGATTGGGTAATTTATGTTTATAGAAATAAGATAAAAATATATCCTCAAGTTTTTGAAAGGTTGGTAAGGAACCATTTGGGAGGTTATAGAACATATCTATAGCTTCTTGAGATAAACTTCTATGGAAGGATTTGAGTAACATGTGTCCATCTTTAACCCAATGGTCAAAGGAGTTTATATATTATTTAAAATGACTAATAGGATATCCTTGAGAATTGAAGGAAGAAAACAAAGGCATGAGAAAATTATAAATATAGGGATGATCAAAACCATTTCATGTAAGGGTTTGGTCCTCCAAGATATTATCATTAAGAGTAGACTCATGGGAGAACACTTATAACTTAAGGTTAGTCATTTGGCATTGAAGATCTCCTATATAAGTCATAATAGATAGAATGTCACTAGGAAGGATTGGTAAAGAGGTTGAAGAGGTGATTATAGGTTGTAATTTACCATCCACTTTAAACATATGAATAATATGATCTTTACCACCATCCTTGCATTCTAAGATAAGGTCATCATGTGGTTTGGAAACATTATGTAAAGGGATATCCATTTTACATTATGATTCAAGAGAGGTAATTGTATCATTTTGGATGCCATGAAGGTTTATAAAACTATCATGGGAAAAGGCTTGACTATTTTAACTTTCATTACATGCTAGAGGAATACAATATGTACTTTAATTATTTTCATCTAGGATTAGAACATGCTTTTGAGCAGAAAATATAAATGATGGAAAAAGAGGAAAATTCTATATTTTTATTGAAACATCATCATAATGAAGAAAAATGCAATTTTCACTTTCATTTTTGAATTCAACAGAGAAAGGGATAGAATATGAAATATCACTTTCTAGTTTAGATACATCATTGTCATATGAGAAAGGAACATTAACATAACTAGTTTTTGAATCATGAGTTGCATTATTGCTATTTGACTTTGGAAATTATTTAATTAATAAACCTTTGGAAAACATGTCTTTTTGTATATATTGAATTTGAATAAGAGTATAAAACATTCAACTACACTACTTTAAATAGTATTATAAATTTCATCTTTCCAACCTAAAATGATAGAGAGATAAGTAGTACCTACATTTGTATCATTGAGATCTATATAGATAAGTACTTTCACTATATTTGTTTGACTTATTTAAAGAAGGAAAAATATTTTAAACATTATCAATAGCTTGGAAAGAAGGCAAACAATCATCCTTTTCAACATGTTCATTATTAGAAAGAGAGTAAATGCATTGTGTTATGCATGATTAATTGTTATTTTCAATATCATGAATGCTAACTTCTTTCATGTCTATTGTATCATCTTTATGTGATGCAATAATAAAGTTTATTATTTTTTATTTTTTGGGAATTTTATCATTAAAATTAGAATAAATAAGAGAAATAGGATACTCATATTCATATTCAAGAGGTGTATAATCACATTTATAACCATATGAACACATGTTATGATTCTTGACATATTCATTTAAAATTAAAATTTCATTATTAGTATTTTCATTATCATAATTGTAAGAAAATGTGGATGGTTGGGGATGTTTTTTTACCATAAGATCCTCATAGGAAATACATTGGTCATCTTGGACATTAAATATGATATCCAAAATATGGGGTCTCATATGGATTTCAATAAGAGTATCCATGATTAGGTTTGTAAGTTTGGACACACAAAAAAAGAGAAATAACACAAGGATTAGGGGGAAATGTGAAGAAACATACCTTAATCTATGCCCATGCAATAATTAAGATTTAGAAAATAAATACAGTAATCTCAAAATGATTTTTTTAAAGAAGGTGAAACCCAAAATGCAACTTTAGGTTTTGTTCAAATAAATATAGAGGATGAGTTCTCTATAATGTTTAACTCTTTTTATAAATCAAGGGCTAATAAAAATAGGTTGCTTAGGAGTGAGATAATCTATTAGTAAAAGTAGGCCAATTAAATAATTTAGTTTATAATATCTAATTTTAGTGTTGAATTATGAAAATACTAAATATAAAAATTACAATGCAAAATAATATTTCAATTGCACAATAACATAGAATAAATAATACTTAGCTTATGCAATGATGTGCACATAAATATAATATGTATGTGTCTGATGTTCAATAACTAGTCATAAAATTTTATAAATATTATTTTTAGTTTCCTAGACACTTCATTACCTTGTAGACACTTATGTAGATGATGAAAGGAATGATGACTAGATCATACCAAGCTGTAAAATATCAAGTGTTGAAAATAAAGAACATCAAAAAAGGAGAGATTTGTAAAATATAGGGTTGCAAACTAATATGCATAATAAAGTAGTAAATATAATATATTAAATCCAAACTTATATGTTTTTACAAATGAAAAGCCTTACATATATAGTCAAGGAAAAATATGGAGAAAATAATCCTAAGCAATGTGGGATAAATGCACAATAGGAAAAAGAAAAAAAGAACCTAGTAAACATGAGTAACCTCAAAGATTTGGTACTTTCATAGTCCATATAATAATAAGGTAGTTTTTGGGATAAACTATGTGAATTTTTTTAATCAATGTTTCAGATCCACATATGTGATCCCTCATCAAGAGAAAATAGAAATGAAGAACAACATGGCCTTGCACTCAATAAAATATGTGAATCATAGACATGGATCTAAAACATTGAGAAATAATAAAAATTTCACATCGTTTATCTCAAAAACTACTTCACTACATGAGTAACCTACTCTAACATCACCCCTTAAGTGAATCTAGGGGCTAAAAGTAGATTAAAAGTGGCATATCCATAGTATGAGTCTTGACAACAAGCCCTGGTGTATAATATATCCATGAAGTGGAGAAAGAGAGAAAACCCATAGGAAACAAAACTCCCCCAATAAAAAATATGATGTAAAATAAATAATGAAAGAATTCATATGGAATCCCCCAAAGATAACTACCATTGACAATGAAGTTGTTGATACTCCAAGTTAGGATCATAATATGAGCAATGTCTATGTTGAGATACTCAAATATAAGACTATATAATCTCCATATGTATCAAATAATGTTTCTTCCTTTTTCCAACGTAATAAAATGAATGGTGTACTATAAGTCTACGCATTACACAATGGTGTACTATAAGTCTACCCATTACACAATGGTGGAGGCAAAAATACAAAGATATCTAAGCCATGCCCAAAATCTAAAGTGTGGCATAGGTTTGGAAAGATCATTCATAAGAAGGAGATGTAATGCCAAAAAAGTGAACCAATCAAAAGAAATATATGGAACATTATCTAAAATAATGTACATAAAAATTGGAACATAATGTTGAACAAATGTACTCTCAATAAAACCAGTAAAGTCCTTTGAAGTGATAATATATAGTGTCTCAACATCCTAAATAGGAAAAAAATTAAGTTCTATAAATAGATGTCCCATGTTTGGTTAAAAATCATCTCATAGGGGTGGATTGATAAAAATAAGATCAATGTCCATCGGGAATATGTCATCATAAGAAACTATAAAAGGAGGATAAAGTACAACATCAAAAGATAAAACATCACTAATAGGAGGAGAAGGTGATGGAGAAAAATCATCCATGTCACCATCATAATATAAATATTCACTAATATGAGAAGGAAGTGAAATAAGAGGTAGAGTAAGATAGGGTTTAGAAAACCCAAAGGGATCAATAGCTTCCTCAAATAAGGCTGAAATAACATCCCAAGATTCCTTTAGTGATGTGGCATCCACAAAATCAATGTGCAAGCTTTATGAAACATTAAGGTGAATCAAGATTAGAGCCCCATCTTGTATAGATTCAATCCAGACAATATCTTCCTCATTAGTGAATTTTGGAAGGTCACGAAGTACTATTATCCAAAAATATTTCAATCAAATGTATATCTTCATTTTTATTTTCCAAATAGTGTAATTTGAGGTGTTGAAGGGATCCATTGTCAAAATACAAGTATTAATTTGGGAATAAGAGATAATTATCCTCCCCCCTCAAAAAAAAAAATAACAACTCTTGATTCAAAGAATGACAAGGAACAAATAAACCCCCAAAAATGTACAAGCCCCCCCTCCCCTACCCAAAATTTGGCACTTTATAATTGAATGTGTTTTAAAAGATAAATGACCCCAATGGATGGGTAATTAAAAACATATAATTTTGAAAAAAATAGAAGTCAATTTTGAGTCACAGTTTAAAAGTTATATCTTTTACAAGTTTCCCATCATTAAAATGTGTCAAATAAGTAAACATTGCACAAAAAATATTAAATACTTGGAAAAAATTAAATTCTTTCTACCAAATTTGGAAAAAATTAATTTGAATAAAATTTACAACAAAGGAAAAAAAAGTGTTTTTAGTGGGTGTTTTTCCACTTAGATCAATCTTCCACAAGATTTGGTTTTTTCCCTTGATCATGCATAAAAAAATCGTATAAAAATAGATTGACAAGGTCAACTTCGGAGCCTCATATCTCCTTGAATACTACTCAGAATCCTTATTATGACCACTTTATAAAAACTAATTGAAGTCCTATTTCCATTGGAAGAACATTTTGGATCAAACACCTATGTGAGGAGAAAGCTAATCTACAAGATAGTTGTAATTTTATGGAAAAAAAATGCAGTTTATCCAAAAAAATGAAAAGCATTTGGATTATAAGAACTTTGAAAAAATATCAATAAACTCCCACATAGATGGATGTAACACCTAATAATTTGATACCATTAAAGGAATGAGAATAGTATCATTCCAATAAGCTAGGAGTATGAAGTATTAACCACAAAAGCATCACAAGAAGCTGCAAAGGCAAAGGCAAAGGCAAATCATATAATATCTAGAAATTAAATTATTTTTTCCTTTGTTTAAAATTTCCTTCAAATCCATTTTTTTAATATATTTGATATAAATAATGTATTTTTTTCCAAGCATTTAATATTTTTTGTGCAATGTTTACTTATTTGACATATTTTAGTGATGAGAAACTTGTAAAAGCTATAACTTTTTAACCGTGACTCAAAATCAAGTTTTATTTTTTTCAAAAGTGTATTTTTTAATTATCCATCTATTAGAGTCATTTATACACAAAAATGAAAAGAATTTACACTAATGTTTTTTTTTGAAAAACCTCAATGAACTCCCAAATAGATGGTTGCAACACCTATGACTCTGATTTGATGACTAGATCAATCCAAGTCATAGAATCTCAAGTGTTGACAAAAAATAAGATAAAAAAAAGAGAGATATATAAAATAAATGGTTGTATGTTGATATGCATAACAAATTATCAAATATCATATATTACATCCAAACTTATTCTATGTTGTTACAAATGAGAAGTCTTGCATATATAGGCAAGGACAAACAAGGAGCAAATAATCCTAACCAATGTGGGATAAATGCACAATATGAAAAAGATAAAAAACACCTAGTAAACATGAGTAACATTATCCAACACATGTTACTGTCTATATCTCAATTTAACTTTCATGTATAGAATGATTATTATATCAAAATGCAATAGCCTGGGTATTTTTGGGTTTTTTTATCACCTTTTGTCTAATATATATGGATCTCATACACAAGCTTTGTATCATTTTTTTTAGCTCAAAACCTTAGTTATTTTCCTTAGGTTAGGTTTCCTTACCCAAAAATGGGTTAGTGGGCCCATGGTGTTGAGGTGACCTCAAAGACCCCTTTGTCAATGAGTATTACCTACATAACCAATACTCTAAGGAGGGTATCAAACTTATATAATTCTCTGACATGTGGAAAACATGTGGGAGTGTGTGTTCACAATGATGAAATATACTATATGAAGATGCATGTAGTGATGTAGCTTATAACTTGACAAATATGTCTCATGGGTTATCTTTGTTGTTTTATATTATTAATGACTGTGTTTTAACATGTATTTATATTATCTCTTTTGAAATAATCCTCAAGGAAGGGTTAATGATATTCTTACGCTGACTCGTACACTTAGAAATATTTGTAAATTTGAGTGTTTATAGGGTAAGGACACTTGAATTAATTAGGGATAGTAGCGTTGATGATATCATCTTTCCCTAAATGTAACTATCCAGGATGGAGGAAATTTATTGAGGTTATATAACTAAAATTGAAGGATATATATCATATTTTAGGTGTTATGTGGTTACACATGATCTATATAATCAAAATAATTAGGGTTGGACTAAGAAATAAGTAATTAAACATTATGAGGTGGTGAGTGTGATCCTTTTAGATTAAATGAATGTCAAACTAAAGGGTAGAGCCTTGAGATATATTTATCAAGTGCACAAGACTAGTTTAATACATAAATTCATATCTAAGTATTTACACCCATATAGTTCTTCCACCTAGAGTGTTTTGTATAATTTTATTTCTTTGAATATGCATAAACATATATAAATGGATCAAATAATTTATCATTCTTCATTTTTGTCTAAGAAAAATAAACTTATGGTTTGGCTAAGGATTACTTATAATGCTTGGTGTAGATACTTCATTTCTATCATCTAATGTCGTCATTATTCACCATTTACTAATCCAAACTATCACACTATCACAACCCCAATTCTACTACCATGTCCCTATTTTATGTCAATTCATCACATAAACCTAATATAATTATATCACCAATAAACCATAATCCTATCATTTTCATCCCTAGTCTAACTCGTCACTATTTGGCCATCACCCCAAATCAATTAATCATATTTCATTTGAACCTTGTCAAATACCACAAAAATGTAAATCATGATTATTCAAATAACTAATAATATTATGAATTTGATTAATACTAATAAAATAATCCATGGAAATATAAAATAAATAATATCAAAAAATCAATAAAATCAAATATCATCAAATCACTTAAAATTCTAAGTCAATCAACAAAATCCAAGGCAATAAAAAAATGTCAATGACAAGGGGATAGGGTACAAACAAGGCACTCCTCATTAAAAACACATCATTACATCCTCAACCCAAAACATTTAATTCTCAACTCCTCTCATTCAATCAAGAATTTGAATCTATTTTATCCGTTGATTTTGAATATGTTCCAATGGTCCATATCATTTGTAAAAATATATAAATTGGAGGCCTCACCTCATTTACATTAATCTAAATGAGCCTAACTACATTATTCCAATTTAGAGATCAAATATTATGATTAGGCCATCCACTCATCAAGCCAATCATAAATTTATCAAGGGGATATGTTGATAAATTATTTACATGCCTCGTACTAAGTAACCACATCAATTTTAAACCATACAATGAAAGGGAATTTTCATTGGCAAGTGGAAGTAATAACAATGTTTTTTTCTCTTTCATGCTCATTATGAAGTGTATTGTCTTGTTAAAGTATACATTTTATACTTTATTTCGGTTTTTTAAATTGTATTTTCTCTAACTTGCTTGTGTAGATTTTTGACACACCTGGTAGGATAGGTCCCACGATATTTTGTATTGTGTTTTCTTGCTAAGTAGTTTTTGATTGGATAATTATATTTTAGAGTTTAATTATGGTTAAAATTTGATTAATTTTGTAAATTTTGGTTTAAATTTCTATTTTTAGTAGAAAAACATCTTTTTTATATGTATAAGTGTTTCCATGATAAAAAAATGATGTCCACATAGGATTAGGAAGTGTCTACATTCTGCCTTTTTGTGTGTCTATTTTTAGCATTTATGTAGACAATGCAACATCTAAATTTTTTGTAATAGTGTATGTGTTGTGAATTGACATCTATGTCTTATGATATGTTGTCTATTTAATTCCCTCTACATAAATGCCATTTTGTCTAGGTTACGAGCAATGTGTACATCTAATCGTTCAATGTATCTATTTAACCATTTTTTATTTGTGTTTTACTCTTTGGAATATACATTTTGTATGTGCAGTTTGTACCCTTTTAGTAGTTATGTATAACCATTCGGTGTCTATGTTTAACTATTTAACGTATGAGTGTAACCATTAAACATCTAAATTCTATTTATTTTTAGATGGAATTTATGTAGACTTCATGGCATCTACTTCATTAATATCATATCCATCCTACTAAATAATGCATTAAATATGTGTCATAGTGTTTGCATATTTTGATCACTAACTTGAAGGTTTTCTACTTGTCAAAGACCTTCAAAGTAAAATACTAACAATTTTTTTTGGGATCACTTGTCGAAGGCATATTATCAACCTAACAAACACATTTAACTACTTAAGCTTAATAAATTAATCTTGTTTGTGCATATTTTTATTAGCTTCATTTATGTGTGTTTGCCCAACTTAAGTACCATGTATGTTCATTCCTTGCACCATAAGGTGAACTTGAGAATAATAAATAGTCTAGGTCATATGTGTCACCTTAAGGACTTATTGTGTATTCTCTTCCCTCATGATACAAGGGAAAATTTGTAATCATAAACAACTCAAATTTATTTATTTTATCTTTATTGGGTTTTACAACCATAATTTCATCACCGAACATATAGATAAATCTTATGTTCTAGTGAGATATACAAATTAAGGAGCTGACATTATTGGCCAATTGATTATCCATTCTAATAGTGTCATGAAGTGAGGTGGTTAAACCACCAATACCTAAGCCCTAGATAACACCCTTGTATAGATTTGGGATTCAATTTAATTATGAGTTATATAGACAATTTACCTAGTTAGCCTTATTCAACCTAATTTAAGAGTCTCTAAGCCACATATAGATAATAATATAAAGAACATAATATTCCCCATGATTAGCCACCATGTTCCTTTTTGGTATTATTAATAGGAAAATAGTCGCATGCAATCCTATTTGATTAACATAATTAGTTTTATTTGTGTGTCATGTTTTACCCTTGTGTTAAACCAACATCAAAACTAAATCAAACTAATTCAAACATAATAAAATTAAATCCAAACCAAATCCAACCTAAATCAAATCAAACCCAACCTAATCCAAATCAAATCAAATCCAAAACACGTACAATCAATTCAAACCATTTTCTAGAACCAATCTAATTCAGATCAACCACATTGAATCCAAAGAGAAATAAATTTCAACACATAATCATGACACCTAAAATAAGACTCACATATAACATAAATCAAAATATAGATACCAAAACCCCTTTCACTCATTCAGTTGAACAAGAATGCTTCCATGACAATGATACTTCTAGCTTAGCCGACCAGAGTGAGTATAATGAAAAAGGTCATGGCTTGCTTAAGAATGATCAAGGTAAATCCCAAACGGATATGTATATGTGTGTGTGTGTGTGTATATATATATATATATATATATATATATATATATAATTATTTTGATGTGCTTGTAAAGATAGGTGTTCACCTTCCTCTTGATCACAGTCTTAAGAATCTAGGCCCTATTATAAGCAAGAAAAATGTAAACATCCCTTACCTCAATCAGGGGACTTATACTATCATGTAGATCAAAATTAAATCAATGTTGAATCCACATACCAAAATAAAAAAATTAGTGTCATCTATACCACCCCTATCAAAAGGAAATCGAATCTAGTATATCAAATCAACCAAGATGAAAATCATGTTGTGTTTGATAAAATTTAGAAACTTGGCTATAATTTGGTGGGCCTACTAACACACACCCACCAAAAAAAATAAAATAAAAATCAATTGTTAAATTAGCAATCCCATTAGAAAAAATCAAACAATCAACCATTAACCAATCTACAACTATCCAATTCCAATCAACCACCATTGAATCCAATTCATGTCACAACATTTACCTAGGAGTGGAAATACATGAAATACACTCTCTAAGGACTATATTTTAGGAATAAAAAATAATAACAAACTTGAAGATTTGTGTCCTTATCCTTTTGTCTGGGATAATTTTAAAGTCTTGTTTCCCTCCTACTTAGAACCACCTAAATATTAAAATTATAAGGGAAAGGATGACCCAAGCGAAAACATCAAGGAAATTTTCATGTCATGTCAATAAGTCACCTAGAACAATGTCTATCTACTCAAGTTGTTCCCTACAAGATTATAAGGTCAGACTATGGAGTGGTTCTTACATCTACCAAAAGGATTCATATCAACATTTGTGAACCTATCTAAAAGCTTCTTAAGACATTTTTTCTATAAATTTTAAAATGAGATAACCATGATGGACCTTTACAATATGAAATGAATAAATGGGTAAATTTTATCATCATTCTTGCGGAGATGGAGGTGTTTGGAAAGCCAATTTCCTTATTCAATCTCTGAGAAAAAACTTGTGAGCATATCCATTAATAATATCAATTAGGAACTATCCTTCCATATACAAGTACATTATTAATAAGTGTGTACATATTTAAAAGTCTCTCATCATAAATGGCTTTGTCAAAATATTCTCTAAGGACCAAAAAAACCAAACACAAACTGAAAAAACTAAATTATTTATCAAGAATAAAAACATGGTTAGTGATGGAGTTACAAACATTAAGCATATCCAAGTTGTGCAAAACCGTTATAGAATCATCATTCCTCTAGGCCATCCCAATAAGAATACAAATAGATGTAGCACTCTTCTCTTAGAGAATATTTGGAATCAATATTCCACAAGTTGGTTTCCAAAAACATTATTATTTATCCACAAACAAAGTTTTTCAATGGGAATCAACCTAAACAAGTATGGTACAAGTAAATTGAGTATTGTGATTTCCACAAGATCAAGGGATATTCCATTAAATAGTGCATGAAACTCAATAATTATTTATAAAAGCTACTTGACCATGGGGGTATTGAATTGCAAACTAGTGAACCATCATTAAATAACTACCCGTTAGGGATATACAAAGATCTATTTATGAAACATGATCAAAATCCTCCACCTCAACAAAATCAAAGTTAAAAATCCCAAACCAATCATGTCAACCATCACAATTCCAATCATTCCTATGACTCCATTTTTTTTCATATCAAAGATCACCATGTCTCCACCATCAAGATCAAAGGTTGAGATTATGTGGTTACCATTAGATGTGCCAAAGTTAGTATCCAAAGGCCTCACCTACCTACCCATGAAAGATGATATAACCTCCTTGAACAACTTAAAATTACTCTTATTGAAATATTCATCTTGGATATTCTCAAATTATCCACTATCCACAAGGAATTCTTACATAAATTCCTTCAAGAGTCAAAAGTCCCAAATGACATTGACCCATCACAATTCCAAGTACCTTTTGGACATTTGCCCTTAATTATCCATCAACTCACTTTTGACCACTATGACATACCTCTTATTAGTTTGGAACATAATTTTAATTTTTATATTGAAGCCTATATCCTGAACCACAAGGTCAAATGGGTACTTATAGACAAAAACTTAGGTTTAAACATTTGTACATTGAAATAGGTTAAACTTTTAGGTTATTATAAATCAGCCCTAGATTCAAACACCATTATAGTTAAGGCATATGACAATGTTGAGAGAGAATCAACTAGAACCATCAACTTGCCTCTAATGGTGGGGCCTATCATGCATAAAACACTACTCCATATCATTCATCTTTATCTCCAAAATAATATCTTTCTCGGTATACCATGTATTCACACCATGCAAGTCGTAACATCCACTTTCCATCAATGTATCAAATTTCCATGTTCAATAATGAAATTTACTTCCATTGTTGATCCAAAACCCTTCTAATATTTTAAGATGTTGGAGGGGTGATATCATGAAGTCAATAATTATCCCATTACTTAATATGCTTCCAAAATGGATAAACCAATAGTATTGTATGCTTCTAAGTTTTACATCCTACATCCATCTTGATAGTCTCCCATCCACTTCCAACAATCCATGTTATATGTCCCACTTCATGATCATTGATAAAGGCTATGGGGAATATGAATTTCAAAATGGATTCCATGTGACTAAACTCCCTATTTCACCTAATTTTTTTGTTATACCCACCATGAATAGGCAATTAGAATAGGTATCATATCAATTCAAACCAATCTCCTTTGTCAGAGCAAACCAACTAACATATGAGAAAATTTAAGGCTCTAATGAATATTGGTTGTATAGTGACGAATTTGATCTTGTTTTAAAATAAATGAATATCCCATAGCCAATAAGATGTGTGAATGCATGAAATACAAAGGTAAATGACTGGGCATCTATTAGCAAGGAATTTTATAACCCATACCTTCTTTTGTAAATAAGGAATATCATGACATTGGATATCATTTGATTATTGGTGATCTATTTGAATATGTCAGTGATTATTCTATGGTTTCTAAGGAGACTCTTCTAATAGTGACACAAAGTCATTTTATATCATCTATGATGAGCTCACTGACACTATCCTCTTTGATGACATTGTCATCCTTACCATTGACCTTGACCTTAAATACCCTGATCTTATAGATTGGTACCAACATGATCATGTACCATTGGATTTATCTAAAAAATAAGAAGTCATTATAGAATTCATGGTAATTTTTGATAACACACCATTAAGGGATTATAATAAATTATTTGAAATTAATATTAATATATCATTTTACTTTAGGGAATAGGAAGAGTTCCTTAGTCATAAAAAATGAAAAAATGAAAACATCAAAAAATCAATGTCTCCAAATGAAAACCTCTTTGGGGAATTATTGGACAATTGAAACTATCAAAACAAAGAGATGTCTATTTGTGAAAACCTCTCTAAAACACCAATAGATGATAAAATCAACTTATTTTTAGAGTTAGCATAGTCACAACACAGTTTTTAGTTACCTCTCAAAGACCCCATTAGATCAAAAGAAAATATCGCTAAGTTGGGAGCTACTCTTAGCTCATCTAAACATCAAACCCTCATTGAACCTTGTAATATTTTTTTATGGCTTTACATGGTAACCAAATTTTATATTAGAATCAAATCCACCTTTGGTATGACACCAAGATTAAGCTACTGAGGACCTGATAGATGAATAACTTAACCTTATACCTACACTGACAAAATTATAGTATGGATCCATATTGCTTTTCAAGGTAACTATTGATGTGAATATAGGTACATAGGACAACCATATAATCATCAAACATGGAGCTACACTCATTTAGGGGGAACAAGAAAGTTTTATTGTGTTTTTGAGATAATTAATTGACATCTTTGTGTTCATATATTGATATGTTTATGATGGATCCATCACTTGTGTTACATCACCTTATTTTACATGTGGATGCTAAAATATTTAAATATAAACTACGAAAAATGCATCCCTTGGTAAATTTCCATGTCAAATAGTAACTCCAAAGACACTTGGATATAGGATTCATCTAATGAATTGATTACTTAGAGTGGGTATACACCATAGTTTCTATCATTAAAAAGCCAACATAGATAAGAGTTTTCAATCATTTATAGGATATTAATAAATCTTTCCCAAAGGATGATTTCCCACAACCTAATATTAACTTGATATTTGACTCAATAGTAGGTTATGAAATTTTATTACTCATGGGAAATTTATTGAGTTATAATCAAATAATAACTGCACATGAAAATCAACATAAAATAATGCTCACCACACTTTGTGGAACCTTTTTCTATCAAATCATGCCTTTTGGCTTCACTTATTTAGGTGTGAAATATCAATGGGCCATGATAGTCAGGTTCCATGACATCATGCATGACATTGTCAAATATTATGTGGATGACATATTGGGAAAATAAAAAATGAGAGTAGAGTATCCAAATATATTTTGTAGCATATTTGAGAGACTCAAAAAATACAAGGTGTGCCTCAATCTAAAGAAATGTGTATTTGGTGTCACATTAGGTAATCTCTTAGGTTTCATCATTTGAATAAGGGTGTCGAATTTGACATGGATAAGGTTAATTCCATTATGTATATGCCTCTACCATCCAATCTTAAACAATTATGTAGTTTCTAAGGTAAGATTCAAGAAATAAAAAGTTTATCTCACAATTGGTTGATAAGTGTCATTTATTCATGCACATACTGAAGAAGGACATTGTATTCCCCTTTAATAATTAATGTCATCAAGAATTTTAGTATCTCAATAAATTCCATGTTAATACACCAATGATAGTACTTCATACTCTAAGAATAATATTATTGCTATACATTTGGTAATATAGTTTTCATTGGGTGTTATTTTGGCACAACATGATGACAATAGAGAAAATTGAGCATGAATTTGGTGTCACATAGATTTAACTACACTCAATTTGAAAATTCATGCCTATCTATCATTTTAACTTCTTAAAATCTATGACACTACATGCCTAATCAAAATACTAAAATTATTTCCAAATTTGATCTACTAAAATATCTCTTATCAAAATTAGTTCTTGCATTTAAAATGCTAAGTTGGTAATGTTGATCAATGGATTTGAAATTGAGTTAATGAATAATAAATCCATCAAGGTAAAATTAATTTTTGATTAGTTGGATGAAGCACCCTTTTATATAAACAACCTTTGATTATAAGGTTCCTTAATTAATCAATCATATCTCTCGATGTATCACTAGAATGGAAGATTATTTTTTATGGATCATTTACCATGCATGGATTAGGGATAGGTATTATTTTCCAAAAACTATAGGGGGATATAATCCCTAAGGATTTGAGAATAATGTAACAATAAAATCATATATTAAGAATCATCATTGCAAGTATCATGCTCATAATCTAATGAAATATACAACATTTATCTGTATTAGATAACTCTAATTGATCATCAAATGGGTCAATAAAAAATATAAAACTAAGGATGACAAATTTATTTCCTAAAATAGCATGGTTGATATATTGAATCATTACTTTTCACATATCCAATATGAACATGTTATTCACACCCAAAATAAATTTTTGGATGTAATGGACACCATTGGCTCTCTCATTGAGATGTCATAGGATACTCTATAGTGTAAATTATTGGTCAGACAACTAATGATCCTTGCATAACATGAATCTGAAATAGTATGTGATATTATTGGTCCTAATTCTCCTTTTTACCATAACATCTATGTTTAACCTCTTTATCACATCCTTCCTCCTAATATTTCATGTAGCCAATGAATATCCCTCATACAATGTGCCTCTCAATTTACCCTCCTTGGTATCTCACTCTATCATGTAGGTTATGATGGGACTATATTAAGGTGTTTAAAAATGGAAGAGGTTGACTTGGAAATCAATAAATTACTTGATGGAATCTATGGAACATACAATGATAGTTTAGTCCTTTCTAAGAAACTCCTCAAAACATGGTACTACTGGCTAACTATGGAATTAGTGCTTTTTATTAGGTCAAGAAGTGTGTCACCTATCATAAACATGGAGATATGATGCATGCACTATAATAAGCAATAAAAAATATGAATCTATGGCCATTTTTTACTTGGGGACTTGATCTCACTCAGAAGAAAACCCCCGCATCTTCTGATGCCCATAAACACATCATTACTACCACTTAATACTTCACCAAGTGGGTGGAAGGAATTTCCATCACCTACATAATGGGTAAGCAAATATCCAAATTCATTCTCAACAACCCCATTTTATATTATGAAATCCATTTTTACATCATAATCGATAATGGTAAGTCTTCCAATAATATGGAAGTCAAATCCATTTTTGTTCGATTCCATATCACCCACATATTGTCTACACCTTACTATCTATAAGGCAATGCATAGGTTGAAGCATCCATTAAAAACCTTGTTAAAATCCTTTAAAATATTATTAATGACACAGGTCAGGATTGACAACTCTAGATTTATCCACCTTGTGAGCTTACTGTACCAACATCCACTCCCCCATAAAATCCACACCATATTCTTTAGTCTTTAGATCTGAATCCATCCTACTAATCAAGATATAAAATATCCATTTAATTTATACAAGGCATATCCATCTAATTATATAAAAAACAAATATACATATCCATCTATCAAAATCAGATATGTTTGGCCTATAGTCAGCTCTCACTCTTTCTCTATGGTGGCAAGATCCCTCATGGTGGAGTTATTGGTGGTTATATCATTGATAGAGGGCTCCCTCATCATGGAATCTTCCTAGGTGGGGCTTATATTGAATGATTTAAAGGATATGTTGGTGTTGATGATGAACCTATTTGTCTACTAAAAGTATATGAAGTTGCTCTTTGATCTAAAAAAACATGATCACAAAATACTTTGTAGTACTAAGCCTCTTTCGATGTTCTCAAAAACCTTGTATAGTCCTATCATAATTCCATAGGGGTAATAAGTGTGTGCATCACATATCTCTACTCATAGACTCTACACCTTAGTATCTCTCACCACTATGGTATCATCTCACCTTTATAACTCTATAATCAATTGAGTCACCTCCATTATGAACCAATCCACCTCGACATTATTTTGTTATAATTTTCACTTGATGACTCATAATTTTACCCTAAAGTCTATCTATTTTAGTCTCCCTAGTGGATATCTATCATTGAACTATATAAACATTATGGTGGTTGTGATGGTCTTGACCCATTACCTTCTGTAGATATTGTTATAGCCATTGTCACCTTGGTGTCTCCACCTATCTACCTCCATCTTGGTGATCTAACTAGTGATATAATCATTACCTATATAATAAGATAATCTATAACTAATATAGGGGATCCAAATCCATATCATCTATATCCACAACCTTATCTTAGGGATCTAACTCCCTATATTTCATCTCCACGACCTTGTCTTGGTGATCCAAATCCATGATCCATACCTCCTCCACCCTTTCCTAGAGAGACACTTCATCTCTCTCTCTTTATTTTCACCTAAATTGAGGAATATCCCTCACAATATCCTTGATACTCTACTTTAGTGTCCTAAGTCTCTATGCAAGAACGGTTAGTATCCATTGCTTCAATTTCACCCACCAAACATAGTACTTATCCACCACTTTGGAATTTGTCATAGCCCTCTAATAATTTTATATGATACCCTAGACCATTTTCCAATCAAATGAAACTACTCTATAATCCACCCTAGACCCCCATTATGGTACCTCCTTGGTTACTATAACAAATACATGCAGTGTTGTTGGAAAAACCTGTTAAACATCAAACTATCACAAAACCCTATTGTGTCTATATTCCTCTATGATAAACTCTCTCTATCCCACAATATAACATACAATAGTTGAGTATATAATAAGTATACATTATCCACCTATAAAATTGAATCCCCCTCCATGGTCTCCAAATAATATATGTTACATGTATCTCATCTAAGGCCCTTCTATAGAAATCTTTGTCTCTGAGTTGATCATGCTATCTATCGAACACTAAATCCTACCCATAGGCCATCAATTTATCTTTGTCCCTTTTTCACCATGTCCCCAAATGGTTATTCCATAGATATATGATCCTAGGCCTAGACCTATAACAACGTGGATGTGTCGATGCTTCTCCCATTTCAATAAACCACTAGGTGTAGAGAAAACCAAATCTAGATAACATTCAAAGAAAAAATTTATCAAGAGGACAGGGCATGAATGAATATTTTTCTACCCCCCATCCACTATTTATCATCCACTCCATCCATTCCCCCTCCCCATTTTAAAATTTTAATCCATTATAGCCTTAATTAACATATTTTTCACTATCATGGCCCTCACTTCTCCATTTATGGCCTATTTTCTTTTATTTTTCTACCTTTCCTCTCATTTTGAAGAGCTCATACATGATTTTAACCTCTGCATGCCATCTTGATGGGGCATCACATCATGTAATCACTATGGGTTTCCTTATGAGCCCTTTTTTCACTTCATTCATTGAAAACCCATTACTCTACCCAGCTTCTTCCTGTCACAATGTCATTTTATAAAGGGAAAAAATTTAGACACTTAATTTTTGTCACTCTGATGTATTCATTATTCACCCTTCACTAATCAATTCTATTACATTGTCACAAACCCAATTCTACTATCGTATCCTTTTTGTATCCTAATTAATCACATAAACATAATGTAACATGTCATCATATAATTAATCAATCACAATACCATCATTTAAATTTCTACCCTAAACCATCTCTATTTAGATATCACCCCCAATCAATTAATCATATTGCACTTGAACCTTGTCAAATCGCACAAAAAATGTAAATCGTGATTAAATAACTAACTAATAACATAAGGAAGTTGATTAAAACTAATAAAAAATCCATGGAAATTTTAAATAAATAATATAGAAAAATAAATAAAATATAATATCATCAAATATCTCCAAAGTCCACATCAATCACCAAAATTCAATGTAATCAACAAATCCCAAGGACAAGAGGACAAAGTGAAAATCAAGCGACTCCTCATTCAACACACATCCTTAGATCCTCAACCTCCAAAATTTAATTATAAAATCCTCTCATTAAATGAGGAATTTGAATCCATTTTATCTCTTGAACTTCAATTGGATCCACTGGTCCATATCATTTTTAAAAATCTATAAATTGGAGGCCTTCCCTCCATTTCTATCAATCCAAGTTATCCAAATTACAATCTACCAATTGAGAGAGAAAATAATATGATAAATAAATCCAATGGTCAATGAAATAATCAATTTATCAAGGGGATATATTTCCTAATTATTTTTTCACCTCTTATTAAATAACCACATCAATTCAAAATTTGAGTACAACCCGTTCAATGAAAGGGGAGCTTCATTGGTAAGTGGAGGTAATAAGATTGTGTTTATTCTATTTCATGACCAATATGAAGTGCATTATCTTGTTAGACTATAAATTTGATATTTTATTTTGTTTTATAACTATTATTTTGTCCAAATCACTTGTGTACACTTGGAATCATACTTGGGAAGAATATGAACCTTTTGCTTAATATGTGGTAGTGTAAATGTGCCTTTATATTGAAATTGTATAATTGAATAATGAGTGCCTTGAGTGTTTTTTTTTATTTCAATAAAAAAGGGGAAATAATATGATTTTAATCCAAAAAACATGAAAGATTACATAAGGGAGGATTTAATTTTTAGAAATGATTGTTAATAGGGAAGGGTAAAAAATGACATAGAAGGGTCAGGGCTATTTGAAAATCATGACTATAACTTGACTATTTTGACCCTTAAGAAATGTTATATGTTTTGGCTTTGGATCCATTTTAAAAATGATTAGGAATGTTTATACCTAATAAAAAAATTATGTGTAAAATAGATGATATATTTAGAAAATAAAAGTTCTTCACAAGTGCTTAGAAGAGGCCAAGGTGTCAAGATAGGTCCAAATTAAGTGCACAAGTTAATTAAATTGAAAAGGGGATAAAAACATTATGATAAAGTATTTGTAAAAAAACATTAGGTGTCTATAGTCACCCCCACTCCCACCCCCCACTTTATCATAAAAATTAAACTGTTAGACTAAATGAAAAAACATATCTTAGTGTGTAAGACACAATGTGTCTTTGAGCTAGTATTTCAATCGTGTAAGGCACTATGCTCTTTGTAAAACCATGTAAAACACATGAAGTAGTTAATTTTTTATTTTAAAATCTAAAATTTGAAAATCTTGAATTTTAAATTTTAAATATATTAAAATTTTAATTTGTTTTAATTTTAAATTTTCTTGAATTTTTAATTTGCTTGAATTTTAAATTTAAAAATATTGGAATTTGAAAATTTCTTGAAATTGAAATGAAATCAAGGGAAGAATACACCCTATATGTTTAAAAATATAATTTATTTAGTGAATTTGCTTGGAGATGATGTTTACTTGAAGAATTTGAAAAGGTGCTTACCATGAAGCACTTTGAGAAAGCTTAGTTCCTTAGTTGTGTTGTCCCCCAAAAATATCACTCATTTTTGGGACAACATTTGAACTATTTTGGTCCTACAGACCAAAATTGTCTCTTCCCTTTCCAAAATTTGTCTTGGGTATTCAAATTACTCATTTTTCAAGCTTCACAATAATCTATAGAATCTGCAAGCCAAGTTCAATGGGATTTACAGGTTGATTTCTATGGACTTGGTTTCTACGTTCTCTGCAGGCAGGTTCATTTCTATAGGTTCAAAGGCTTCTACAGATGGGTTCAATCAAAAGAATTAGTTTCCAACACTTAGTCATTTTTGGGATTGGTTCAGCATCTTGGTTCAATAAAAAATGTCCATCGGCAAGCATCTAAACAAAGATCCAACCATTGAACCATTGAACCATTGAACCGTTGAACCTTGAACCATTTTGGTTCAATGGGTTTAACAAGTTCAAAGGGTCAACGTCAATGGCAAGAGTTAAGCGCTTCATCAAGGTTAAAATTTCAACCACTTCAATTAATTCAACACTTTGGTTCAACTAAGCAGTTTAATGCTTTAGTTAAATTAAAGGGTTCATCGACTTAAACCATCTTGAACCAAATTGGTTCAAAGCTTGGTTTAATAAGCAGTTGGTTCAATCGGTTGGTTCAAATGATCAAGTGGAACACAAGAAGAAAGTGATTGAATCATTGAACCTTTGCACCATTGAACCATAGTTGGTTCAATCGATCAGTTCAATTGACATGTTCAAAGTAATGCCCCAAAGAGAAGAGACCAAGTTCCCTTGCGAAGGGCAATGAAGAAAAGAAGACTTCGAAGAATAAAGGAATGAACTGTTGAACCATTGAACCATTGAACCTTGAACCAAATTGGTTCAATGGGTTTAATGGGTTCAACAAGTTTAATGGATTCAAAGAGATCAAGGGACTTAGAAAAATAAAGAAGTGATTGAACTAAGAAAGTGATTGAACCAGGAAAGTGATTGAACCAGGGAAGTGATTGAACCATTGACATCCCCGTGAATGTCAAATTTAAGATAATAAAATATATATCAATTTTCAAATATATTGCAGACCCTGTGAACAAATTTAGTGACCGACCAAAGAGATAGCCTGAGAGCTTAGATCGCATAGATAAGGACAAAATATAGTGGAAGTCACCACGTGTCCCTTGTAAAACTTGATGGAAAGTGTTGAGTGTCAACGTCTGCTGTTTCTTCGTTTTGTCTCATTATTAAGGACTGTGGTGGGTCCCAAGTGAATTGCTAAGGTAAGCAGAGCACACCAAGTGGAATCATTTGTGTGAATCCAATACAAATGAGTCCTGCATGTTTCTATACTATTTATAAAAGCTTAGTGGAAGTCGACATGTGTCATCTTTCACAGGACTCTCAAAGGATATCTTAAGCTTCTATAGGGTAAATAGATGCTTCCAAGTGTCATCTTCTGAGTCTAATTTCACTAACATTTCTAAGAGCCATGGAAGTTACCATGTGTCCTTTGTAAGTTAAGTGGAACACACTAAGTGGCATCATCCATATGAATTCAAATGAATCCCACATAGTTCTATAGTGTTTCTAAAATGCCATGGAAGCCGCCATGTGTCATCTTCTGTAGGACATTCAAAAGGTGTCCAAAGCTTCTACAAGTTCAACAGATGCTACCATGTGTCCCTCAAAAAGTCATAGATGAAAATTCCATGTGTCCCCACCTATTTCACAGTGGATTTTGCCACATGTCATCCATTGAGACACAGTATCAAAGCAGTAGAACCTGCCACATGTCTCTCATCAAATGCAGTAGAAGCCACCACATGTCATCCTCTGTGAGAAACTAATATAAGTTTCGAAGACTTTTCAAAGATAGCTAAAAGATTAGAAAAAGCTACCATGTGTCATCCTCCGTAGGATTCTCAAAAGGCAAGTGAAAGCTGCCACCTTTTTTGTTGTAACTTTGTGGAGAGTGACAATTGTCTACACCCATGATTTTGAGTTTCTAATAGGTTTCAAAGCCTCTATCAATAAATGTTTCTCAGAGTCCCATGAAAGTTGCCATGTATCTTCACCTATTTATTAGCGTAATGTGCCATGCGTCAATTGCTAAAGACCAATAGAAAGTGACTAAGGAACAAAGCATTGAATTGAATCTAAGACCTGATTCAAATAACTAGAAAAGGAGGAACAATGAAGAAGGACCAAAAACATTTGCACATTAGATATGTTTCTAGAAGTAGATCACCAGGTAGACATTGAAGGATGTAAACATTCAATAGCGTGACCTATTTCTCTATATTGAGAAAAGCAAATGGGTAAATGCCCCTAAATTTTAGCATTCTTCTTAACAGAATTCAATACAACATGATGTGTTACTATTCCTGAGTCCTTCTTGAAGAGGCTATATAAGGGACTCTCTTTTATTGTAAATGGATCTCTCTCTGATGATCAGGAAAAAAACTCTACCCAAATTAAAAGGCATTACTGAGACTTTGAGCTCATATTGTTGATCATATTTTGTTATTGGAATAAGAAAGCAAGTGACTTTTCAGACTTTGTGCTGTGATATCTTTATTATTGGGGAAACTGTTCTTATGTCTTTTTTCTTAATATATTTTTTGTTCCCTTAATTCAACAAGCAAAATTAGTGAAAGTAGTTAGGAAGGTGTCCTAAAGTCAACTGTGGAGAGACTTTGTGCCCCCATAATTTCCTTTAGTGTGTTTTTTTTATTTCTATGTAAAGGACCTTGGGATGACTTTATGCCCTCATTGTCCTTCGTATGTCACTCTTGGGCAATTCATGTGGAGACTTTGTGCTACATCTCGATTTGTTGGTTATTACATCCTTTGCTACATTTTGTTGTTACTACCAGGAGTATTCTTATGGTTTGCTGAATAGTACTTCTGAAAGAAGAGAAGTGCTTTCTATCATTTCCCTTGAGTTTTTCCTTTGATTTGCATGCATCATCTCTGAAGAAAGAGAGATGGATGGTTTGTCCTACCCTTGAGTATTATTTTCTATTATATATATATATATATATATATATATATATATATATATATAGGGAACCTCCCCTTGATGAGAGAAGAGATCAGTCCCCTTTTGATGTGGTAAACCTACACATTTGGATGACTAATCTTCCTACTTTAGCTTATCAGACCTATTTTGTTTATCAGTACACTAATCGACAAAATATTCAACCAACAGTTTTTGGCAACTCCGCTAGGGATATACATATTTTTGTGCAATTTAGAACCTCAAGTTTTAGATTGAAACATCACCTATGTCTTACCCATTATCATTATAACCTTATCCATTACAGACTTTGGTGACTCTATTTCATGTCTTACCCATTATCCATTTATAGCCTTCCCATTCACCTCCACACTAACTGAGAAAGAATGCACAGTTTAAAGCCTCAAGCTTCAAACTGAAGCAAGGTCAATTCTTTTCTATTTTTTTCACAATCTGGTAGATTCAAGGTATACACAAAGCCAAAGGGCTAAAGGTATCATTGACCCTGTATTCGAGCTGGTACAACAAAGTGATTTTGATCTATTTTCTTCACCATATCATCTCCAACAAACCAAGATCTTTCCTCCTACTAAAGTCAAATATCCATTTCCAAATGAAGTATCCACTTCTGTTGTTGATAAAGCTTTGCCGATAATTATCCCTCTAAAATTTGTTATTCCTCCTTTTCATAATCCTATAATGGTAGTTCAAGGCCCCTGGGTAATGATTTTGGTCTTCTTAATCTTACTCCACCTCTACATGAGCTTCCACGCAGTTCAAAGAAGAATTTCCCCAAATTCTATGGTGATGGGAAAGTTCATCCTGATGAACACATTACAACCTTCAGCATAGCCTATGGCGTAATTGGAGTAGAATTTGAAGATGTAGCAGTTTAACTATTTGCAGAAACATTACAAGGTGCTACTGTAGATTGGTTTTATCATCTACAGGCTCGGTCAGTAACTGATTTCAATACCTTCAAAGCTAAGTTTGAAGCTAGATTCAAACCTATAGAAGACGCACATGCACTTCTAGCTCAACTTATACAGATGAAGAAAGAGCCTCATGAACCAATGAGATACTTCATAGCCAAATTTGACAAATTGAGAAATTGAATTCTTGTAATTGCTCAACCTAAAGCTGGAAATCTCAAATGCTTCTTCATTAATTCTTAGTTACCTAAAGTCAATTTTATTTTGAGACGTGTTGGTCAAATAGATCTTGCTGTAGCTCAACATTTGGCCACTGAGGTAGAAGATGATCTCATCTTAATAGGGAAGATAAGAAGAGATATAAATAGAAATAGACCATCATCTTTTGAATATGCATCTAAAAGCACCACAGATCCAATGGTGCAAAAGTTGGCAAATGAGTTACTTTCTCTCAAAAAGCAAATGGTGCAAGGAATGTCTTCTACTCTTTCATACAAAAATATGCCAAGGACATTTCCAAATCAGTCATATCAGGTCAATGTTGCTAGGAATCAAGGGTAACAATATTGTCTCCCTCCCCCAAAAGGGAAACTTACCCTAGAAGCTCCTTTAAACAATTCAACAATGGGATATCTTGAAGTAGAATTAGAGTTCTCATTCTAGCCTGAATTGAATTAAGAAAATGATGATGATCTCCTTATAAAAAATCAAGAAGAATCAGCTGGCGACTCCCACATTGGTTTTCTGAACTACCAGGATTAACCCAGAAGCAAAGGAGAAGCTATTGATGGATCATATGTAGTGTTTACCAGGTCTAAGAACCAATCAGCCTAGCAAGCTAATAAAGAGAAGATAGAAGAGTAATCTCAATCAACAATTACAATTGCTAATCGTGGAGCCACTCTGCCTTTCCAGTCAAAGGATCTAGTGATCACCCAAAAGATAAATACATCAATTTCACCTTCACCTTCTACTCCCATTTTGAAAACCAACCCTCCTCTCATCCCTCCTAAAACTCAAAATGTTGAAATACCTTCCTCTTTACCTAGCTCAATTCAGCCATTTGACATAATCAATCATGTCAAAAAGACAAAAATAAAAATATCTGAATTTGAATATTTGCAGTCCAATCCTGATCAATTGGATAAGTTGATCCAATGTGTCAAGAACCAAACCATCTCTGTAAGACAAAAAGCTAAAAAGGTAACTCTTGATTCACCAAATAACATGCCCATTTTGAATAATCTTATCATTCCTCCTCCAGTTGCCCCTGGGAAAATAGAACCTTTCTATGTTTCCCTATTAATAAATCGTCACAAGCTAAGTAATTATATTATAGACTCAAGCACATCTAACAATGTCATGCCTACTAAAGTAGTTGAATCTTTGGGTCTCACACTGACCAAAACCTTTGGGAGATGTTTCTCCATGGAGAATAAGCAAGTACCATTATTGGGGCAAATCAAAGATGCCCAATTTACATTTGCAACCTTTCTAGACAAGAGAATCAAAATGACTGTCTTGGTGGCTGATGTCCCAGCATCCTATGGCATTTTGCTTGGATGAAATTTTTGCAAAGATGTGGGAGGAGAACTAAGCATGGACCTATCTAAGGCAAGGATCCCTGTACAAGGTGTAATGAAGAGGTTACTCCCTGAAAAGGAGGCAAAATATGTGGTCACCCAAACATCAGCCCCTGAAGCTCAAATTCTTTTTGAATCCTCAGGTATGGGTAACTACTTTCTATCTACAGATGAAGTGCATGAAAAATCTAATAAAATTCTTGAAAGTGTCAACCCAAAAATTAGTTCAACTAGAATAGCAGAAGAACTAGCAGGTTGCAATACAAATGAAGAAGGACCCTCCCTCTTTAATGAAGGAAAGTCTAAATAAAAATCAGTATCTGATGAGGTATGGACTCTAGAATTTGATGGCAACTATTCCTCTACCAGTTTAGGAGCTGGGATTGTCTTGATATCTCCTCAAGGAGATATGTTTCCTTCATCTTATAAATTACAATTTAGCAACACTAACAATATAGCTGAATATGAATCTCTGTTGCTTGGAATGAAGGCTGCTCAAGACAAAGGTATCAAGTTTCTTCATGCCAAAGGGGATGCTGAATTAGTGGTTTGTTAAGTGAAAAATATATACCAAACTAGGAATAAAATATTATGCCATTACCGTAACTTGGTTTGGGACCAAATTTAAAGCTTTGATGCTTTCAACATTTTTTCCATACCCAAAGAATCTAATGAGAGAGCTAATGGACTTGTTGTTTTAGGAACTCTTTTAGTTCCTCACTCAGATTTCAAAGAAGACAGGTATACTATTGAACTAGTTTGTAGACCAAGTGTTCCTGACAATGATGATCATTGGTAATTATTCAATGATGATCATCAAATCATTGCCTTCTTAGAATGAAAAGACAATTTGGAACAACTACGTTTTGAAGGTAGTGAACCTCAGAAGTATGAATCAGCCTCTGAATCTAGTTCAGATATAAATGAAGAATTCTTACAGCTAAAAGGAAATAAAATTCTCAAAGGCTTGGTTTCTATTGAGAAACTGTTTGACAAGCATGATAGATTCATCAAGCAACAACAAACGAATTCAAGTTTCTCTGAGGGATTTGATCAAGTAAATCTAACTACTAAATAAAATCTCAAGATGGTTAACATTGGCAAGTGTTACACCCCTGAAGAAAGATTCAAGTTCACCACTTTACTCCACCAATACATGGATGTATTAGTATATTCTTATGAAGACTCTCAGACCTGATGAAATATGTCATGACATTCCTCTCAAGGCTGACTCAATGCCCTATAAGCAAAAATCCAGACAGTACAATCCAAAAATATCAGGTATTATTCTATTTGAGATACAAAAAATGTTAAATGCTAGAATCATCTTCCCAATCTATCATTCCACATGGATTGCAAACATAGTGCCTGTAAGGAATAAGAATGGAAAAATTCATATTTGTGTATATTTTAGGAATCTAAATCAATCATCTTTGAAAGATAATTATCTTTTGCCAATTATGGATCAAGTGCTTCAAACAGTGATAAGTTCAAAGATGTTATCAATGCTAGATGGCTTCTCAGGATATAATCAAGTTGAAGTTGGTGAAGCAAACCAATACAAGACTGCATTCATCACACCTTGGGGTACATTTTCATATAGAAGGATGCCTTTTGGCTTGATAAATGCTGGCGCTACCTTTTAGAGAGCAATGGACCTAGATTTCAAAAATGAGATAGGTAAATTCATAGTGGTATACCTTGATGACTTGAATATCTTTTCAAAGCATCGATCTGATCAGGTACACCATTTACAATAAGTGCTGGAGCACTACCGCTAGAATGGTATTTCCTTAAACCTCAAGAAGTATATTTTTGGAGTAACAAAGGGGGAACTTTTTAGACACATTGTGTCTAAAGAGGGCATAAAGATTGACTCAGATAGAGTCAAGTCTATTCAAGAGCTTAATTTGCCTACAAGTAAAAATGTTGTTCACTGTTTCTTTAGAAAAGTGAATTTCTTACAGAGGTTCATCCCTGAATTTGCTGAGAAGACTAGACACATTGTGAACATGATGAAAGAGAAGATCACCTTCAGCTAGACTAAAGAAGGCAAGTCAACATTTTAGGATATCAAGACTACCATTTCCTATACCCCTACTTTGGTTTGTCTAGATTACAATAAAGAATTCATCATATACAACTACGCTTCTAAACACACGCTTTCAACAATTCTTGTTCAACAAGATAAAGAAGGTATGGAATCTCCTATTTCTTTCATGAGTTTTCCTCTCAAAACCCATGAGATGAAGTATTCAAATGTAGAGAAGCATGCTTATGCATTGGTGAAAGTAGTCAAATATTTCTGCTTCTATATTTTAAATTCACACACTACTGCCTTAGTTTATGACACCACAGTCAAGTCCATATTAACTCAATAGGAGTTTGGGACAAAAAGAGGCAATTAAATTAAAAAGATCTGAGTTTGATTTAGACATCAAGCCAACAAATTTAGTCAGGGGAAAAGGTCTATGTCAATTAATTACTGACAATAAGCCAGAAGATATACAAAATGAAGAAGCTAAAGTAGAAGACACACCAACAGTCCTTTTTGTCTCCACTACCAATGAGTGGTATTTAGGTATTGCTCATTTCTTTACTTATGGTGAATGTCCTACTCATTTGTCTTATAAAGAAAGGAGGACTATCAAGTTGAAAGCTGCCAATTTTGTCTTTTAGGACAATGGCTTGTACAAGAGAAGCATAGATGGAGTATTCCTTTGCTATGTAGACAAAGAGAAAAAAAGTCAACTTTTGAAATCTTTCCATAATCTAGCCTATGGAGGACATTTTTTTGCTCTTGTGACTGCTCACAAGATTCTACGAGCCAGGTATTACTGGCCAACTCTTTTCCAAGATGCACATAAGTGGGTGAGGAAATTTGAACTTTGTCAGCAATTTGTTGGAAGACCCAAGTTAGCTGCTATGCCTCTCAAGCCAGTGATCATAGAAGAACCTTTCCAGCAATGGGGGATTGATTTTATTGGGACTATAAATCCATCTTCAGGCACTAGACATGATTATGTCATTATAGCAACTGACTATTTCACCAAGTGGGTAGAAGCAACCCAACTAAGCATGCTACTTCAGAAGTTGTATGTATTTTCCTCAAGGATAATATCATTTCTAGGTTTGGAGTTCCAACCAAAATTGTTACTAATAATGCAACTTGTTTCACCTCCCAAGAGATTACATAATTCTATTTCCATTATGGAATTATACTCTCTCACTCTTCTGATTATTTTCCACAAGGGAATGGACAAGCTGAATCTAGTAATAAGAACCTGCTAACTATCATCAAGAAGCTAGCGATGACAATCAAAGGACATGGCATAAAGCATTGGTTGATGCTCTATGGGTAGACATAATCACACCAAAGAGGGCAATTGGTATGTCTCGTTTTCAACTTCTTTATGGTATCAATGCTGAGATACCAATCACCTTAGAATTACCAGCCTTGAAATTGGCAAAGGCAATTGAAGATCAGACATATGAAAGCTCTCTTGATAAGAGAATCATGTGCCTGACTGAGTTGGATGAATAGAGAACCATGGTGGTGGACCAAATTGCTGCTCATCAAAGTCTAGTAAAGAAACTCTTTGACTAAAAGGCCAAAAATCATGATTTCTACATTGGGGATCAAGTCCTGCTGTGGGACAAAAGGAGAGAACCAAAAGGGATGCATGGAAAGTTTGACTCCCTCTAGAGAGGCCCATTTATAATTCATCGACACATTGGTAAAAATAGTTTTCTACTGAAATATCAAGATGGCACACTCTTTTCTCTGCCTCACAATGGGCAGCATCTGAAACACTTCAACTCTTGAAGTATCAGATCATTGCATCTGTATATATGTGTATTTGTATAGTTTTTAATTTTATTTTGTTTTGTTTATTTCTATTTTTGATGCCTTTCATTTATGAGTAGCATGAATCTGTAACCCAATGGTACACATGAAGACACTGGAGATTCTGGATTCTACTCCTTTTAATTCTTTTTACAATTGATAAAAGTTCCCCAACTAGAGCCAGCTATTGTCCCCCAAAAATATCACTCATTTTTGGGACAACATTTGAACTATTTTGGTCCTACAAACCAAAATTGTCTCTTCCCTTTCCAAAATTTGTCTTGGGCATTCAAATTCCTCATTTTTAAAGCTTCACATGAATCTATGGACTCTGCAGGCCAAGTTCAATGGGCTTTATAGGTTGATTTCTACGGACTTGGTTTTTATAGACTCTACAGGCAGGTTCATTTCTATAGGTTCAAAGGCTTCTACAGATGGGTTCAATCAAAAGAATTAATTTTTAACACAATCATTTTTAGGATTGGTTCAGCATCTTGGTTCAATCAAAAATGTCCATCAACAAGCATCTAAACAAATATCCAACCATTGAACCATTGAACTGTTGAACCTTGAACCATTTTGGTTTAATGGGTTTAGCAAGTTTAAAGGTTCAACGTCATCAGCAAGAGTTAAGCACTTCATCAAGGTTTAAAGTTAAACCGCTTCAATTGGTTCAATGCTTTGGTTCAACCAAGTGGTTCAATGCTTTGATTTAATTAAAGGGTTCATCGGCTTGAACCATCTTGAACCAAATTGGTTCAAAGCTTGGTTCAAAGCGTGGTTTAATAAGCAGTTGGTTCAATTGATTGGTTCAAGCGGTCAAGTGGAACACAAGAAGAAAGTGATTGAACCATTGAACCTTTGCACCGTTAAACCATAGTTGGTTCAATCAGTCGGTTCAATTAACTAGTTCAAAGGAATGCCCCAAAGTGAAGAGACCAAGTGCCTTTACAGAGGGCAGTGAAGAAAAGAATACTTTGAAGAATAAATAAATGAACCATTGAACCATTGAACCTTGAACCAAATTGGTTCAACGAGTTTAATGCGTTCAACAAGTTTAATGGATTCAAAGAGATCAAGGGACTTAAAAAAATAAAGAAGTGATTGAACCAAGAAAGTTATTGAACCAAGAAAGCAATTGAACTAGGGAAGCAATTAAACCACTGACGTCCCCATGGACGTCAAATTTAAGATAATGAAATATCCATTGATTTTCAAATAAGGCACAGAACCTGTGAAAAAATTTAGTGACCAGCCAAAGAGATAGCCCGAGAGCTCAGATCACATAGATAACCACAAAATATAGTGGAATTCACCACGTGTCCATTGTACAACTCAGTGGAAAGCACCGAGTGTCAACATCTACCGTTTCTTCCTTTTGTCTCATTATTGAGTAAGGACTGTGGTGGGTCCTGGGTGAATTGCTAAGGTAAGTAGAGCATGCCAAGTGGCATCATCTGTGTGAATCCAATCCAAATGAGTCTTGCATGTTTCTATAGTATTTCTAAAAGCTTAGCAAAAGTCACCATGTGTCATTTTTTGTAGGACTCTCAAAGGATATCTTAAGGTTCTATAGGGTAAACAAATGCTGGCAAGTGTCATCTTTCAACTATTATTTCACTAATGTTTCTAAGAACTATGGAATCCACCACATTTCCTTTGTAAGTTAAGTGAAACACGCCAAGTGGCATCATTTTCATGAATTTAAATGAATCCTGCATAGTTCTATAGTGTTTCTAAAATGCCATAGAAGCAACCACATGTCATCTTCCATAAGACATTAAAAAGGCATCCAAAGCTTCTACAAGTTCAACAAATGCTACCATGTGTCCCTCAAAAAATCATAGATGAAAATGCCATGTGTCCTCACCTGTTTCATAGTGGATGTTACCACGTGTCATCCATTGAGACATAATATCAAAGTAGTGGAACATGCCATGTGTCTCTCATAAAATGTAGTAGAAGCCACCACATGTCATTCTCTACAAGATTCTCAAAAGGAAAGCAGAAGCTACCACCTTTTCTGTTATAACTCCATGGAGAGTGACAAGTGTCTGCACCCACAATTCTGAGTTTCTAATAGGTTTCAAAGCCTCTATCAATAAATGTTTCTCAGAGTCCTACAGAAGTTGCCACGTGTCTTCACCTATTTAGCAGTAAAATGTGCCATGCATCAATTGCTAAAGACCAATATAAAGTGACTAAGGAATAGAGCATCGAATTGAATCTAGGACCCGATTCAAATAACTAGAAAAGGAGGAATGATGAAGAAGGACCAAAAACATTTGTGCATCAGATATGTTTCTAGAAGCAGATCACCAGGTAGACGTTGAAGGATGTAAATGTTCAATAGCGTGACCTATTTCTCTGCATTGAGAAAAGAAAATGGGTAAATGCCCCTAAATTCCAGCATGTCTTCTTAAAAAAATTCAATACAACATGATGTGTTACTGTTCCTGAGTCCTTCTTGAAGAGGCTATATAAGGGACTCTCTTTTATTGTAAATGGATCTCTCTCTGATGATCTGGAACAAAAATCTGCCCAAATTGAAAGGCATTACTGAGACTTTGAGCTTAGATTGTTGATCATATTTTGTTATTAGAATAAGAAAGCAAGTGAATTTTCAGACTTTGTGTTGTGATATCTTTGTTGTTGGGGAAACTGTTCTTATGTCATTTTCCTTAATATATTTTCTATTCCTTTAATTCAACAAGCAAAATTAGTGAAAGTAGTCAAGAAGGTGTCCTGAAGTTAATTGTGGAGAGACTTTGTGCCCCCATAATTGCCTTTAGTGTGTTTTCTTTTTATTTCTGTGTAAAAGACCTTGGGATGAATTTGTGCCCTCTTTTTCCTTCGTATCTCACTCTTGGGAAATTCAGGTGGAGACTTTGTGCTACATCTCGATTTGTTGGTTACTACGTCCTTGGTTACATTTTACATTTACTACTAGTAGTATTCTTGTGGTTTGTTGAATAGTACTTCTGAAAGAAGAGGAGTGCTTTCTGTCATATCCCTTGAGTTTTTCCTTTGATTTTCATGCATCATCTATGAAGAAAGAGAGATGGATGGTTTGTCCTACCCTTGAGTATTATTTTTTGTTAATATATATATATATATATATATATATATATATATATATATATATATATATATATATATATAGCATAGCTATAGGGAACCTCCCCTTGATGAGAGGAGAGATCAGTCCCCTTCTGATGTGGTAAACCTACACATTTGGATGACTAATCTTCCTACTTTGGCTGATCAGACCTATTTTGTTTATTAGTATGCTGATCGACAAAATATTCAACCAACAAGTTGAACCAATGGATAAATTTTTAGGGTGATCAAACCCCAAACTCAAATTTGTGATTGTATGGATTTAGAACACATTGAGGGACATAAAAACCTCAATTTAACATAGTTAGTATTTGTAACCTTGAGACATGAAATGGGTTGAAATTCAGAATGGATTTTTTAACATAATGCTAGAGGGGACTGAACCTCTAAATCTTGCATTAGGCACTTAAAATCAACCAACCATTACAGGTGGCTTGTATATTAAATTGAAAATTTATTCTTAAATGCATGATTAAAATATAATGGAGTACACCCATGCTCCAAACATTTCCATATCTTAAAAAATAGTATTTTAATTTTTGAAAATAACATAGTTTGCATGAACTTATATCATGTCCCCATTGTAAGTGTAAAATATAAAACTATATGTGGATGCCAACTGTGAAATCTTGTTGAAATTTGTATATGAACCTATACCATATACTCAAAACCATTTAAATCTATGCTTTGATAGTGAAATAGGAATGCATGTGTATGGAATATACCACCATAATATGTGCCAATGACTAAATTTTAAACCAATTTAAAAAAATTAAATTATGCCAAAACTATTTTTTTCTCTTGAAAAGGCTTATCTCACATGTGAAAATATCACTAAAATGACCCATTTTGAGGTGAGGGAATTGATCCTAGAATTAACTCATCTCAAAATAATATTTAACTTGAAACATGTATAGTAAGATGTAATAATTAAATAATATAACATATAGAATGTTAACATAGTAAATATTTATATATTTGGAATTTTGTATGTAACTCATGAGGAAACACCTATGAAATGTGTATTAATGAAGCTCTTAGAATAAAATTTATAATTAGTTTATTAATTTTCGTGGTGAATGATATGGATTACGACACTTATCAAACTCAAAAATATTAACAAGAACACAAACATAATGATAACAATATAAAACAACTAAGGCCAAGGGCCACACACAAAGGGATATGTTTAAATATCATAAATTAGAAGATTTCACACACAATAGACATGAATAATGTCACAAAATATTTTATATAAAAATGTAGATTAGAGAATAACCTAATCTAAATTAGAAAAAAAAATGAGTAAATTAGAATGCTAATAAATGCAATAGATAACAGAAACTGATATAGAATATACAATTTTTGGAAATATACTAAAAGGAGAAAGTACCAAAGAGAAATAACTTGGTAACCAAACATGTAAGACTATAAAAATAAATGTGAAATTGTTTATATAAATTCATGAGGTTACTATGAATTAGGAATAGGCTTCACATCTACCTAGTAAAATGTTGTGCTATTTGGATGACATCAGCCTATGCTCATGTATGTAGGGTGTGTCAATATTAAATAGGGTTTTATATATTTATGTAAATTTATATTGGTGTGCCTTCACCTATAGGTATTGTGTGCATGATAATATATATATGTGATTTTTTAGAGAATCCATTGTGTGCCCTATTATTCACTTGAAACACTAGCTCAATAGACAGTAAGGGGCTAAACAAAATAAATGGGAAAAATGGGTTAGTGGTTTAAGTTTTGATTGACCTCAAAACCCCTTGTGTTCAACATTGCCTACATACCAATACTTTGAAGAGGGATCAAACTGTATGTAGTTCTCCCATGTTATGGTGGTGTGTCTGCAATACTGGTGTAATGTTATATGTTGATGCAATCTTAGTGTAATTATGTACCTTAAAAATGAATTTTCACCTTGGAGGTGTATGTATACTTAGCTTATGGATATATGTGTTGTTTGGACTCAAAATTGGGAAGAATAGGTGCTTTCGTCTCAATGCATAGTTATATATCCTAGCTTTTTTCAATCATATGATCCTCTAGTGAATAAATACTTATAAAAATGTGGATTTATAGTGATCATTTTGGAACTTCTTTGGATGGAACTTGTGAAATATGTGGGATGACCTATTAGGTGAAATTGATTTTGATAAACTATTTCTTATTTGGTTGGAGGATGAAACCAAAAAATTTAGACATAACCTATGAGTGGGATTATCCTCAAATAGTAGCCTTGTATGAGCATCAAAGATAACTAAGATATAAGTTTAGAGCAATCCAAGGATGATCTTAGGATATTTGGAATGAGGAATATTTAGTAATAATCAATTCTTGGAATGGATGATCCACATAGAAGTGAAGGAATGGTGGTCAAGAACCACAAAATTGAGCATGATGTGTGTATAGGGAGTGGTCACAAGTGCATTATTTTAGAATTAAATGTTAATTATTTATTTACATTTTCTCCCCTTTAATTATTTTAACTAGTCAAAGTTAAATTATTAGAGTAAAAATAAAATAGATATACCTAAACTTACCTATACAAAATAATCTTGAATGTAGGTTACCCACTAAAATTTTCTTCATAAAAATCTACAATGAAACATGTATAAATCAATCTTTAATTAGGATAAAAGTTTGAAAGTAAATAGAATAAACTTATATATCAAATAACAAGAAATGAATAAACCTATTTGGGTACACAAACTAATAACTATAGAGGGTAAGACCCTTGGATATTTGTTTGTTGAAACATTTGGATAGGACCAATGCCTCAATCCTCATTGGAAGGAGAGTGTGATGAAGAACTCAATATCTATTTGACTCCATAGTTGAATGCCTAAAGTAGTAGAGTATCTTGTAATTCATGTATGAGTTCCAATAGATCATTTTGGTGCAAAAAATAGTGAAAAATGGATGAAAATGGTGAATCAATCACTATAGATGGAATAAGATTCATTTTTAATTAAAAAAAATTGGTTCAAAAATGATATAAAAATAGTGCAAAAATGGTATGATATGAGTCTTGTGTATACACCATAGAAAATGACATGAATTTTCATTCTTACTATGGAAATTGTGCAAAAACATAGAGCAAGAAAGTGACCATGTGTCATGCACATGCCTCCAATCTATTATCTAAGTGTACTAATTTTGAATACTGAGTAATTTCAAGTGGATATCTAAGAATTTTTTTTGTAAATTATATAACACATGTAACACATGATGCCCCCAAACCAATGAAAATATTTGATTGACCCATGTATAAATTTTAATATTATTTCCAAACAAGACTACAAATTATTCTATAGACAAAGTGAATTATGATAATTCTGAAAAACACTATTTTGATTTATGGGATTACAACACATTGTTCTAGACATGATTGGCCTACACCCTTGTCCAAATGGAGCACTATTGTCTAAAATTAATTTATAAGTAAATTATGGGTATGATTTATGATCAATTGATCAAAAACTATAATTTTTTGTTTATGAAATGAACTATTTTAGTTTAGTTTGTAAGACAAACCACTATGTATGCCTCCCATTTGGAGGTGAGATGTGAATCCTGCAAAATAACTTAGTTCAAAAGAGTAATGTTTTGAAAATGATATTATAGAAAATTATTAAAATATGGAGAAATAATGATAACATTGGATATAATGGCATCATCATAGATAAATCAAGAAATATAGCTATGTAAGATGCATGTAGAAGCAAGCATACATTGTGTTGTGTTGAGATAGACATTATAAATTAAGCATGTAGTGAGCAATGATCATATATTAAGAATTTAAAACTAATATAGAACAATTTTGGGAGGATTCATGATATCCATAATGGCATCAAAAAATTGGGAATATGCATGATGTCCATCATCGTATCAAAAATTGATTAAACTAAGGAAATAAGAGTCATGTCCATGACACACACACACACAAAGAGTAAATGCAAGAACACACAAGACACATTATAATTCCAAGGAATCACATACAAGGGAAATGTTAATTTATTACTCACATGAATGGAATCGCACCATAAGGTTTAGATCCATAATCAAGGACATGTTCAAATGTACACAATACAAATAATTTGAGACACACAATACATGAAAGAAGGAATTAAACATATAAAGCATGCATGAATAAGTGAAGTTAATATACATAAGAAACTTGTAACACTTATTTATTTAGAAACATAGATATCCAGTAATATTTCAATTTGAAAGTGAGTGAGGCAATAATCATGCAATATAATGTATTGAAGTAGGAATAATAAGAATAGTCATAGAATGATAAAAATCATGTAAAAATATGCTCCCAGTGAACTTTTTGTGATGTAACAAAGTTGTATAAGGCTTGTGAATTTTTCAAATATAAAAAAAATAGAGCCTATGGGTAGATGCAGGATAATGGGGGATAAAAGGTAGGAGGGGGGGGTATAAAAACCACTTTTTTTTTTAAATAATAATATTTGAACTTGGAGAGAATGTTAAAGACACTTCAAAAAAGAATTTGATAATGATATTAAAACATGAATTGTGAAATTTTGAATTTAGTTTATAAATATATAATTTTTACAATACTTAGATGATAAAAGTGTGTGAAATAGATGCATTTATGACAATAATTTGGTCATTTTTGTAAAAAGATAAGATATTACATGTATATGAAAACACATTTTTTGAGTAACTGATTGAATTTTTATATGAAACTTCATTTATGGATAGGTGAATTGTCTAAGATTGTTGAGAATATTTTTTATTATATATATAATTTTTAAATAATTTTACAATTCAAGACAACTAAAAAATTGAAACTACAAGTGTATGAACACAACTTTTTGACCTTAACTTCATGAAAATCAGTTTTTTTTTTAAATGGTTAACAATGTGTAGATTGTGGAGATATAAGTTTTATAAGCATTCGATTAATATTCAAAAATTTATAAGGGAATTTGTGATGATATGTATATAGAATATAATGAGGTATGTTATGTAAAAATTAAGTAATAATAATAATAAATAATCTTCTAACATTAAAAAAAATTATATTTTCTAAAACTACACTTTCTCCTTTACAAACCCATATATATATATATATATATATTAAAAATAATAAAAGTTGCCTAATCAGACGTGTCAATAAAAAGGAAAAAAAACCTCTAAATTTCTTATAAATCCCCTTGGCTAGTCCATGATAGAGTTTGGCTAGGTTCAGGGCTTCCAAGCTTAAAATCGAGGGAAAATTAGAGGGAAAATGAGGAAAAAATTATAAATATGAAAAGGGTGTACACCTTTTGTACACCCACTTTTGGGCTCATAAATGTTTCTACATGTTATTTCATGGATCCCAACTGGCATGTGTGATTTTGAAAGCACACATGCCATTTGTGATTCACAAATTTCTCTCACCTTTCCCATGAAAATTACTCATTTATTTTATTCTTTCCAAATTACAATCTAGGTTTTTGCTGCAACTATGCAAATTTGGTGAATTATTCATTTATTTTATTTGAATCACTACAAATCCTTCAAGTTCAAATCTAAAATTATCTTATTTTTCTAAAGATAAATAATAGGGTCAAAAATTCATTGTAAAAGATCAATCAAAGAGCTAACAAATGAGGAAATTGAAGAGAAAGAAGAAAAAAAAGAAAAAGAGAAGTAGATAGGAGAACATCCATAAGGGGTTCTAGGTAAGGTGAATGTTATTCTTCTACACCAAGTATAATTCAAATGAAAATAACATGCCCAATTCTACATAATTTAGTTTACATATGTATTCAAATGAGATAAGAGAACTGAATCAATATTTGTTGTAAGATGAAATTCAAATTTTAGAGCATGTAATTAATGAATTTGTATTGAATAATGAAACATATGGACAAACACAATTTAATGAAACATCTATTCATAATGAAAATTTTGAGTATGATGATAATAAATATCAAGTAATGACCCCAAATCATGTGTCTCCTAATGAAGAGGAATTTATTCACCTATAGGGTCTAATGTAGATAGCCAACCCTCTACTATCCCTACTATGGTTGAAGTGTTAACACCACCCAATTTAATACAAAATATAAATCCTTCACCCACACCTCCAAGGATAATAAGATGAACACCAAAGCATTTGGTTGAAATAGATGAAAAATAATATAACATATGGAAGGTAAAATGTCAAAAAGATCAGTTCAACGTCATGCTTAATGTGTATGTAACTATGCATTTAAGAATAAAATCCATATAAAACGATGTCAACCATTTGTTAAATTAATGAAAATGTACCCTATGATGCATAATTTAGGGTTAAGAACATTAAACGTGGAGGGAATAAATAGTACAATATCAAAGAATCTATTTAATGCATTTAAGGCAATAAGCAATAAAGTTGGAATAAAGATAGTAATGTGGCAAGATGAGTAATAATGGAATATATAGTGAGTAAGTCAAAATCTAAAGCTTGAATTATTAATTAAAATAAGTAAATCCTTGAATTTAAATAGAAAAACTCTAATAAATGCCATAAAAAGAAGAACAAGGCTTGATGACCCTTCACTCATGAATTTTTGGGCATTTAGTGGTGGACTCCCATGAAAAGATAAGGTATTAGTTGAAGGAACAAAACAATTAATTGAAAAATTTAGGCACAAAAACATAAGGGTATCATCTAATGTAAAAGATGTTAAAATAAGAAAAATCTCAAAAAATCATGATCCACATGCAAAACATTTTGTAGACATGACACAAATAAATTTTTATAAAAAGTTTATTGAAAAATTTAATGGCTAATTGATAATCAGGTAAAGGTCATTTGAGATGTGCAAGCCTTTCTATGTTAAAATCAGCTAAGCATGCACCACATGTTGTTGTAGGGTACATATTGAATTTACTATGAATTTTGATGTTTTTAATCATATACATTGTACTTTACATATTGATAAGATTTTTCAAGAATGTATGTTGTCTTCCCCACCTAAGGCATCAAGAGAATTAATCCAAGGTCTTTTCTATCAAAGACCCAAGGGACAATTTTTTTTTCTAAATAATGTTTAGATGTAACATGTAATAATTATAGTGGTTTTTAAAATTTGATTAGTTATTTGCATGAAGATATCTCACATGAATTTGGAAAGCAAATAGTTGACTATAAGAAGTAAAAATCTATTAAGTATGTGTTAAAAGATGGAAAAGCATCATCAAGATGTGAATTGGTTATGACCAAAGTTTTTGTATGTGATTTCATGTTTCAGTTCAAAAATAATATTATCTACCAATATGAAAGACACACACACAAATCAAAATGGTTAGATAATCAATTTAAATCATGCAAGGATAACTTCCCAATTGGTACCATTATTTTGGTTGTGAATTTTGCTAAAAAATAAAAACTACAACCACATATTAAGGTTCAATCCCAATACTATAATTTAATTCAAGTTGGATTTTTTGTTCATATTATATTTAGACATGCACCTGATAACACAAATGACAACGTATATATTTTGAGAGAGTATCATTTTTATATGAGTGATGACAGATCATGTTCTCTAGAGTTTATCCAGGGCTATTTTAAGATATTTTATAAAATATGAATTTAAGAGAAATCATGTTTGATACACACTATATTTAGTTAGATAATTTTTCAAGGCAATTTAAGAATTATTGAATGTTTTATTGGTTAATTAGAATGCATAAGAAGAATGACATTCAACATTTTTGGAGCTTCTTTGAGATCAGACATGGAAAAGGGGAACATGATGGTACTGACGCATGTGTAAAAAGATCCCTTAAAAGAGAGAAGGCAAAGCATAAGGATGGTGTTAATTTGATCAATGCTGTAAGTATTATGACTTGGTGTAATGAAAATAATTTTCATGGATTAGATAAACATTCTCATGTACAAAGATTCTTTTGGTTAATAGAGGAACAACATAAGCTAATGTATGAAGATTGCATTACAATACTTGGATCAAGTGTTTTCCACTCCACAAAAAGCTCAAACTCAAGATCATAGAATATTTATACTAGGGATATGACATTTTTTTAATTATTCATGTATGGAATTTAATTGAAATGAATGTGAGTCACAAGAATGGGTTTACAAATGGTACTATAGACCCATATCACCTGTAGAGTGTAGTCACTCACTCCAACAATTGATAGATCATGAAATTGAATCATCATTTGACTTTTACCACATCTTAGATCTTGTGCAATTAGGTACAATTGTTTCTTTAATTAGATATACAAATTTATATATTAGGGATATTTTTTATTTTTTCCTAGATGTGCTTACAATTTGATTATACTTTATATTCAAGGCATGTTTTTGTAGTCATTGCACCTGATAATAATGATGAGGGAATAAAATATTATCTATATCATTATATAGAAGTAGAAAAAAATTAACCACAAATGTTATGGATGGAGAAGAGCTAATTTATCCCACTATATCCGTAGTGCTTACTAGAACCTGGATTCATAGGTACTATCATAAAAAATAAAATAATTATTATTTGAGGACTTTGAAACACACAGGGTGGTGCTTAATTACTCAAACCTAGTTATTGTTACAAATATTCAAATGATCAAATATCATGGAAAGCCTCAAAATATAACTTTGTGTAAAGTGTGTGAATCTGACAATGAAGTAATTCTTGAAACACTTAAGAATAGAGCTGATCCTAAAGGTAGGTTAGATTTAATTAGTAAGTTTATCTAGTGTTTCAAACTAATATAGAAAAGTTATTTGATTTAATGTATTTTAATCTTCAACTATTTTATCATTATGTGTTTATTTATATTTAATTTTTTCCTATCAATTTAAACTTAGGTTACTGGCACTAGATGAGGTTCCACCTTCATATGGTTGGTGTCATGAGTAGATAAGATTATCTTATTGAAATGAAGAGAAGACAAAACAATTTATATTAATTTTATCTACCTTAACTAAATCATTTTTCACCTAGTCTATATTTATCCTTTCAATAAAACATGAATATAGTCTTATCTATGCTCTCTTAGAGGAATCATTTGTGCATGTGTAGGAGTTGACTATTTATCTATAGCCCTAATAGTTCTCTTGCAATGCGTGACATAAGTTGTATCATCTTACACATTTAGGGACCAGTGGATTATCTTAAGGGATGCATATGATCAATTATAACCTTCATTGTTGAGATCCCACCAAGATTGGATAATGGTTATTGTAGCCTAAAAATGCCTATCTTGACATGTTTGTGTAGGTAATTCATCGATTGGGTTGACGAGTCAACATATATGACCCTCACTGACTAACTTTTAGCATGTTATGAGAGATTTGGTTGTGAAATAAACATAATTTTCACATATCATCCATCTTGAGTTAGATAAAATACTCCCAATATCTCTTAGAGGACTCATCCTTGCACGTGTAGGAGTTGATGGTTCATCTCTAGCCCCCATGATTCTCTTACAATGCATGATGAAAGTTTTCTCTTTTTACACATTTGGTGACCACTAAATTATCTTGAGGGATGCCTTTGATCAACTACAAATTTCACTCCCAAGGCTTGATTGAGACTTAACAAAGGTTATTGTAGCCTAAAAATGCCTATATTGATGTGTTTGTGTAGATGGTTTGTCAATTTGTGTTGACAACTTAGAATATACAGCCCTCACTGACCAAATTTTGGCATGTTCTAAGAGATTTGGCTACATGAAAAAATTTGTTTCCACAAGTCATTCATCTTGAGTTAGATAAAATACTCATGGAATTTCTTATAGGACTCATCCTTGCATGTGTAGGATCCGATGGTTCATCTCTAAACCCCATGGCTCTCCTATAACATGTAATGAAAGTTTTCTCTTTTTACACATTCATGGGCCACTAAATTTTCTTGAGGGATGCATCTGATAAACCACAACTTTCTCTCTCAGGGCTTGACCAAAACTAGACAAAGGTTGTTCTAGCCTAAAAATGCCTATCTCAACATGTCCACATAGATGGTTCATTGATTATGTTGACGAGTCAAAATATATGACCCTCATTGATATTTTTCCATGAGAAAAATATAATTACTACATATTTTCCATATTGATTTAGATAAAATAATCTTAAGCTTTCTTAAAGGACTCATCCTTGCACATGTAGGAACTGATGGTTTGTCTCTATCCCTTATGGTTCTCTTGCAATGAATGATAAAATTTAACTCTTTTTGTACATTCAGAGACCACTAAATTATCTTGAGGGATGCCTTCGATCAACTAAAAATTTAATTCCTAGGTCCCAATCAGGATCAAAAAAAGTTTTTTTATCTTAAAAATTCATATCATGATGTGTTTCAACATATAGTTCATTGATTAGGTTGATGAGTTAGAATATATGGTCTTCATTGACTAAATTTTGGCCTATTCTAAGATATTTACCCATGAGATAAACCTCATTGATGCATCTTTTCGATCTTGAGTTAGATAAAACACTCCTAGACTTTCTTAGAGGACTTATCCCTACATGTTTAGGAGATGATGATTCATCTCTAACCCTCATAATTCTCTTGCAATGCATGATGGAAGTTTTTATTTTTTTCACATTTAGGAACCACATAATTCTCTTGAGGGATGCCTCTGATCAACTACAACTCTCACTCTTGGGGATTGACTGAGACTAAACAAAGGTTTTTCTAGTCTAAAAATGCCTATCCCAAGTGTTTGTATGGATGGTTCATCGATTGGGTTGATGAGTCAGAATATATGGCCCTCGTTGACCACCTTTTGACCCATTTTGAGAGACTTAGCCATGAGATCAACCTCATTTTCATGTCTCATTCATATTGAGTTAGATAAAATCCTCCCAAAATTTATTATAGGACTCATCTATACACATGTAAGAGCTAACAGTTCATCTCTATCCCCCACGGTTCTCCTGCAACATGTGATAAAATTTTATTCTTTTTGCACATTTGGGGATCACTAAATTCTCTTGAGGGATGCCTCTGATCAACTATAAATTTAATTCTCAAGATATAACAAGATCAGACAAATGTTTTTATAGCCTAAAAATGCCTATCCTGACATGTTCATGTAGATGGTTCAGCAATTGGGTTAACAAGTCAGATTATACATCCCTTATTGACCAAATTTTGGCATATTATAAGAGATTTGGCCATGATAAAAACATTGTTGTTGTATCTCATCTATCTTAAGTTAGATAAAATCCTCCCAAGATTTATTATAGGACTCATCTATTCATGCATAAGATCTAATGGTTCATCTCTAGCCCTCACAGTTCTCTTGCAATACGTGATGAAAATTTGATCTTTTTTCACACTCAGAGATGAGTGAATTCTATTAAGGGATGCCTCTAACCAACTAAAAATTTCACTTCCAGATCCCAATCGAGACTAGACAAAGGTTTTTTCTAGCTTAAAAATTCCCATCTATATGTGTTCACATAGATGGTTTGTCAATTGGGTTGATGAGTTAGATTATACGGCCCTCACTAACCAATTTTTGGCCCATTTTGAGAGATTGGCTACGAGATAAACCTTATTTCCATGTATCATCCATATTGAGTTAGATAAAATCCTCCAAGGATTTTTTATAGGACTCATTCGTGTATGTGTAGGAACTAACGGTTCATATCTATTCCATATGGTTCTTGTGAAACGTGTTGACCAAAGTTTGATCATTTTTCACACTTAAGGATGAGTGAATTTTCTAAAGGGATGCCTCTAACCAACTATAAATTTCACTCTCAGGGCCTGATTGAGACCATAAAAAATGTTATTTAAGCCTTAAAATGCATATCTAAATGTGTATTCATAGATGGTTCATTGATTGGGATATATGGCCTCACTGACTATCTTTTGGCCCATTCTGAGAGATTTGGCCACAATAGAAACCTCATTACCATGTCTCATACATATTGAGTTATATAAAATCCCTTAGTTTTTCTTATAAAACTTTTCCATTCACGTGTAGGAGTTGATAGTTTATCTCTAGTCCACATGGTTCTCATGCAATGTGTGACCAAAGTTTGCTCATTTTGCACACTCAGGGATGAGTGAATTATCTTAAGGGATGCCTCCAATTAACTACAAATTTCACTCTCAGGGCTTGACCAAGACCAATCAAAGGTTTTTGTAGCCTAAAAACTCCCATCTAGATGTGTCCACATAGACAGTTCATCAATTAGGTTGATGATTCAGATTATATGGCCCTCACTAATTAAATTTTATCCCATTCTGAGAGATTTAGCTATGAGAAAAAATCATTACCATGTTTCATCCATCTTGACTTAGATAAAATCCTCCAAATAATTCTTATAGGACTCATCCATACACATGTCAGAGCTGATGGTTCATGTCTATCCCTCACGGTTCTCCTACAACATGCGACCGAAGTTCATCGATTTTGAACATTCAATGATGAGTGAGTTCTTTTGAGGGATGCCACTGAAAAATTATTAATTTCACTCTCAGGTTCTAACTAAGACCAAAAAAAGGTCATTCTAGCCTAAAAATGACCATCTAGACATGTCTATGTAGACAATTTATCTATTGGGCTTACGAGTCAGATTATATGACCCTCATTGACCAAATTTTGGCTTATTTTGAGAGATTTAGCTGTGAGATAAATGCCATTGCTGCATCTCATCCATATTAAATTAGATAAAACAATCCTAAGATTTCTTGGAAGACTCAGACATGAATATTTAGGAGTTGATGGTTTTTCTCTAGCTCTCATAGTACTCCTTTAATGCATGATTGAAGTTCACTTATTTTGCACACTAAGGGATGAGTGAATTATCTTAAGGGATGCCTTTGACCAACTACAAATTTCACTCTCAATTATTGATTGAGACCCAAAAAAGGTTTCCCTAGCCAAAAAATTCCATTCCAGATGTGCTTGCATAGATGGTTTATCAATTAGGTTGATGAGTCAAATTATATGGCCCCCACTGACCAACTTTGGCCCCTTATGAGAGATTTAGTTGTGAGAGAAACTTCATTGTCATGTCTCATACACCTTGAGTTAGATAAAATCCTATAGGTATTTATTATATAACTCATCCATACACATGTAAGAGCTGATGGTTTGTATCTAACCCACATGATTCTCTTATAATACATGACCGAAGTTCACTTATTTTGCACACTCAAGAACGAGTGAATTCTTTTAAGGGATACCTTTAACCAACTAAAAATTATGCTCCTAGGTCCTAACTAAGACTAGAAAAAGGTTTTTATAGCCTAATAATTCCCATCTAAACATGTTCACATAGATGGTTTGTTGATTGGGCTGATGAGTCAGATTATACAACTCCCGTTGACCAACTTTTATGTCATTCTAAGAGATTTGGCCAAGAAACCTCATTTCCATGTCTCATCCATATTGAGTTAGATAAAATACTCATAGGTTTTCTTAGAGGAATCATCTATGAATGTGAAATAACTAACATTTTATCTCTATCCCTCATGGTTCTCTTGTAATGTGCAACTAAAGTTTGTTCATTTTGCATACTTAGAGATGAGTGAATTATCTTATGGGATATCTATGACTAACTTCAAATTTCACTCCTGAGTCCTGAATAATATCATAAAAAGTTTTTTATAGCCTAAAAAATTACGTCTAGATGTGTCCAAGTAAATGGTTTGTCAATTGGGATGATGAATCAGATTATACAACCCCCACTGACTAACTTTTGGCCCATTTTGAGAGATTTGGTTGTGAGATAAACCTCATTATTATGTCTTGTCTATCTTGATTTAGATAAAATATTCCTAGGCTTTATTATAGAATGTATCCATACACGTGTAAGAGTTAATGGTTCATATCTATTCCTCATGGTTCTGTAATATATGATCGAAGTTTGCTCATTTTGTACACTCAGAGATGAGTGAATTCTCTTAAGGGATGCTTTCGACCAAGTGTAACATTTGGTCCCAGAGCTCAATCAAGACCAAAGAAAGGTTTTATTGTATTAAAAATTACCATCTATATGTGTCCACATAGATGGTTTGTCGATTGGGCTGATGAGTCAGATTATACAACCCACACTAACCAACTTTTGGTCTATTTTGAGAGATTTAGCCATGAGAGAAATCTCATTTTTGCATATCATTCCTATTGAGTTAGATAAAATTATCTAAAGACTTCTTAGTGGAATCATCTATGCATGTGTAGGAGTTGATTATTTATATTTATCCCCCATGATTCTCATGCAATACGTGATTGAAGTTCACTCATTTTACACATTTAGGGACAAGTGATTCTTTTAAGGGACGCCTTTGACCAACTAGAAATTTCACTCTCAAGGCATGATTGAGACTAGAAAAAGGTTGTTATAGCCTAATAACACCCATACATATGTGTTTTCATAGATAATTTGTTGATTGTACTGATCAGATAGATTATATGGCCCCTATGGACTAACTTTTGGTCCATTTTGAGAGATTTAGCCACGAGAGAAACCTCATTGTCATATTTCATCCATTTTGATTTAGATAAAATATTTATAAGCTTTATTATAAGACTAATCCTTGAATGTGTAGGAGTTGATAGTTCATCTCTTTCTGATATGGTTCTCCTACAACACATGATTGAAGTTCACTCATTTTGTACACTCAATGACAAATGAACTCTCTTAAGGGATGCTTCTGACTAACTAAAATTTTTGCTCTCAAGGCCTGATAGAGACTAGAAAAAATTTATTCTAAACTAAACATTCTCATTCAGAACATGTCTGCATAGATGTTTCATCGATTGGGTTGACAAGTCAGATTATACATCCCCCATTGACCAACTTTTGGCCCATTTTGAGAGATTTTTTCATGAGAGAAACCTTGTTATCATGTCTCATCCATATTGAGTTGGATTAAATACTCCTAGGATTTCTTATAAGACGCATCCATGTAAATGTAGGAGCTAATGATTTATCTCTATCCCTCATGGTTCTCTTTCAATGCATGACTGATGTTTGCTCATTTTACACACTTAAGAACAAGAAAATTCTCTTAAGGGATTCCTTTGACCAACTACAAATTTCACTCCAAAAGATCAACCAAGAATAGATAAAGGTCATTCTAGTCTAAAAATTCCCATTCCAATGTGTTTGCATAGATGGTTAATTGATTGGGTTGACAAGTCAGATTATACAGCCCCCACTGACCAAATTTTGACCCATTTTGAGAGATTTTGCCATGAGAGAAACCTCATTGATGCATCTTATCCATATCAAGATAGATAAATTCCTTCTTGGATTTATTATAGGACTCATCTATGAATGTGTAGGAGATGATGTTTTATATCTATCCCTCATGTTTCTCTTGTAATGCATGATTGAATTTTACTCATTTTACACACTAAGGGGTGAGTGAATTCTCTTAAGAGATGACTCTGAACAACTACAAACTTCACTCCCAGAGCCTAATTGAGCCTAGAAAAAGGTCATTCTACCCTAAAAATGCCCATCTAAATGTGTCCACATAGATGGTTTATTGATTAGGATGATGAGTCAGATTATACAATCCCTACTAACCAATTTTTGGCCCATTCTGAGAGATTTACCCATGAGAGAAAACTTATTTTTGCATCTCATCCATATTGAGTTAGATAAAATCCTCTTGATATTTCTTAGAGGACTCATCCATGCATGTGTAGGAACTAATGGATAATATCTATCCCTCACGATTCTCATCCAATGTGTGACTAAAGTTCATTCCATTTGCACACTCAAGGAAGAGTGAATTCTCTTAATTTATGCCTCTAAACAATTACAAATTTCACTCTCGAGTCTAGATCAATACCAAACAAAGGTCATTTTATCCAAAAAATTACCCATCTAGATGTGTCCATGGAGATAGTTTGTCAATTGGGCTGACAATTCAAATCATGTGTATAAAACTATTTGAGATGGTATTTGTGTTTTATTATGTATTAAAGGTCTTAATATTTGAATTCCAAGTTTTTTAATGTGTTTGGATGTTCATTCTTGTCATTGGAGTATCAAAATGCATAAAAACCTTAATTTTTTCACAAATAGTCAAGCACATAGCTGTCAAAACATGTATTATATTATGCACAAGGTAAATAAAAAGGTTTGGAAAGCTTGTATAAATATTATAGAGTATTATAGAAGCATTATTTCTTTGGAAGAACCTAAATAGGCTATGAACAATCATTAAATTCCTCTTGGGTTCTCTAAACTCTAATAAACCCTAGTTGTAAGGTCAAGTTTACAAAAATATTCATAAAACCATTTTCAACCCTTGTGAAATTCCCAAAATTTGTGAAAATATTACCAATAAAGTTTAATAATATATTCAAGTGGTTTGAGTGGTTTGGAGGCATACATACATTGTACCAATTGAGTATGTGTAAGAGATACCTTGTTTTCTATGTTTCTTTGATAGTGAGGAGAGAGATTGGTATATAAAATTCAAAATTGAGTCTATAAAATCCAAATGAAGGTTGAAAGACCTTTAATGCATCTATACAGACCTCATAAAAGGATCTTTTTTTGTAATAAAACTATATATTGAGTTTTGACCTACTAGAGGGTAATTAGGCTTAATAGCAAAAAACATGACTTTATGAGTTTTTGGGTAAAATATTAAAAGTGGAAAGCCAAATTTTTTATATGAACATTGATAATTAATAAAATACCTAAATACATATGTTTTAGGTGTTTTGAAGTTCTAATTCAATATGGAATGGGTTTTGGCATGTTAGAGCAACATTAAGATTGGTAAGATTATGAGAGGTTTTGGATAAAATTCTTTGTAGAAGACCTTCTAAGGTGTTGCAAAAGTTGAGTAAAATAAAAATTATTGTGATAAAGTATTTTAGATTGATATATACCCCTATTTTCAAATATTTCTTATTTTGATCCTTTTGAGGCATTTAGGCTTAATTAGCTTGTAGAGAGCTTTGAGTCTTTTGAGTTCAAATAGTCAAAACCAATAGATGGATTGGTTTTTAATTTTGAGATAAAGATTTAATATGTTTTTATGGACCATAAGAATATAAACTCAAGTTTTATATACTAGTTAAGGAATATCAAAGTTGTTTAAGTCTCTTTATTTGTGTTTATATTATTGGCTTGCCAAGATTGTAAATTTGTGGATAGTCTAGAGAGGGCTATCAATGTCAATATTAACCCATGTATATAGGCCATAGTGACTGTATGGACAATTATAATTGTCTTTTTTTTTTGTATGGATAAGTAGCAGAAGAAGACATACACAAGTGCATCACTATACCTCCTAACATTTATGATCAAGTATAATTTTAATATTTACATGTCTGTGAAATTGATCCCAAGTCCACTTAAACATCACAATTGAAAATTGATATATAATTAAATGTAAATGAAATAATTAAATATTAAATATCACATGTAAATGTAAAATATACATAATGATTCAAAGCACCTAACTTAGAGAATAATGTGAATTTTTTTAACCCTATATGGAGTAATAATTATCATTAACCAATAATATGTGTAAACTGTTGAGAATTTAGAGAGCCAAACATATATTAATTCACAAAATAATAATATATTATGAATTATTTAGGAGTGTTTAAAAATATATAGGATTTAGGAAATCCTATTATTAAGCTAAGCTTTCTATATAATCTCAGCTATATAACCAAATAACCTATTCACGACTATTATTGTTATTCACAACAATAACACACTTTGGTTAAATAACAAACCATATCACCATATTTATATTTTAATATATGTTACTAGTAAATATTTATTTACCAAAAGGTAAAAAACCCATAAAAATTTTACCCAATGTAAAACTAAATCATAACAACCCCCCCCCCCCCCCCCCCCCCCCCCCCCATAGTTTTTATGGTGCAAGAATAGTCACACTCTTATCTTCAGTATGATAACCTCTTATAGCATGCCCTATTTGTCTCATGAACTTGATATAAATAGAGTCTCACTTTTCCCATGGTTTTACAAGTTTACCATAAACCTTGACATGAACAAAATGAATAAAATTGTATGCCACCACATAATCATAGGTCTGCATACTACTGAAGTAATCTTGTTGTACATGACCACTATATGTAAAGGAATGCATCTTGCATTTATATTACATGACTAAAATGGACATGTCATTGAGGGTCATCTCCATAAAGAAGTAAGATAGTCATGGGATCTTTGTAGTAGCTACTCTCCTAACTATTGCCAAAACACTATTCACCTCCTATGGTTTTTTGGATCTACCAAAAACCCTTTCAAGATCCATGAAATGACTTAAATTAGTGATTTTATATTTTTACAATGTCTTCACATCAGAGAATCATGTTTGAAATTTTACACAAATTACATTTCATGAATAGGCATTATCATCAGTTCTTATTACACAACAAAAATATAAAATACACAACATTGAAAAAATAACACACCACACTATGTCACCAAAACATTGGTGCAACCCCATCATTGGTGTGTAACAAGAGGTAACTAAAATACATCCATCTTCCATGTAGCCTCCAGCCTCCATTATTCTAAATTACTTACTCAGCTGGTATGTCAATGACATTCATTATTTTTTTGAGGGAAATCCCCCCCACAATGTGGATGTTGTGTACAAGCCAAAATACATCCATAAGATTATTTGTTTTTTAAAATATTTTGACAATGACTCATTTTTTACATATCTTAACACAAAATTCAACTCTTTTAACATTTTAACAATTTTAACAAAAAAAATGACTCATAAAAAATGGCTTAAAGACACTTTGGAGTTTTGATAAATTTGTAACATATAAAAGATTGATAGACTCCTTTTTTTATTTTTGACAACATATGAAAAAGGACTCGTGACATTTTACTAATGTCAATATAAATATATATTGACTTATAAATTACAAAAATTAGAATACTAACTAAAGTTGTAATAACTAATTCTATTTTGACCTCAAAAAAATACAACTGACTATATGACTTACCAAATAAGAATAAACTTTAAAAAAAAAACCATGACTCCTCTAAAACCTATGGCTATATGACTTAAGACTTTAAACAAAAGTGAACAAATGTAATAATATTATGTGTTTAATAAATTAACATACATATTATTAATCACACAATTGACCAAATAAGACACCATATACTCTTTCTATATTTATTTTTATTTTTTAATTTTGATAAAGACCAGGTATAATACAAAACCAAAAAACTAAATACATCTAGACATTAAAATCTAATCAACTATTGACATGACATAGACAAAGATTTATAAATGAATAAAAAAATACAACTGGTGGGAGTTACTTGGTTGGCATCAGCTAGATGAAATGTTTGCTCTAGGAGTGACTAAATACTTCCAATGTACCAATCGATTTTGTAGATCTGTTCCAATAATGATGGATAGTGAATAATAGGTAATTGTTCTATACGCATAGGCATAAAGCTATGAAATAGAGCTGAGAAAATAATGTGTCCAGGAATATTTTAAATTGCTTAGTACATAATGGTTGATTATTATGGAATATAAATACCTCGATCAAATTACAACTAGAAAAATAATATGCAGTTAATTCAATGCATGCCCATGCATAAAGAATACCTAGAGATGAACTCTAATCAGATGGAAGAGTGCACTTCTGTATACTAACTTAACCAGATTGACAAAATAAAAGAGAATTAAGACTATGCATGGTAATTATTTCTATCACTACTAGATGAGAAACGTATGACACATCTTCTTATGGTACTTTAAAACTAGTACAGAAAACAAAAGCTAAAAAAATAGATTGAGAATAATTCATTCTCTCTCATACTAGGGCAACCATAGTTTATAGTAGATCTAACCCTTCATAGATTTAATGGATCATTTTCTTGCTTTGATACCACTATTGGGAATTTAGAGAGATAGACACAAATTAATTCACATAATAATATATTCTTCTATTCTAAATCATTCAGGAGTGTTTACAAATATATAGGATTTAGAACATATTATTATTAAGCTAAGCTCCCTATAAAATCTCAACTATATAACCAAATAACCTATTCATGACTATTATTTTTATTCACAACAATAACATGCTTTGGTTAAATAACAAACCATATCACCATATTTATATTTTCCTATACAGTACTAGTACATATTTATTTACCACCAGGTAAATAACCCATAACAAATTTACCCAATGTAAAACTAAATCCTAACATAAACATTAAATGATCAAAATAAAAAATACACATAGGTAAAGGAATCATATTGTTGAATAATATATATGTGATGCATGCAAAGTTATTTGACATAATTTAACATAAATAATGTAACATATATCAAGAAAAAATGTAGATCATAACATGTACATAGAAAAAATGCACCATATAGTCATACAATGTGTGCCATATCAGCATACAAAATCGATTGTGCCTATAACTATGTACATAGACAAAATGTGCCATATAGGCATACAATGTGGGCCATATCTACATACAACATATATTGTGCTTACAACTAGACCCGTAACACAACAACTAGTTCTCTTGATCCTCATTAATTACACTTCATTGCCATAGACATAGAGTTAGGGGTGTTGGATGCCGCAATACGAGGAGATACTATCCTCTCAATATGTGAGTCATCCATTTTTTCATTGAAAACTGATGAAAATTAGTCTATTTACAACATATAAAATATAAAAATTAATGCATTAAAATTGTATATTGAAAATATGATAAAATTTAAAATAATGTAAAATTTTGTAAAATGATTCTATACTCACCATATTACATCTAAATGGTTGTCTAGGGATATGAAACTACATATACACCTATAATGGGGAATCATATAGAGCATGCACATATCGTTAGATCTATAGTTACATAAAATTATGTAAATATGACATAAAATATAATTTCTTAAAGATAAAAACAATTAAACTATGTGTTCTCACCAATCTCCGTCCTTAAATCATAACTGGTTGCAGAGATAGTGGATTATCTGATGTAGGAGCAACATCACCTAAACCTTTTTATCATCCATAAGGGGTTCCCATAACATCCCTCATCATCTATAAAACTAATAAATGAATAATATGTGAATCAATGAACATGATAAAAAGCTATGACTATAATATATATTAAAATATATTTTTTTATTCAAAGGATAATAAACTTGTACACAAATAAATATGTAATTTAAAAATTTACAAACCTATGTGTATGGTACACCCATACAAATTTCAGCCTTTAAAATAGCGTCAAGGCATGTTGAGGTACTCTAAAAATTACCTATCATCTCTACAAAAAATAAATAACAAGTGCAATCAAATAAATTATTCAATTAAGTAAACACATACTAGAAAATAAACTTAATATTGTTTTACAAACATAAACAAACTATAATTAAAATTAAACCTATGTATCAAATAAAAATGGTGAAGTTGATAAATACTCTACAATAGGAGCCTAACATATCCTCATAGGACTTGTTGAAGTTAATACATCTTACATAGTATCTAAAATTCTAGTGTAATGCACTACTAAAGCATCTACATGTGGTATATGATCTAGCATACTAGTGTCTGACATGCTAGTGTTATGCACTAATGAAGCATATACAAATGGCATATGTTATGGCATGATAGTATCTATAAATTTACTCTATGTCTGTCACACCTAAATAGGAGGTCTTGTACACTTCCTCCCACATGATGTGTAATGATGCATAAGAACTATAACATGAGTAGGTAGAGAGACACTAACACCTATACCAACACCAACAAAACCACTACCATTTTCACCAATACCACTACCACCAACACCATTATTACCACTAGCACCACATGTAGGTGAAGTAAAATTCTTCAAATTATGCATACCCTGCTCAATCATAACTTGTGTCAAACTACTAACTGCCTCAAGGTTGTTCATCTATATGTTACAATGTAAAATTTTAGGAATAAAGGCATGTGATCTTGTTTTTATATTTCTCTGAGCTTGGTTTTGATGGTTTTAGTCTCACTTAACACCAGGTCTATCAAATGAAGACCCACATCCCCTACCTTGGGATGCCTTCATGATAAAATAATTTGAAATTTCTTGCAACCCAAACTCATAATACAATTTTCTCAAAAAATATAATGGAAACTCATTATTATTGCATGGAGTCTCATCAAACACCAACCACCACTTATCCCAAAAGTTATTTTTAATATCTTCATGAACACACCAATCAATACTAATGTGTTTTCAAAATTTTAGTGGAGTTTGTTTGGTTCCATGTTTAATAAAATAAGAAAACAAAATTTCTTTTGTTATTTTTTTAATTCACATCTTCATATGACAATTTGTCAAAATAAAATTATTTCATAGCCTCTCTTCTATGAAACATTGCATCTAGTTATGAAGTCACATTTTCCACTTCATTAAAAATTAACTCTAATATATTGGAAAGTAAAATTTGTGTACTAGGTTAGCTGAAGAGTGATGCAAACCATTGATGATTATTTGTAATTATTGATGTTTGGGATTGTATTTCTCATAAAATTTAACTTCTTCTTATAAAAAATAAAACTCTTCAAGGTTTTGTCTAACATTTTCTTCAAAAAATGTATCCATTGAGCTTGTTTATCTAAATTTAAATAAAAATATAGGTTTTTTTAGGCACTGCAATAAATCTAATGCAAACTTAAATTCAAAACCCTATTTAAATAAATAAATATAAATAGAAACACACAAATTAAAATGTAAAAATAACATACCTGATTTGTAGCAATCTAAATGCCAAATACCATTAATGGGATGAAACTCCAAAACATTTGTGTCAATATGCAAATTTAGCAAATAATAAACTTGTGAAAAAATATCCTCAAGAGAGCTCTACTACGGGTTTCTCTTTGAACTAGGGAAAAATAAAAGTAGCGTAAGGGGATACAGCCTTTATGCTTTGTAAAGGGTGTACACCATTTACAAAGGGTGTATGCTATTTAAAAAGGGAATACACCCTTTGTATTGTAAAGGGTGTATGCCCTTTGTAAAGGACATACACTTTTTGTAAACCACAAAGGTCATATGGCTTTTGTAAAGGGAGAACACCCTTTGAAAAATGTATCCACCCTTTGAAAAGGGTGTACATCCTTTGAAAAAGGTTTACTCCCTTTAAAAAGGGCATATGCCCTTAAGGCTCGAGCAAAAGCCTAAGCCTTAGAAATTTGAGAAAAAGGGCATACTCCCTTTTAAAAAGGGCGTATGTCCTTTGTAATTTTTTTTCAAAGTTGGGGGACTATCATGTTTTTTGTCCCCCAACTTTGTGCATCAACCCCTATGTTCACTAGAACAAGTTTGGAAGAATTAGACAAAAGCACAATGTATGCATATATAGATTAGAGTGGTTTTGTTTATGTAAATTTTATAGGTCTGAGACAAAATCACCAGCTAAAATTACATCTAGAAGTGACAATCTATATGTTATAAAACTCACTTAAGAACACTTGTGAATCATTCTTGATATGAAAATATATATATAGGGAAATAATTCTTATACTAAAGCATTAATCAATTGATATAAATAAACCAGACATAATATGCATAGGTATTAGTTTTAATAATTTTATATATTTTTTTAATATATGAAAATTGAAAAAGGAACATACTAACTAATGAATCTAGTAAGAGCCTCAAAATTAAAAGTTCATGCATATTAAATAGGAGGGATTAACTCTCACAAATAGAAAGTATCATGCCACTATGAAGTAACTGACCTTAACCTAGAGTATGAAAATTGATCTACCTCTAAAACATAAGTATCACTGTCATGATAATGCTATGTATAACACTCTAAGTGCCTTCTAATATTAATCTAGAAAGTGTTTATGTAGGGAGTGGCTCTCTATAATCTATTATTTCTATTCAAAATTTAGCTTTCAGATTCAAGAGGAAGTAATAAGAAACTTAAGGAAATGGTCAAGGCTTGTGAAGTACCTGGATAAAGTCTGCGCACCGTAATCCAGACGTTGTGAGTACTCCTCTTTGGCTGTGGAGGAATGACACCTGCAAAGAAGAAGACTTGGACAAAAGGGTGTTAGATGGATAGATGGTGGGTTGCCAAGCAAAAGCTTGTTCCCAGAAGTATGAGAACTTCCTTAAGGGAGGTCAACCCACTAGTCGATAAAGAGAAGTCTGATAAAATGATAGCATGTTAAAAAGACTGAAATGATAACAAACTGAAAGAGAAAATGGAAGCAAAAGGCTTACCTGAGATGCTGTCGGCTTGGTACAGTCACCGACGTCGGTGGTCCTACCGGCGTCGGTTGTCGGGGTCTGCCGACGTCGGTTAGTCTGCCGACGTCGGTGGGGGTAATGACTAGCGTCGGTCGGGGCAATGGCCTCCGGACGGGTCTGGTCAGGTTCTGGTCAGGGCTTGGTCTGGGCTTGGTCTGTGGTCTATTTGAGGGGTTTGTGGACGAGTCTGAGTCTGGTTTGAGGATGATCTTAGGCAGTTAGAGGGTCTGTACAGAGATGCAGGGGAGTCAAATGGATAGAAGGGTAGAGGAAGCCAATAGGGAGATAGGAATCTGAGTCTGGGTGACAGTCAGGTCTGGGGATAGGAATTTGGTCTCGGGGGAAGAAGTGCTAAATCTAGTTTAGAAATGACTAGAAAGCATAATGAAAACAAACAGAGTACTTACCTATGCCCTTCTGAAGAAGGTGTTGATCTTGTGTGCCTGTTGTTGGTGTTGCCAGATGTGAAGACCCATTGTGCTTGCTGATGGAGAAACCTGCAGAGTCGGGTGATGCGAGAGAGAGAGAGAGAGACACATAGAGGTTGGCAGATGGTCGAAGACGGAAGATACCAGATCCCAGATTAGCTCTGTGATTCAGAACTTGATCAGCAGTTTGATTCACAGTTAGATTGGATTCATGATTATGATTCTGGAGTCCGTGATTAGCCAGAAAGAGGAAGAGAAGTCGGTTAAGTATAACCGATGTCGGCGATCCCACCGGTGTCGGCTGACAGTTGACCGACGTCGGCGGGTTCAGAATGTGGAAAAGGGCCAGCAAGCCCGTTCTGCATCTGCCAAGTGCAAGGTTAGTTGAAGAAGTGGTCGAAGATAAGCTAAAGACGCACGAGAGGTGGTTAGGCGGTTGGAGAGGAGGAAGAATAGGTCTAGGGTGAGTCATAAGGGGGAAATAGTCTAAGGCGAGGTGTCCAAGCGAGGTGTCCTAGGCGAGGTGGCAAGGAGAGGGCAAAGGGGTCTTATTTAATTAAAAATAGATGATTATTTTCAATTAATAAGACTTAGGTGGGTTAGGGACCAAGGAGGACTAGGAGGGAGAAAGGACCAAGGGTTAGACACTTTTTCGGTGTCTACAGTTGCCCCTTTTTGTCTTGTTGGTTGTTCTGGATGAACTGCAAGACAAAAACAAGAGTTGGTTGCCCCAGGTAAGGGATGATGTGGATTGCCCTGAAGTATGGATGAGGTATTCCCCCTCAAAGTAGGAGTCGAGGGAAGGGAACCTGATGTCGGGTGCTGATTTGACAAAAGGTGGATGAGAAGGATGAAGAGTGAGTGAAAACGCTGCAAAAAGTCATGATTGCGCGCATACCACTTCACGAGATGGTCAGGTCTAAGTGTCGCAGGTCAAGGGTCGAGGAGTGCCAAAATTTAAATAACCGGGCCCCAGCATTTAGTCATCTACTGATCAGGTTATTAAATCGTAGCTGTAGCTCCAAATGGTCGTCGTGTTCCAGGTATCTCAGGCTCAGGAAGTGCTCCCAGAAACACAAAAAAGTCACAAGTAGTGTGGATCAACCGGCATGCGATCCTATACTTGTGAGGGTCCAAAAATAAAGTAGTCTGCGGACAAAATGGCTAACCAGTCATGGAATAACATACAGGCAAAAAATGACCAAGGCAAGATTGTCTTGGAAGTGGTCAGGGTCGGAGGAGATAGGCATGATCTCCAATGGTCAGTGGTCGAGGTCAAGGTCATGGTCAAAAAGAGGAAAAAGGTTTGTCCGTCAGAGAGATGAACAAACAAGGGTGGTCGAGCTAACCCCAGAAGACAGTCGTGTCTACTGAGTGTTGCCTACATAGCCTAGATTGAAGGGGGCCTCAGACCAATGTAGTTCAGACAAAAGGTCTGAGTGGTAGATAGGTGGTCAAAGTGGTCGATAGACTAGTCTTGGTTAAGGTCAAAGTTGAGTGATGAAAAAAAGAGGGGGTTTGTCCATCAAGGGAGACGAACAAATGGGATGGCTGAGCTAACCCCAGAAGATGGTCATGTCATCTGAGTGCTTCCTACATAGCCCCGGTCATAGGGCATCAAACCAATGTAGTTCGAGCAAAAAGGTCAAAAATGGCCAATAGGCTGGTCTTGGTCGAAGTCAAGGTCAAAATGATGAGGAGAAGAAGATGTTACAGCCTTTTCCAAATGGTGTATTTTGTAACATTAGTCGAGTGTCTTTCATCCCTAGCAATTTTCCATATTCGTGATGGATGTATGCTAAAAATGAACTAAGGGTCTATTTATGCGTCAGCAAGTATTGGTTTATGCTTAACATAAATTGAGGCGGGTCGATAGCTTCCATGTGTATTGGTGTCCATAGAAACTATGTGAAATGGACTATGATGAGGGTTGTTGTCTGAAAAATGGTTGGATGTGACCAAAGTGTAGAGAAAAAGTGAAAGGCAAAATTGCTCTTTCATTGACAAGGACCAGGAGGACAGCATAGATAGGGGGTATAAGAACCAAGAGTCCCATTCATGCATGACGTCGTTGACCAAAGGTTGTGTTAGAGCGGTAATCGAATCACTTTGACACTAAAGTGAGCTCGAAGTCCCTTGAGTAGGTGTTAGGATAGGAGGATAGGATAACCCGTTTTTAAGAGCAGAGATAACTTTGCCCCTTTTTATAGGAGACCCTGAGACAACTATAAGTCAAGTCCATGACTTTTTTTTTTTGAAATATGGCACAGACTGATCAATGCGGGAAGCCTGCATAGAGATGTCATTTGCTTGGTGGTCGTTTGTGAAGCTGATCAATGCGAGAAGCCTCTAAGAATATTATTGTTGTTTGTAGTAAGAGTTTGTCATAGCCATCCTTCGAGGGAGTGGTCTATATTTTGCTTGATATAAGGGCTTTGAATAGCTGTCCTTTGAGGGATTAGTCTATTAGCTACAGTAGTGATAGTACAGCTGTCCTTCGAGGGAGAAGTCTGCCTTTTTGATTTTGATATGAGTTAAGTGACCATGGATATGTTGACATCTTGATTATATTTTGACAGAAAATGTGAGTCATGGACAAGACTATAGAAGGTCAAGGGTTCCCTTTTAGTAGGACAAAGCATCCCACTGTATAAAAGGGTTAAAGAGGATTTGTTAAGGGGAATAAGGTTGACAGGAATGAGGACTAAGAGGACAAGGGTTGCTCAAGGGACGAGCTCAAGATAAATGCCAAGTGGACGAGTACTCAACTAACAGTAGAATGGTCGCAGATGAAAGGCATAAAAGGGCTCAGGGTCTGACAAGTCCCTGGGCCATGCTTGCATGATATGAGGTGGTCCGAGTCAATTAGGAGCAAACTTGCCCCATTTGCCTCTTCGAGATTGGTCATGATGATGGTTGATGCTAGATGTGAAGTTGGTTGATATGGTCGATGATTGGTCGAGACTGGTTGAATGTTTGGTCGAAGATTGGTCAATGTTTGGTTGAGATGTGGTCATTGGATATTTGGTCAATGGTTGGTCGAGGGTTGATTGGTCGATATGTGGTCTTTGATTGGGTCGAATATTTGGTTGAGGTCGGGTTGAATGTTTGGTGGCTAGTCTGGTCGAGGTCAGGTTGAAAGAGTGATTGATATGTGGTCGAGATGGGGTCAAAAGGTTGGTCGAGGCGTGGATGAAGGTTGAATTCCCCCAGCGGCTAGGGAGAATGTTTGATAAATTGGTTAAGGTCGTTTGAGGTTTGGTGGTCAGATTGACGGTGTTGATTTTGAATAAGGGGGTTAAAGGCGACAAAGTGACCATAGTCTAGTGTGGAGATCCAGATTTAGGTGATAAGGTTTGAGATGCATGGGTTGGTGTTGATGGTTTGGCGAAGAGGTGGTCAAGAGGATCCTTGATGAGAAGGGTATCCTTTTTCCGGTGTTGACGAGTGATAGCTTTGAGGGCACAAAAATGCGCAGTGTCATGTCCCGGAGTGTGGTGATAGTGACAAAATTTAGAGTTGTCGAACCAAGAGGGTTTTGATCCGAGAGTTGATGAGTAGGGCGGTGTTGAAGGTTTGTTGATAATGTGGTCAAGAAGAGAGGTGTCATTCCCTAAACATTGGCAAATGATGACCTTGAGGGCATGACAATGCTCGGTGTCATGCCCAGGTGTGCGATGATATGCACAAATGTGAGTGTCATCGAACTAGGGTGGTTTTGGTCTGAGAGATTGATATGGTCTAAGAGGCGGGAGGTTGATACGAGAGGATTGCAATAATTGCCGTAACAGCAAGGTGTAAGAACCTGCTAACGGGTCTGGATGTTTTACTGCAGTGGAGGTTGATGACTTTGGTTTGAGAGGTGTAAGAGGCGTTGGTTGATAGTTTGGAGGAGATATATGTCTGATGGGTTGAGAGAGTAATGGAGGTGAATTGCCTCTGTAAAGTATGGGAGTAGGAAGCACTCCAAGTAAAGTGGATGGATGCGAGCCCAAAATAGAGGGCAATAATGAAGGTGGGGGAGGAGTCCTCCGGTGTGGTCTAGTGGCTTTCGTTGGTTTGGGCCGAGAGCTACTATTGTGCGAGGCAAGGTTAGAGACGGGTTTGGGTTTAGATGTGGACGAAGATGAATGAGATGTGATAATCTCAGGCAAAAAGTAAGAGGAAACCATGACTGGGTCTTCCTTGGTCGAGATGGGCAAAAATACTGGGTCTTCTCTTGGTGGAGAAGAAATAAGAGAGGGCGGCTCCTCAAGAGGGTAGATGGCAGGGATGATCGTGCCTTTTGTTTGTGCTTGAGGAGTAGGCAAGGTAGGGTCCCCCATTAGTGGGAGGAAGAATGAATGTGAGGCTAAGGACATAGGTATGGTCAAGGCATCCTCCAGTATAGGAGAGGTCAATGGAGGAAGAACAGGAGAAGAAGGTTCTTCATCCTGTGAAGAAGGAGGTTGGTCATGGACAAGAGGAAAGATAGTGTTGATTGTATGAATGTTATGGTCTTGGGGGTCATTGGTCATGGTCTGGATATGGTTTTGGTTAAGAGGATGGTTTGGAAAGGGGTGTTTTAAGATGTCGATGTTTTGGTTGGGAGGCGCATTCGGGTTATCTAAAACTAGATCCCCCTTGTCGATCAGGTCTTGGACTATGTTCTTGAAGGTTCGGCAGTTGTCAATGTCGTGGCCTTGAACGCGATGAAAGTGGCAGAAGTCGGCCTCCCTATACCATGTAGGGAGAGCTTTTGAAGGTTCAAATTGAGGTGGTCGGATTGGAGGGAGATTGAGGACCCCCTGCTTGACAAGTTTTTCCAAAACGGAAGCATATGATTCTCCAAGCGGAGTGTATGAACGCTGGATGTACCATTTTTGGAATTGTTTGGTGATGCTAGAAGATGTCGAAGGTTGAGAGTAATTAGTGGTTGTCGAGGATGGTGATAGAATGACCACAGTGTTGGCCACTCCTTTAGGTTTGGAATTGGCAGAAGAAGAAGGTCTGGAAGAAGAATGGCCATTGGTTCTTGCGTTGGTATGACGCAATTTGACCTTATCCTCTTCAAGGGCGTAGAGTTCAAGCTTTTGGGCCATGGTGAAGGCCTCGTCGAAAGTACAGAAGGTTTGAACCCGCAAGGTGGACGAGATGTGCCTAGCACATGCTCGAGAAAAGAGCTCAATGAGCTCGGGTTGAGGCAAGGAAAAGGAGAGCTGGTTGATCAGACCTCTCTAACGAGCGACAAAATCGACTATTGATTCGTCATCAAATTGCCTGATGGAGTAAAGGTCTGTGATTGAGACTTGTTTAGTAATGTTGATTGAGAAATGGTCGAGAAATAATTGGGTGAGTTGAATGAAAGAAAAGATAGAATGTCTGGCAAGAGAGCTATACTAGTCAAGGGCGGGGCCAGAAAGGGACATAGGGAACGTGCATAAAAGCAACGCATCGTCATGGGCGATAATGTAACAGGCATGTCTGAATGCTCATAAGTGTTGTTGTGGGTCTTCCTTGCTGTGAAAGCAAGAGAATTTAGGAAGCTCCCATTGGTTGGGGTATGGTCGGAAAGGGACGGAAGGATGGATAGGCTCGTTGCAAATCTGGTCATATGACAAGGTATTACTTGAGCTGGAAATAGAGGCTTCGAGACTGGACATTTTATCCATCAGTATTTTGATGAAATCTACTGACGGATTGGTGGGTTGAGTGCCCCCTAGATTTTAAGGTGCTTGAAAGAGGCTAGAAGAGGCGTGTGACGTAGTTGGTTGTACAACGTACGGATGACTAGTCGCAAGGGCAGAAGTGGAGGCTAAGGGTGGTTGGGTTATAAAAGTGGAAGGCATAAGATGATTTGGTATCGCCAAAGGTGGTTGCGTGGCGGCATTGGTAAAAGGATAGGTAGACACTCCTGCATGTGCGGGCACAAGAGTGTAAGGGGTCAAGACAATCAAGTTCTAGTATGATGTAGAACTTGGTTGAACTGTGTATGGTTGAGGGGGTAACGAAACCCCGGTGGAGGTTGGTCTAAAAATGGACGGAGAGGCCAAACTTTGCGTATTATCCATGGTCGTGTTAATGGTTGAGGCGAAAGGCTGAGTCGTAAAAGGTTGGGTGGTGAATGGTGTCGATGTCATTGCCACTTCACCCGAAAGGTCTCGCGTTGGGTTTCTCGCGAGATAGTTATGGAGGGCTGCGCTATTGAGGTCCAAGAATCTTGCAAAATCTTGGTCCCCTTCAGGGATGATGGGAGTCGGGGTCGGGGTCAGTCTTGTAGGAGTTATTTTAGTCTCTGAGTGAAACTCCATGATAGGACTGATTAGGGACGAGGTAGGTGAAAGCGGTTGATGGTTAAAGTGGTCAAAAAGAGAGTCAGGGCCCAGAAACTGTGTTCTGCAATTTTAGAAACTGAGAATGTGGTTTTAGACAGAAAAAGAGGTCGGGTTTAGGTTGCTGTTTTGAAGAAAAAAAAGTCTGGACAGTGACCGACGTCGGTTGAAAAACCGATGTCGATGAAAAGAAGACTGCCAATGTCGGTCAGATGACCGATGCCGGTACAAAAAAGTTGCCGACGTCGGTTACAGAACTGATGTCGGTCACTGTATTTTCCAGAAACTCAGAAAAAAAGTTTTTGGAAATGAAGAAGACGTCCTTACCAGCTCAAAAAAGACAGATAAAAACAGAAAATAAGATGATGGAGACAGACAGGCCTAAGCATTAAATCCTAAGAATCAATTTTAGAAACCTGTGGCTTATGCCTTAGATGAATGTTTGGGGAGATTGGCTGTAGAATGGGTCCTAGAAGAAGGTGGTCTAAAGATGGTTTTAGGTGTGTTAAGGCACGCAAAAGTCTGTATTAGGTTTGGTACGTGGCTTGTGCTAAGGAGCAAGCTCCCCTCACTTCACGATTCCAGTGGTTAGCTGGTCTCGCTTAGCCAAGATATACCTCGCCTAGAGATTATACTCCACCAGAGAATGGAGTGGGCTTTCTCCTTGGTGATGAAATCCAAGTGAGATTGCCAGGTAGGGGTAAGGTATCTGTTGGGGGATGAAATCCCAGTCGGGCCTTGTCTCAAGTGAGTTAGATGTTTGTTTTAGTGCATGTGGTCTGGTAGTGTAACATAGAGTGGTCTAGATTTATTCAATATGCGTTTAAGTTACTAGATGTGGACTAATGCAAGCACAAGCAGGAAATGGAAGTGCAGTACGTTTTAAGCCCAAGTTGAAGTGTGAAGGTTGTTATGAAGACAAGTTTGAGAAAGGGTTGAGAGTATGATGTTTGGACTAGTCTAGAAGTGCAAGAAAGAAAAGAAAGATTCTTTTTAATTCCTGCTTATAATGTCGTTGAGAAAAGAAGAAGGAGGCGAAAAGGTAAGAACCTAATGCACCTAAATGAATGAAGAAGAAAAGGAACCCAGGAAGAACCTATGGTCCCACCGGGCGTGCCAGAATGTTTCTATTCAAAATTCAGCTTTCAGATTCAAGAGGAAGAAATAAGAAACTTAAGGAAATGGTCAAGGCTTGTGAAGTACCTGGATAAAGTCTGTGCACCGTAATCCAGACGCTGTGAGTACTCCTCTTTGGCTGTGGAGGAATGACACCTGCAAAGAAGAAGACTTGGACAAAAGGGTGTTAGATGGATAGATGGTGGGTTGCCAAGCAAAAGCTTGTTCCCAAAAGTATGAGAACTTCCTTAAGGGAGGTCAACCCACTAGTCGATAAAGAGAAGTCTGATAAAATGACAGTATGTTAAAAAGACTGAAATGATAACAAACTGAAAGAGAAAATGGAAGCAAAAGGCTTACCTGAGATGTTGTCGGCTTGGTACAGTCACCGGCGTCGGTGGTCCTACCGGCATCGATTGTCGAGGTCTACCGACGTCGGTTAGTCTGTCGACGTCGGTGGGGGTAATGACCAGCGTCGGTCGGGGCAATGGCCTCCAGACGGGTCTGGTCAGGTTCTGGTCAGGGCTTGGTCTGGGCTTGGTCTGTGGTCTATTTGAGGGGTTTGTGGACGAGTCTGAGTCTGGTTTGAGGATGGTCTTAGGCAGTTAGAGGGTCTGTGCAGAGATGCAGGGGAGTCAAATGGACAGAAGGGTAGAGGAAGCCAATAGGGAGACAGGAATCCGAGTATGGGTGACAGTCAGGTCTGGGGATAGGAATTTGGTCTCGGGGGAAGAAGTGCTAAATCTAGTTTAGAAATGACTAGAAAGCATAATGAAAACAAACAGAGTACTTACCTGTGCCCTTCTGAAGAAGGTGTTGATCTTGTGTGCCTGTTGTTGGTGTTGCCGGATGTGAAGACCCATTGTGCTTGTTGATGGAGAAACCTGCAGAGTCGAGTGATGTGAGAGAGAGAGAGAGACATAGAGAGGTTGGCAGATGGTCGAAGACGGAAGATACCAGATCTCATATTAGCTCTGTGATTCAGAACTTGATCAACAGTTTGATTCGTAGTTAGATTGGATTCGTGATTATGATTCCGGAGTCCGTGATTAGCCGGAAAGAGGAAGAGAAGTCGGTTAAGTATAACCGACGTCGGTGATCCCGCCGGCATCGGCCGACAGTTGACCGACGTCGGCGGGTTTAGAATGTGGAAAAGGGCCAGCAAGCCCGTTCTGCATCCGCTAAGTGCAAGGTTGGTTGAAGAAGTGGTCGAAGATAAGCTAAAGACGCACGAGAGGTGGTTAGGCGGTTGGAGAGGAGGAAGAATAGGTCTAGGGTGAGTCATAGGGGGGAAATAGTCTAAGGCGAGGTGTCCAGGCGAGGTGTCCTAGGCGAGGTGGCAAGGAGAGGGCAAAGGGGTCTTATTTAATTAAAAATAGATGATTATTTTCAATTAATAAGACTTAGGTGGGTTAAGGACCAAGGAGGACTAGGAGGGAGAAAGGACCAAGGGTTAGACACTTTTTCGGTGTCTACATCTATGACAAATATATAATTAAGAGGATTTTTGAGGATAAATATCCTTGGAAAGTGAACCACTTGCTTATGAATTCTCTAGGTAGGTCAAGCCTTTTTAGGTTGTTCCCTTGAAATCTATTATGTAGGAAAAATGATATTTGGTTGGAGGGGGTATTCATATAGAATACCAGGATCTATGGTAACCTCATTATCAAAAATATATTTCAAACATCTATTTATTATATAATAAACTACATGAATTTGTTGAATCCAAGGACATCAAAATAACATATTGAAGACTCTAGCACCAAGTACTACTATGAACTTAGTGGCCACATATATGGGCCCAAAATGTAATCATAATGCAATATCACCAATCTAAATTTTAACATGAGCATTGAGTCCATTTATTACTTCTATTTTAGGAATTATATGCTTATATGTGTATTCAAAATAAGAGATAAGTGTGATAATGTGCATTTTCACACTTGAACCATTATCAACATTGACACTCTATATAGGTTGATGACCAATATAATCTCAAATGAATAAAGAGTAAAAATCAAGATCATCATTGACTATTTTATGCTATATGAATGTGATATTTAATATATATGGAATTGAAACATGATATGTACCAATAATTCCATTCAAAAGTGTTAAGGTGTGGAGCTAAAAGCTTCACCAAAGGAGCGCTTTGCAAAGTTGCTGGAAACACACAGTCACCGACGTCGGTCAGGAGTGACCGACGTCGATCAGGAGCAGACCAGGAGATGTCGGCGTCGGTCAGGGATTGGCCGACGTCGGTCATAGGCAAACAGGTAGGAACGGATGTCGATTACCTGTGTGTCCAAAAAGCTATTTCCGTGGACAGAACAAAATGTTTGCATGATAGGATTAAGTGTTAGTCTTAAGTCCGCATCTCTATTTTAAGTAAGACTATTTTAAGCCTTAAATTAGTAGGCATATTTAATGGTTGTAAAGGCATGCTCATGTTTCCTAATATTATATATTGGGATAGATCTTCATAGCTCAGTAGTGAATTGGTATGTAACAGTATTATAAAATATACGTGTATCAATCCACGTTGTTGGATTTGATTGTAACTCTTGAGGGAAAGAGATCTAGAAAGAGATCTGTACATCTGAGAGAGGTGTGGAAGAAAAGAAGTTTATTCAATTGTAATTCCTTCTGTAAAGAGTTTAATACAAGTTTTCAGGGTGGTTTCTTGTAATATCCCTTCGAATATCAAAACAAAAGCTCCGAATTGCTTATCTAAATTTCTGCAAAATAAATAGATAAATAAATCATAGTATAAATTCTTATTTATTTTCTCATAAGCATTACAATAGAGATCCTCTGTCAAGTATACAAAGAATATTGAAATTACGGCCTTATAGCCTGAATATTCTGCAAACTGGTCTGAATCTGGTACGTCTCAGCCTGCTGTGTAAAAAAACACAGTCGCCGGCGTCGGTCGATATACTGCTGACGTCGGTCACTGCAGGTCCCTATCTGCCGACGTCGGTCTACAGTCGACCGATGTCGGTCACTGGAAGCTCTCTGTCTGCCGATGTCGGTGCCTGAGCGGATCTGTACGGACTTAGTACGGCCACCAATTTAGCACAACCTATCTGTTTGATCCCTGATCTAGAAATCTATGGTATCTAATACAGTAGATCTCTCTCTGTATAATTTATTGAAACAAAGCATAAACTAAATCAAGAAATACCTGGAAAGCTCTGTGATAAACTTCTGTGTGAAGTTATCTCTCAAATACCTGTAATACTATGATAGCTTCTGGGTGAATCTATCTCTCAATTTGGCAATAGATCGGCTGATCTTTCACAACCTCTGAATCGTACACAATGAAGAGTTGACGTTATTCAATGCAGTTTGGCAATAGATCGGCTGATCTTTCACAGCCTCTGAATCACACACAATGAAGAGTTGACGTTCTCCACTGCAGATGGAATCCTGGAACCCTTGGCTCAGTCTTCACAGAAGAATTTCTTCAATATCAAAATCAATAATCAATTCATACTCTCAAACTCTCTCCCATGAGAAACTCTTATACCCTTCCAAAGGTGTGCTTGCTAAAATTAGATTTCCTCAAATTAGAACTTGGGCTTCTAAAATTAGAATTCCTCAAATTAGAACTTGGGCTTCTTAAATTAGAATTTGGGTCTTAAAATTAGAACAATTGATTAATAATTAATAATTAATTAATATCTAATTTAAATTATAGATAATAATTAATTAATTAATATCTAATTTAAAATTAGACCAAATAATTAATATTTGATTAAATCAATCAAATATTAATATCTCCCTCAATACATGTCAGATCCTCGAACCGTCTGAAGCTGGTGAACCAGGGAGTGATTCTGCACATGACCATATCAAAACAAGGGTGCTCCGCTGTATGTCAAATATCCCTAAATAATAGGAGCTCAGGCCCAATGTGTCTGAAATAACCTGAATGAGAGCCAACTATAGGAATTCTGTAAATCAAAGCCAAGCCAATCTCCATCATGACCCTCTATCCATCCAATCAGCCTACGAAGGTTGCATAATAGGCTAATCATCAAGCCTGTCAATGTCCACGAAAAAGGGGACAAGACATTTCTTGTATATCTTGTTCCTTGCTAATTCTGATTTTAGTTACTTATCTTTCTGATTTAATTCCACATTAGTTGCTTGCATAATTGTAATCAAGTTTGTTGGTTGATCCCCAACAAATTGGTATCAGAGCTCAGGTTCACTAACAGGTGGTTCAGATCTATGTAGTGTGTATTGATTACAGGTTACTCACAGGGATTTCTGTTTGAGTGGGAGAAGCAATGGCAGAAGAAAGTAAACTGAGAATGGAGAAGTTTAATGGCAATAATTACCAATTATGGAGAATGTAGATAGAGGATTATCTATATCAAAAGGATCTATACTTACCGTTAGGTGGGATTGCAAAGAAGCCCACAGACATGGAAGATGAAGAATGGGAAGTTCTTGATAGAAAGGCTCTGGGGTCTATAAGACTGAGTCTGGCATCTACTGTGATATCTAAATTATCATAGGCAAAGTCAATGGTAGAATTAATGACTACTTTAGCAAATTTGTATGAAAAACCTTCAGCTTCAAATAAGGTATATCTTATGAATCAGTTATTCAATTTGCAAATGCATGAAGGTGGATCTGTGTCTAATCATCTAAATGATTTCCATGGAATTGTAAATCAATTAAGTTCAGTCAAAATTGTGTTTGATGATGAAATTAAAGCTCTATTAATCTTATGCTCATTACCTGAGAGCTGGCATAGCTTGGTAATGGTAGTTAGTAATACTACTTCTACCTCAAATATTTTAAAAGTAGATGATGTTGTTAGTGTTATCTTGAATGAAGAAATTCACAGGAAAAGCACAGAGGAAACATCAGGGAACGCTTTAAGTTTTGAGAGCAGGGAAAGGCAGAAAGAGAAGAGCAAGAAAGGGAGATCAAGGTCTAAGTCAAAGATGAGAGGTAGATCCAAATCAAGAAATGGTAGGAGGACAACCTACTAGAATTGTGGAAAGATAGGGCACATAAGCAAAGATTGCTAGTCAAAGCCTAAAGAGGACAATCAACATGAAGGAAAAGAAGAAGCAAAGATTGCAGGTATTGCACAAGATGCTTTAATATTCTCTTTGCATAATAATATAGAATCTTGGGTTTTAGATTCTGGTGCATCTTTTCATGCCACCCCCAATAGAGAATATTTCAGTGACTATGTCCAGGGATATTTTGGAATAGTTTACTTAGGTGATGATGAGCCATGTAGAATGATTGGCAAAGGTAAAGTGCAGCTGAAGATGTAGAATGGAAACACATGGGTGTTGAGAGATGTTATGCATGTTTTCAGCTTGAAGAGGAATTTGATCTCTATAAAAAATTTAGGGGATGAGGGCTCTACAGTAACTCTCACAGTTGAATCTTGGAAGGTTACCAAGGGTGCACTTGTGTTAGCCAGAGGTAAAAGAGAAGGTAATCTCTATTTATGTAATTGTATTACTAATAATTCTCCTTCTGTATTATCTACTTCAGATGTAGATGCAAAGATGTGGCATCACAGGCTTGGCCACATGAGTGAGAAGGGAATGACAATTCTTGAGTCAAAAGGTAAGCTTTCAGATTTGAAAAGCATAGATCTAGATTTTTGTGAGCACTGTGTTTTTGGGAAGTAGAAGAGAGTGAGTTTTCTCAAGACTGGGTCAACAAAGAAGAAGCATAAGTTACAACTTGTTCACACAGATGTGTGGGTATCGGCTCAGGTTGCTTCTATTGGAGGATCGCAATACTATGTTTCTTTCATAGATGATGCTACAAGAAAGGTATGGGTCTATTGTATTAAGAAGAAATCTGATGTATTTGAGATTTTTAAGATTTGGAAAGCTATGGTTGAGAATGAAATAGGCAGGAGATTAAAGTGCCTAAGATCTAATAATGGTGGTGAGTTTTGCAGTCACAAGTTCAACTGGTATTGTTATATGCATGGAATACGCAGGCAAAGGACTGTTCCAAGGACACCTCAACAAAATGGAGTTGCTAAAAGGATGAACAAAATAATAATGGAGCATGCACGGTGTATGAGGTTGCATGTTGGGTTGCCCTTAGAGTTTTGGGCAGAAGCCGTGGACACTGCAGTATACCTGATTAATAGAGGACCCTCTATAGCGCTGGATGGTGGAATTCCAGAAGAGGCATGGATAGGTAAAAAGGTAGATCTCTCATTTTTCAAAGTTTTTGGTTGTGAATCTTTTGTGCAAGTTGATAAGGAAAATAGAAAGAAGCTGGATGCTAAGTCTATGAGGTGCACATTTATTGGTTATAGCTCAGGAGATTTTGGTTTCAAGTTTTGGAATCTAGGAACTAACAAAATAATTAGGAGCCGTGATGTTGTTTTCAATGAAAAAGTGATGTATAGTGATCAGCTAAAGAAGCTGAATCAATCTGGGTAGAGCAATGGAGAATTGGATGAGGTGACGGTCCAAAATGAGCTCACAGGAAGAAATAATCACAAACAGGAAAACACAGAGACTGACGTTGGCCAGGCAGGAACCGACATCGGAAAAATAGGAACTGATGTCAGTCAAATAGTGACCGACGTCGGCCAGGAAGGAACTAAGGTCGGTCATGGAGAACCGACGTCAGCCAGTAACAGGCCTGGAATTGACCGAGGTCGGTCACTATCAGAGAATTTGGGTGGACAGCATGTTGTGAATGAGTCTCAGATGCCCATCAGGAGGTCAGAAAGGGTAAGTAAACCTCTAATTCGATATTCCCCTTTATTATTCTATTTATTGCTTACTGATGTTGGAGAACCAGAGAGTTTTGAAGAAGCAATACAGGGAGAATCCAAGAATCAGTGGGAGCGTGGCATGGTTGAGGAAATGGATTCCTTGAAAGAGAAACAAACATGGGATTTGGTTGAGTTGCCAACAGGAAAGAAGACACTGAAGAATAGATGGAACTACAGATTGAAAGAAGGTGAGAATGGACAAATGAGATATAAGGCTAAATTGGTAGTGAAAGGATTTACATAGAAACCAGGTATTGACTTTGGTGAGATTTTTTCTCCTATAGTTAAAATGAATTCTATATGGACTTTATTGTCTTTAGTTGCTATTAAGGATTTGCATCTTGAGCAGCTTGATGTTAAGACAAAGTTTCTTCATGGAGATTTGGATGAAGAAATATATATGGATCAGCCGGAAGGATTTGAGGTCAAAGGTAAGGAGAAGCTAGTGTGCAGATTGAAGAAAAGCTTGTATGGCCTCAAGCAAGCTCCTAGACAATGGTATTTGAGATTTGACAAGTTTATGACTGAGCATGGCTACAGTAGGTGTCAATCTAACCATTGTGTGTATTTTAAGAGATTGGATAATGGTAGATATATTATTCTGTTGTTGTATGTAGATGATATGCTGGTTGCAGGATCACACATATAGGATATTTTTGAGCTTAAAATGAAATTAGCTCACACATTTGCCATGAAGTATTTGGGAGCAGCAAAGAAAATCCTTGGCATGAATATTAAGAGAGACAGGAAAAATCACAGGTTGATTTTGTCTCAAGAGGATTATGTGATCAAGGTGTTGAAATGGTTCAATATGCAGGATGCAAAACCGGTAAGCACACCTATGGCTGGACACTTCAATTTGAGTAAAGAACAGTGTCCTAATTCACATGATGAGGTAGAGTACATGAGAAAAGTTCCATATTCTTCCGCAATTGGGAGCTTAATGTATGCAATGGTATGTACTAGACCAGATATTGCCCAAGCAGTGGGAGTTGTAAGTAAGTATATGGCCAATCTAGGGAAGGAACACTGGAAAGCAGTTCAGTGAATCCTTAGATATCTGAGAGGAACCAACAGTAGGCATTTGTGCTATGGTGGTTAAAATACTTCTCTACATGGTTATGTAGATTCAGATATGGCAGGTGATTTGGATGGCAGAAGGAGCACCACAGGATATGTTTTCACTGTTGGTGGAATGGCAGTTAGCTACATTTCTAAGTTGTAGAAGGTTGTTTCCTTGTCAACTACAGAAGCAGAATATATTGCAGTCATAGAGGCTAGAAAAGAGATGATATGGATGACATGGTTCATGGAAGAGCTAGGAAAGGAGCAAGAGAGTTGCATATTGTATAGTGACAGTCAGAGTGCAATTCATTTGGCTAAGAATTCAGCCTTTCACTCAAGAACCAAGCATATATAGCTAAGGTACCACTTCATACGATAGGTATTGGAGGATGGTGAGTTGAAGCTGGAGAAGATCCATATAGATAAGAATCCTATGGATATGCTAACCAAGCTGGTAACAAAAGAGAAGTTGAATCTTCATTCAACTTTTGTTGGTCTTCATGATTGAGTTGAAGATGGAAGAGCTAGAAGATGTTGCTGTACAAGTATTGGTGTAGCTGTTTATCTCCAAATGGGAGATTGTTAAGGTGTGGAGATAAAAGCTTCACCAAAGGAGTGATTTTTAAAGTTTCTAGAAACACACAGTCACCAGCGTCGGTCAGGAGCGACCGACGTGGGTCAGGAGCAGACTAGGAAATGTCGGTGTCGGTCCAGGATCGGCTGACATCAGTCATAGGCAAACAGGCAAGAACCGATATCGGTTACCTGTGCATCCAGAAAGCTATTTTCGTGGATAAAATAGAATGTTTGCATGATAGGATTAAGTGTTAGTCTTAAGTCCGCATCTCTATTTTAAGCCTTAGATTAGTAGGCATATCTAATGGTTGTAAAGGCATGCTCATGTTTCCTAATATTATATATTGGGATAGATCTTCATAGCTCAGTAGTGAATTGGTATGTAACAGTATTGTAAAATATATGTGTATCAATCCAGGTTGTTGGATTTGATTGTAACTCTTGAGGGAAAGAGATCTAGAAAGAGATCTGTACATCTGAGAGAGGTGTGGAAGAAAATAAGTTTCTTCAATTGTAATTCCTTTTGTAAAGATTTTAATACAAGTTTTCAAGGTGGTTTCTTGTATATCTTATTCCTTGCTAATTCTGATTCTAGTTACTTATCTTTTTGATTTAATTCCACATTATTTGCTTGCATAATTTTAATCAAGTTTGTTGGTTGATCCCCAGCAAAAAGATGTTGTGCCTCTATATGAGGTTGATAAAAAGCTAGTGGAGGATGAAAAAAATGCCACTAAAGCATAAATTGGCCTTGTCACTAGTTGATAATGAGAGGATGTAAAACCTTTAGCCTCTATTTTCTCTTTCCTCTAGTACGTGAAGCTTCTTACTTAAGAGATGGAAAACTTGGTGATAACCTTGGTACCTTCAAAAATAACATGTGTAGAAAGCTCTCATGGTAAAACATTATGTGAAGATTTCTACATTTCCTTGGATACAATAGTTGGATTCTTGTTGTGATGAGCAAGCATGGATGCCTCTTGAGCCAATTTTTCAAAGATATTGTTAATGAAGGAATTCATTACACACATACCTTTGCTAGAAAAATCAATATTTGGGTGCACCTATTTCAACACTTTAAATATAGATATTTTGAAGTTGTTTTCATTTTACTCTACTTTATTCTTCTTTTTCTCTTCTTTTTATCTTCTTTTTATTCATTTTATCCATTATGATTGTATACTTTAAAAAGGATGTTAGTTTCAATTGATAATGCATCCTTTACAAAATGTGACTGACTTGACTAAGATATACACACAAAAAATGAGACTTAATGACACTTTGAGATTTTTTCACAAAAATAAAGACTTAATCTTACACTTATTTTATAAATATTTTTAGAACTAAAATAAATAACACGTAATAACATTAAGAACCCTTAACCTGATATTGACCAAAAAGACTCATTTTTATTTTGAATTTTTGACAAATAATGAACCAAAAGTCATACATTAACCTAAATAACAACAATAACCATCATTACTAAAATAAACTTTAATATAGTACATAACTCAACACACAACCTAAAATTAATGCTACACCTTTAAAAAAACTCAAAAAGACCTAAAAATGAAATAGACTACCTCCAAGACATGTTTGGGTAGTCGATGTAGACCAAGAAATATATATTGAATCTTTGTATGTGCTATAATAGGTAGATCTTGATGATTGTATGAGCCATGCTTTTATAGGCTATATGATAAGGTGATGGTTGATAGTACTTGTAGGTGAATGGAAGCCTTGAAATATAGATATGAGAATAGTTGTATATTTACTATCAATGATACTATCAATTAGGCTTTGATAAATGAAGATGTTAGTGGATAGGAGAAGATTAAAAATCAAATCTATAAACTAACAATTAAGATCCAAACATTGCAAGTTCAAAATTATTATTGAATGGATTTAACATGCATTAAAATCTCATATGGATATAAGCATGTATAAATATGACAAATAATATATATGAATTAGGTATGCAATATTCAATTAGTAATATGTCAAAATAGAAGCTGATAAAGAGTCATATGCAAACCAAAGTGTATATATACCAAAAAAATGTCAATATAAATGTTGAGTGATATCTCCAACCGTGATCCAAAAATATATTGGTAGAGTGTTAATTATTTGAAGCTAATGTGGTTGATATTTAAATTTGAGGTGAGTTTTACTAATCTACACTTCCTCTATGATGGTGACAAAATTGCTCAAAATTATTTTGGTTGGAATGCTTTTGAATACAATGCTTCTTCTCTTGATCTATGGATATAAATTTTATACACACTCTAATCAGACTTCAACATGAGCTAATGTTGTAATATGAACTGAGACCTCATCCTTAGGGACAAACTACCAAGCAATTACCCCTTTTAAATTTATTAGGATCCTATGGAATAAGTTACTTGCACTGATACCGGATAATGAGATTTATCAGAGTCAAACATAGTAGAAAATAATTCACATAATAATCATGGTGAATACATAGAGATATTTTAACACACTACAATATTATTTCATTCACTCTAATTATTATTTCATATGGAATACTACAAATATATAGGAAATGAGTTTCCTATATTCATGATAGGAGATCCCAACAAACTCTCATAAAAAATCTCCCAACTAACCAATCCACTATATACAAAATATATTATTGATACAATATATTTGTCTAACTAATAAACTAAATAAAATTGACCCATAATATATCACAAACCTATTAAAGTATTATTATTTATCTAACAATAATTATGTTATTACAAATTAATAATGTGAACATACCTCAACAAAGAGTTCAATCAAATTATGTTTTTTATATTTAGTATTGTTGGATGTCTCTATGGAGAAAACTTCTAAATATATGAGGGATAAATAGGGGACTTTATATCAAAGAAAGTCTATTTTAAACAATATCTTTCTTCAAAAGAAGTTATCTTTATTGAGAATGAATGACAATGAATCTATAGCTAAAAATTTGAATGCCTTCAATACTATGGTAAGTCAATTTATTTTTGTTGAATTAAAATGGATGAAGAAGTAAAGTGTATTATTTTATTATGATCTTTACTTGACTCCGAGGAAAATCTAGTTATGGCTATTACTAGTACAAAATCAACATTAAAGTTTGAGTATGTAGTAGAGGATAGATTATCATAAGAAATGAGGCAAAAATCCTTTGAAGATTATCAAACAAAGAATGCCTTTTTTTGAAGAGGTTGATCCTAAGAAAGAACCAAAATAAAGTTGGGACAATCAAAGTTTAAAGGTAATTCTAAGACTATATAAAAATAAGATAAAATGTTGGAAATGTGGTAAAATAGGGGATTTAAGGAAAGATTGAAAATCTCAAAAGGTTGAAAATAGTAAATCTTAAGAAATTTCCCACTCTACAAAAGAAAAATCCTCTGATGAAGACATAGGGGACATGTTGTTAGGAACTACAAGTTTGCATGCATGTGATGATGCATGGTTTATTGACTCAATTACCTCTTTTCATATGAATCATCATAAGGAGTGGTTATTTGAATATGAAAATATTAATGGAGGTTGTATTTTAGGAGATAATTCTACATATAAGATCATAATTTGAGAGATAATCAATTTGAGTTTTAACCATGGAAGGGTTCAAACCCTCCCTACTGTCATGCACATTCTAGGTTTCCTAGAAACCTAATATCAATGAGTAAAATGAATGATATAGGTGTGAAAGTAGTATTTAATAAAGACATTTTCAAGATGGTTCATGGAGAAATGGTACTTCTAAGAAAAGTCCATAATTGAACATTATTCAAGTTTGAGGCAAGCATTATAAGTGTTGACTATTATATCTCTATGGTTCATGAGGTAAATAATACTTAAGATCAGGTTCTACATCTATTGTAGAGAAGATAATGTTATGGAATCAAAGGATGAGACACATTGATGAGAAAGGCCTTCATGCAGTAAAATAAAAAGGTATGGCTGGAAGAATTTTTATTACTCATTAGACTTTGATTTTTGTGAACACTGTGTTTGGTAAACAAACTAAAGTGAAGTTTCCCAATAGTGTTACAAGATCAAAAGACATTTGGAATTTGGTTCATAGTGATGTGTTTGGACTTGTGAAGGTTTCATCACTAGGTAAATATCTATATTATGTTTATTTTATAAATGAATACTCAATAAAAGCTTGGGTTTATTGTATCATGGCTAAATCTGAGGTCCTAAATAGGTTTACAGAGATTAAGGCTCTTGTTGAAAACTAGGTAAAGAATAAGATTAAGGTCTTGAGGAGTGGCATTGGTGTAGAATACTTCTCCAATTATTTCAAGTAGTTTTGTAAGGAATGTGGAATAGAAAGGAAAAATACAACTTCATATACACCACAACAGAATGGAGTTTCAAAAATAATGAATATAACTTTGATGGAAAAGGTGAGAAGCATGCTCAGTGTTACATGATTAGAAAGAAATTTTTGGGCACATGCATTCATGACTATTTGATATTTGATCAATAGATCACCCACATCAACTCTAGTTGATAAAAATCCACATGAATCATGGATTGATAAGAGAACATCTCTCAAACATCCTAGATTTCCTAGTTGTGAATCTTATATGTATATTTCAAAGGAAAAAATGACTAAGTTAGACAACAAATTAGAGAAGTGTATATTTATTAGATATGGTAATGGTGTAAATGGATATAAACTATGAAATAGTGAAATAAAGAAGACTATGTACAGTCACAATGTTATCTAAAGAGAAGATAAATGGGTTTCAAAATAGGAAGAACATCCAAATGACAAACCTGAAATGATTCAATTTGAAGAAAAGGAGGGAGAACAAGTGTCTGAACTTGAAGAAATTGTAGAATATGAAATAGAGAAGGAGTTTCAATAAGAAGTTTTAAATAGAGATTCATAATAAGATGAGGAGGAAGAACCAAAAGATACTAAACTAGAAACTCCAAGTTTACAAAGATCAAATCAAGTAAGAAGAACACCTAATAAGTATAGTCCTCTTGTTTTCCATTCTACATTTAGTTTATCAGTAATGAAGACCCAAATAATATAAAGGAGGATTTATCCTAAAAATAATGTAAGTCTTGGAAGAAAGATATGGAGGACTAAATGGACTCCTTAAATAAAAATAAGAGATTGGACTTAGTAAAATTACCTACTAGAAGAAAACATGTTTGATGAAATAGGTATTTAACAAGAGGTACATTGTAGATGGGTAAATGGAGAAGTATAAATATCATCTGGTAGTAAATGGATTATATCAGTTAGATGGAATTGATTTTAATGGGAAATTTTCTCCTGTTGCTAAATTACATTTAATTAGATTTATTCTATCTATTGTTACTGATTTTGATCTAGAAATAAAATAGATGGATGTAAAGGAAAAGATTATACATGATGATCTTGAGGATTAAATATACATGATGAAGATATAAATATTTAATCAAAATGGAAAGGAGGATTTGGTGTACAGGCTAAAATCATCTCTCTACAGCATGAAGTAATCACCCAAATTGTGGAACTAGAAATTTGATAGGTATGTGTTGGGACTTGGGCTTAGAATAAGAAAACTTGATCTTGCATTTAATTTAAATAGGAAGGCAAAAAATTTATTGTCATATAATTATATGTAGATGACATGTTGTTGATTGGTAATAATAATAAATGATCAACCAAGTTTAAGTCTCAATTATCATCTCAATTTGATATGAAGTTCTCAGTGCTGCAAAAAAAAAAATTTGGACATGGAAATTGATAGAAATTATCCAAAAAATAAACTATGGTTAAGTAAAATTAAATATGATGAGATGATATTTAAAGTGTTTAATATGTACGAAAGTAACCTTGTTACTACTCCTTTTTCCAATTGGCCAAAGTTTATATGTTGAATAATGTCTGAAGACACAATATGAAATTGAGGACATGTCTCAAGCCTGATATGCTAGCATTATTTAAATATTGATGTATGAAAAATTATGTAATAGACCTAATATTACAAATGTAATGGGAATAATGATAAAATTTATGTCAAATCTAGGAAAAGAACATTGGTTTGTAGTGAATAAGATATTCAATATCTATGTGGGATATGTGACTATGCAATATGTTATCAAGGTAATCTTGGTGAAATAAAAAAATTAAATCAAGGGATGAGTGAATTATCTTAAGGGATGCCTCTTACCAATTTAAACCTTCACTTCTTGGGCTAGACTGAGATCAATTATAGGTCATTCTAGCCAAAAAATGCCCATTCAGATGTGTCTACATAGATAGTTCATTGATTGGGATGATGAGTCAGATCATGTGTATAAACCTATTTGAGATGGTATTTGTGTCTTATTATGTAATATATGTCTTATTATTTAAATTACAAGTGTTTTAATGTGTTTTTATGTTCATTCTTGTCATTAGAGTATTAAAACACATAAAAACCTTATTTTTCTCATGAATAGTCAAACATAAAGCTCTCAAAACACATATTAGATTATACATGAGGTAAATACAAAGATTTGGAAAGATTTTATAAGGATTATATATTATTATACAATAATTATTTATTTGGAAGATCCTAAATATGCTATGTACAATCATTAAATTCCTCTTGGGTTCTCTAAACTCTGCTAAACCCTAGTTGTAGGGTCAAGTTTAAAAAAAATAGTCATAAAACCATTTTCAACCCTTTTGAAATTAAAAAAAATTGTGAAAATATTTAAAATAAAGTTTAATAATATATTCAAGTGGTTTGAGTCATTTGGAGTCATACATACATTGTACCAATCAAGTATGTGTAAGAGATACCCAATTTTTTATGTTTTTTTGATGAGGAGAGAGATTGGTATAAAAACTTCAAAATTAAGTCTAGAAAATAAAAATCAAGGATGAAAAACCTTTAATGCATATGTACATACCTCATAAAAGGATCATTTATTGTAATAAAACTATATCTTGAGTTTTGACCTACTAGAGGGTAATTATGCCTAATAGAAAAAACATGATTTTATGAGTTTTTGGGTAAAATATTAAAAGTGTAAAGCCAAAATTTTTATCTAAACATTGATAATTTATGAAAAAACTAAATACATATGTTTTATGTGTTTTTAAGTGATAATTAAATACATAATGGGTTTTGGCATGTTAGAGCAACATTAAGACTAGTAAGACTATGAGAGGTTTTTGATAAAATTCTTTGTAGTAGACCTTCTTAGGTGTTAAAAAAGTTGAGTCAACTAAAAATGATTGTGATAAAGTATTTTTGTCTGATATATACCCATATTTTCTAATATTTCTTGTTTTGATCCTTTTGAGGTATTTAGGCTTGATTAACTTGTAGAGAGCTTTGAGTCTTTTTAGTTCAAAGAGACAAAACTAATAGATGGACTGGTTTCCCATATTGAGATAAAGATTGGATATTTCTTTAAGGACCATAAGAATATAACCTCAAGTTTTATATAGTAGTCAATGAATATCGAAGTTGTTAAGTCTCTTCATTTTTATTTATATTCTTGGCTTGCCAATATTGTAATTTTGTGGATAGTCTAGGGAAGGCTATCAATGTCGATATTAACCCATGTATATAGGCCATAGTGACTGTATGGACACTTATAATTGTCTTTGTTTGTTGTATGTAAAAGTAGGAGATGAATAAATACATAAGTGCATCACTATAACTCTTAACATTTATGATCAAGTACAATTTATAATATTTACATGTCCATGAAATTGATCCACTTAAACATCACAATTGCAAATTGATATGTAATTAAATGTAAACGAAAAAAGTAAATAGTAAATATCACATGTAAATTTAAAATATACATAATGATTCAAAGCACCTAACTTAGAGAATAATGTGATTTTTTTTAACCCCATATGAAGTAATAATGATTATTAACCAATAATATGTGCAAACATTAAATTATTAAAATAGAAAATACACATAGGTAAAGGAACCATATTGTTCAATAATATATATGTGATACATGCAAAGTTATATGTCATAATTTAATAGAAACAATATAACATATATCAATAAAAAATGTAGATCATAACATGTACATAGATAAAATGCACCATATAGGCATACAATGTTGGCCACATTGGCATATAAAATTGAGTGTGCTTAAAACTATGTACATAGACAAAATGTGCCATATAGGCATATAATGTGGGCCATATCGACATACAAATTATATTGTGCCTACAACTAGACCCCTAACACAACTAGCTCTCTTACTCCTTATTAATTGCACTTTGTTTCCATAGACATAGAGTCAAGGGTGTTGGATGCCTCAACATGAGGAGATACTCTCATCTTAGCATATTATTCATCCATTATTTCATTGAAAACTGATGAAATTTTTTGTCTCTTCACAACATATAAAATATAAAAATTAATGCATTAAAATTGTATATTGAAAATTTGATAGTTTTTCCAAGAATGTAAAATTTTGTAAAATTATTCTACACCCACCATATTCCATCTAAATGGTTGTCTAGGACTATGAGACCACATATACACTTGAAATGGGGAATCCTATAGAACATACACATATCTTTAGATCTATATATGCATATAATTATGTAAATATGACATAAAATATACTTTATTAAAGATAAAAACAATTAAACTATGTGTTCTCACCAGTCTCTGTCCCTGAATCATAACTTGCTGCGGAGATAGTGGATTTTCTAATGTAGCAACAACATCACCTAAACCTTTTTCTCATCCATGAAGGGTGTCCATAACATCCCTCATCATCTATAAAACCAACAAATGAATAATATGTGAATCCAATGAACATGATAAAAATTTATGACTATAATATATATTAAAATATAATTTTTTGTTCAAAGGACAATAAACATGTAATTTAAAAATTTACAAACATATGTGTAAGGTAGACCTGTGTCAATTTTGGCCTCTACAATAGAGTAAAGTCCTATTGTGATACCCAAAATATCACCAATAATATATACAAACAACAAATAATAATTTTAGTTAAATGAATTAGTCAATTAAGTAAACACATAATAGAAAATAAACTTAATATTATTTTACAAACATAAACAAATTATAATTAAAATTAAACATGTGTATTAAATATAGATGGTAAAGTCAATAAATCCTCTACAACAAGATCCTATCATATCCTGATAGGAGTCACTAAAGCTACTACATCTCTCATAGTGTCTGAAATACCATTGTCATGCACTGCTAAGGCATCTACACATGGCATATGCTCTGACATGCTAGTGTCTAGCATGCTAGTGTTATGCACTGATGAAGCATATATAGATGGCATACACTCTGGCATGCTAATCTCCATAAATTTACTCTATGTATGTCACACATGAACAAGAGGTCCTTGTACACTTCCTCCCACATGATGTGTAATGATGCATAGGAACTATAACATGAGTAAGAGGAGGGACACTAGCACCTATACCAACACCATTAAAATAACTACCACCACTACCACTACCACCAATACCATTACCAATAGCACCACCATTACCACTAGCACCACCTGTAGGCTGAGTAGAAGTATTCAAAGTATGCATACCATGCTCAATCATAACTTGTGTCAAACTAGAAACCACCTCAAGGGTTTCCATTTATATGTTACGATGTAAAATTTTAGGAATAGAGGCATGTGATATTGTTTTTATATTTCTCTGAGCTCAGTTGTGATGGTTTTGGTCTCACCTAACACTAGGTCTATCAAATGAAGACCCACCTCCCCTACCTTGGGATGCCTTCATGTTAAAATAATTTGGAATTTTTTGGAACACAACCTCACAATACAATTTTCTCAAAAAATATAATGGAAACTCATTATTATTGTATAGAGGCTCATCAAACACCATCCAACACCTATCCCAAAAGTTATTTTTAATCTCCTCATGAATACACCAATCAATACTAATGTGTTTACACTTTGTTAGTGGAAGTTGTTTGGTTCCAGGCTTAATAAATAAAGCACACACAACTTCTTTTGTTATTTTTTTTCTTCACATCTTCACATGACAATTTGTCATAATAAAATTGTTTCATATCCTCTCTTCAATGCAACATTGCATCTAGTTGTGAAGTCACATTTTCCACTTCATTAAAAACATACTCTAATGTATAGGAAAGTAAAATGTGTGTACTAGGTCAGCTGAAGAGTGATGCAAACCATTGATACTTATTTGTAATTATTGACATTTGAGATTGTATTGCTCATATAATTCAACTTCTTATTATGAAAAATCAAAATTTGTAGATTTTTTTTAACATTTTCTTTAGGAAATAAATCCATCAAACTTGTCTATCTAAATTTAAATATAAATATAGCTTTTTTAGGAAATGTAATAAATCCAATGAAAACTTAAATTCAAAACCCTACTTGAATAAATAAATATAAATAGAAAAAAAAAATTAAAATGTCAAAATAACATACCTAATTTGTAAAAATCTAAATGTTGAATCCCATTGATGGGATGAAACTCCAAAACACGTGTCAATATGCAAATTTATCAAATAATAAACTTGTGAAAAAAACTCCTGAAGAGAGTTCAATCGTGGGTTTCCCTTTGAATTGGGAAAAATTAAAAATAGCATAAAGGCATATGCAATTTATGATTTATAAAGGGTGTACACCATTTAAAAAGGATGTAAGCCCTTTGTATTATAAAGGGCATACTTCATTTACAAATGGAATATGCCATTTGCATTATAAAGGGTATATGCCCCTTGTAAAGGATGTGCACTCTTTGTAAATCACAAAGGGTGTACGCCCTTTGCAAAAGGCTAACGCATTTTTAAAAATGTGTACACCATTTGGAAAGGGTATTCACCCTTTGAAAATGCTATAATCCCTTTAAAAAAGGTGTAATCCCTTTGAAAAGGGCATACAACCTTGAGGCTCAGGCAAAATCCTAAGGCTTGGAAATTTTTAAAAAATGGCATACGCCCTTTTAAAAAGGGAGTATACCCTTTGAAATTTTTTTTTCAAAGTTGGGGGACTGTCATGTTTTTTTCCCCCCAACTTTTTGCATTGAACCCTATGTTCACTAGAATAAGTTTGGAAGAATTAGACAAGATCATAGTGCATGAATATCTAGATTAGAGTGGTTTTGTCTATGTAAATTTTAAAGGTCTAAGATAGAATAACCACCTAAAAATACATCTAGAAGTGACAACCTATATGTCTTAAAACTCACTCAATAACACTTTTGAATCATTCTTGATATAAAACTAGATATAGAAAATTAATTCATATACTACAACATTAATCAACTGATATAAATAAACTAGACATATTATGCATAGGTATTAGTTTTAATAATTTTTTTTAATATTTTAATTTTATGTATTTTTTGAATATATAAAAATTGAAAAAGGAACATACTAACCAATGAATTTGATAAGAGCCTCAAAATTAAAAGTTCATGCATCTATCATGGGAGGGATAACCTCTCACAAATGGAAAGTATCATGCCACTATGAAGTAACTAACCTCAACTTAGAATATGAAAATTGATCTACCTCTGAAACATAAGTACCATTATCATGATAATGCTATATATAACACTCTTAGTGACTTCTAATACTAATCTAGAAAGTGTTGACGTAGAGAGTGGCACTCTATAATCTATGAAAAATATATAATTAAGTGGATTTTCAAGGATAAATATCTTTGGAAAGTGAAACACTTATTTATGAATTCTCTAGGTAGGTTGAAACTTTTAAGTTTGTTCACCTAAAATCTATTGTGTAGGAATACTGACATTTGGTTGGAGGGGGTATTCATATGGAATATCATGATCTGTGATAACCTCATCATGAAAAATATGTTTCAAACATCTATGTATTATAGAATAAACTACATGAAGTTGTTGAATCCAAGGACATCAAAATAACATATTGAAGACTCTAGCACTAGTTACTACTCTAAACTTGGTGGCCATATGTGTGGGACCAAAATGTAATCATAATGTAATATCACCAATATAACTTTGAACATGACCATTGAGTCCATTTATTACTACTATTATAGGAATTATATCCTTATATGTGTATTCAAAATGAGATACAAGTGTGATATTGTGTATTTTCACACTTGAACCATTATCAACATTGACACTCTGTATAGGTTGATGAACAATATAATCTTGAATGAACAAAGAGTAAAAATCAAGATCATCATTGAATATCTTATGCTATATGAATGTGATATTTTATATATATGGAAATTAAACATGACATACACCAATAATTCCATTCAAAGGATGTTGTGCCTATGTATGAGGTTGATAAGAAGATAGTGGAGGATATGCATGATATGTTTAATGCACCTCTATTTTTTTTTATATTTATTTAATTTTCTAATTAGGAAAAGTATCACTGAATATCTTCATTTTTATACCATCACTTGGTTGTGTCTTTGCCCTTTCTATAGGTTTGCTCACATCAATAATGTTCTCATCTATCAAATCCTAAATATTGTGTCTCAAACTAATGCATTTGTTGATAGTATGCCCTGGTGCTCTATGAAAATAAAAAAAATCATTTGGAAAAAATCCTTTTAGAATAGGTTTAATCACATAAATCTCATTAATTCTATGGACATAGATGAGATTACATTCCAATAAATTCTATAACACCTTCAAGGGAGCTTATAACAAGTTGGTAAACTATCTCCTTGGAGGAATTGATAATATAATACATAGATTAGGTTCTAAAATTGCATTTTTTTCCTTTTGAACACTTAATTGGTATCAACTTGTATGGTGTATTACTTAAATTATTTATATGAGAAGTAAAAACTAGGTTGGTTGCATACATTAGCTTATTCATGGTCAACAACATAACCTATATTTCCTTAATTATGTGACATAAATATGTGAATGATATTAAATTATTAAACATAATAGATTCATGTAGATTTGGAATAAAAATCTATTGTAATATTTATTTCAATTCCTTATCTTCCATAGGATTTTTCATTTTTGATAACTTGGTCTTATACCTTAAGACATATTCTGTGATAGGATCATTTCATTCTTGTTTGAGCTAAATGATCTGAGCATATGACAAAAAACACTAATTTTGATTGATAAATTTGTAAGAAAAAATTACGCAAAAAGGATTGATTGCATGAACTATTTTATGTGGTAAATCATAAAAACATATAAGTTCATATTATTTTAAACTTATGGGAAATAACTTGGTCAAAATCATATCTTTGGATGCATCATCCAAACATGTTGCATCAAATGATCTCAAATGTTTCTCAATATTACCTTTTCCATCATACAAAGTAATCTTAGGTTCTTCAAAACTAGTTGGTAAAGAATATGCATAAATATGTTTAGCCAATGAAGTATGCAACAAAGTTTGTGAATCAAGTGCTTGATTAGGTTTCAAAGCATTTTGTTCCATTTGAAACACATTAGTTTGTAGAGGTAGAATGGTTTACATGAGGGATGTTAAGCATGGGATATACTGAGAGGGGGGTGAATCAATATATCATATATCTTATAAATATTTTACTTAATCAAATTACACTTAACCATTCATTCAAGATATACAATAAACTAAAATATTATGCACAACATGAATGTGAGAGAGAGAGAGAGAGAGAGAGAGAGAGAGAGAGAGAGAGAGAGAGAGAGAGAGAGAGAGAGAGAGAGAGAGAGAGAGAGAGAGAGAGCAGATTTTTACGTGGAAACCCAAAATGGGAAAAACCATGGAGAAAAATCTCAAGTATATGAAAGAGAACAAAATAAAATTACAAAGCTTGCAAGCACCAGCTTGTAGGAGCACCAACCCCTTTGCTGAGCACCAAAACAACAACTATTTGTGAGCACCAACCCACAGGAGCACCAACCCCTCTTGTGTATAAAACACAACTATATTTCAATGTTGTTTACTCAACAAATGATAGAAATCTACAATATCTCTTTCTATTATCTCCTCTTTTTTATATAAAACAAATATAAACCATGCACTCTCTTGCCTATCACAAATGGCTTCTCAGGCCTTTATTTATATCTTTCCAAATGATGTTTGGCATTCACCCTTTGTGACCATTAAATCCTAATGGAAAATGATGCTAAACTTACATGACCCTTCATATCCTTTAATTTAAAAATTCACATGGTGACCCTTCATGAGAAAATTCATCCTTTCCCCTTTTGTCTTTATCTTGGTGATCTTTCAAATTCCTTAAGATGACTCTTCATGGGAAAATGCACCATACCCTCTTTTGTCTTCACTTGGTGACTCTTAGAATTCTTCAAGATGACTCTTCATGGGAAAATGCATCCCATTCCTCTTTTGTCTTTACCCCATGACTCTTTTACTTCTCCATGGACCCTCTTTTGACTTTTATGCAACTAAAAATATATTAGTTAATATTAAATAAATATCAACACATATTAGCCAAGATATGAATATTAAAAACACCACTAAATTTTATGGGACCTTTATCACCAATGCTAGATGTTTGACATAAATGATAATATTTCCAACAATCTCCCCCTTTGTCATTGATGGTAACCTCAAATATAAACTGCCACATCTTGAACCCTGCACTGCACATGCCAACCTACACATACTACCATTTGAAAAACATACAGTAACTGCCCCTTACTATAGAAACCTATACCTATTTTTGCACCCGTACCTATTTTTGTTCTTCTCCCCCTTTGACATCAATGACAAAGGGCCTCTCCTGGAGCTAACACTTAGCTCCCCCTCAACTGATGTTAATCCTCAATGGCAAGAAGTAAAATAAATTACTTCCAACTTCTCTCATATATACTCAAATGTGTCTTTTAGTAGTACCTTTATGAAAATATCTATAATCTATTCTGTAGTACTGATATATTCCATCTTAACCTATTGATCTATAACCTTCTCTCTCAAGAAGTGATATTTAATAGGAATATGTTTTATTCTTGAATGCATCACTAGATTCTTAGAAATATTAATAACACTTGTGTTGTCATAAAAAATAGACATAGGTTCATCATATTTTACCTTGATATCTTCCAAAGTTTGCTTCATTGAAAGCACTTGAGTATAACACAATACCACTATAATATATTCTACTTTAGCTATATAAAGTGATACTAAATTTTATTTTTTTCTTAGCCATGATACTAATCTATCACTGAAGAAGAAAGCTCCTCCACTTGTACTATTTCTATCATCCAAGAAACCTTCCCAATCTGAATCTATTTAAGAAACCAAACTAAAATCTCTCTGTAGGATACCACAATCCATAATCCAATGTCCCCTTGATATATCTAAATGTTCTCTTGACTAACTAAACATGACTCTCCTTTGGGGTTGCTTAATATCTTTCAATCATGCCTACTGCATGCATAATGTCTAGTCTCGATGCTATCAAATATAAAAGACTACCAATCATAGATATATATAAAGATTGATCTATAATAGGTGAATCTTTATCCTTACTTACCTTGTTCTCTATACTTATCGGTGTACCAATTGATACAAAATCCTCAAAACCAAACTTTTTCAACATTTTTTTGGTATATTTACTTTGATATATGAAAATTCCTTTATTTGACTAAAAAATTTACAACCATAAGAAAAATGACAATTCTCCAAGCATAGACATCTAAAATTATTTTTGCATATTATCAAAAAATTCTTTTGTCATCTTTTTATTGTTACCTCCAAATATTATGTCATCAAAATATACCACAACAATCAACTGATGCTCACCTTCTATTTTGATGTAAAGATTACTATCAGCAAGTCCTCTCTTGAAACCTTGATCCTACAGGTATTTTATCAAGTCTTACATACCAACCTATGAGATCTTGTTTCAATCCATAAAGTGCTTTCTTCAATCTGCATACATGGCTACTATCATTTGAGAGAAGAAATCCCTCTGGCTTCTCAATGTAGACCTCCTCTTCTAGATTCTCATTCAGGAAAGCAAACTTGACATCCATCTGAAACACTTTGAAAATTTTAAACACTGCATATGAAAGAAACATTCTAATATCCTTTAGCCTTGACACTAATGAAAAATTTTCTTCAAAATCTATTCCTTCAATTTGAGCATATCCTTTACATACTAATCTTGCTTTATTCCTAGTCACTTCTCCATTTTCATTCAACTTATTTCTGCAAACCCATTTTGTTCTTATCACATTGTGATCTTTTGGTCTAGGCACTAATTCACAAGTATCATTCTTTTCTATCTAATTTAATTCTTCATCCATTGCCTTAACCCAATGCTTATCATGTCTAGCTTTTGAAAAAGTTCTAGGCTAAATTTTGGATAACAAAGAGAAATTAACTTGCTCAGATTCACTTACCATCATTTTTCTAGTGTGAATTCCTTTATTTATGTCCCTAATGATGTCACTTTCATTATTATTTCTCTAGACATATTTGGATAGATTTTTGGTGTCCTTTTGTCCTTCTTCTCATCTTCATCTAATTCTTCAAAATATTTCTCTTCAATGATTTTAGGAATGTCTACTGGATCACTGATTATTTATGCTCCATCTTCTTCTATCCTGACACTTGCACTTTCAACTATTTTCTTGGTTCTTTTGTTATAACATTTATAAGATTTAATTTTACAAGAATAACCAAGAAATATACTTTCATCTACTCTAGATTCACACTTACCTAGTTTTTCATCAGTTCTCTTTATGAAGCATCTACTACCAAAATCTCTAAAATAATCAACTGTAACTAGTTTGTCTTTTCATAGCTCATAAGGAGTCTTGTCACTATTGAATATCAATAATTATCTATTTTAGATATGCAATACAATACCAAATGCCTCTCTCCAATATTTATTTGGTATCTTAGATTCATTTAGCATTGTCCTCACCATTTTTGAACTATTCTGTTTCTCCGTTCAACTATTCCATTTTGTTGTGGAGCTCTAACTGCTGAATAATGTCTCTTTATTCCATGATCTTCACAATACTCAACAAACTGATCTAACATGAATTCTCCTCCTTGATCTGATCTTAAGCACTTAATCTTCAAACCAGTTTCATTCTCAACTAATGCTTTGAATGCTTTGAAATGTCTGAGAGCTTCTATTTATTTTTAAAAACATTACCCAAGTCATATGTGAGAAATCATCAATAAGGAACATGAAATATTTCTCACCTTGAGTAATTTTAGTTTTCATATGTCCACAAAAATCAATGTGAACAAGCTCTAACATCTAAGTGGTCGAGTATTCTTTTTTTAAACCATCTTCTACCCTGCTTCACAAAGCATGTTGGATGGCTTTGTAATCTTTGGAATATTTTGACTGATTGATTCTTGATGATGTTGATAATATTATCAAAATTTATGTGTCTCATTCTCCTGTGCCATAGCTAACTTTCTTAAATCTGACTCAAAAAACATCTTTGACCTTTGATGTGTGATAACATACACAAATTATTCCCTGTTCTCTGAGCATCTGCAACCAACACCTCTAAATATTTTCTCTTAATTTCATAACCTTATTCATAAGACTTTAGTGTGTTCCTATGATCACACATTTGACTTACACTCAAAATATTATGAGTAAGACCTACATACAAAACATTTTTAGTTTTAGTTATACTATTATCCAAAATTCATGTACCTTTTTTGACAATTCTGGTAGTAGTATTATCTCTAAATTTCACTGTGCCACCATTACTATTATTTAAGGTTATTAAATTTATCTTATCTCCTATCATGTGCCTCAAACATCCACTATCAATGAACCATGGCTTTTCTTAATTTGTTGCATGTAAAGCTGTTTGTACCAACATAGACTTTTCAGGTTGTTTCTTCTACCATAAACCTGTCTGAACTTTCTTATTGATTAATGGAGCCTTGAAACTTTGATATTTCTTAATTGATTTGGACATGATTCTATAGTACTAGGCTATGTGTCTGAAGTTGTTTCACTTGTAACATATCATGGCCTCTTCATTGAATCCTGATAGAATAGCAAAAGAGTTGTGGCTTCTGCTAGACTCTGCATGGGTTTTCTTCTCTTTCTTTATGAAATTGTTAGCCCTTTTATAACATTATCTTTTCTAATGACCATATCCATTAAAATAAAAATAGTAACCATAAAAATAGAATTTGTTTGTGTATCTCTGATCTGATTGCTTTTTGTAGATCTATTCCTTCTAGCCTTCATTATTTGAGATGTCCTTTGTATTCTTAACTTCTTCATTTTTTGTTTCCTCTTTTGTAATAGCTTCAACATAGCTCTTTTTCTTTTCAAATTTGATACCTATCTTATTTGTTATTTATTTTTGGATTTTTAATATATTATTCAATATATCAGTGCTTTTCTCAAATTTTGAATTATTAGTTGCTTTTTCATTGATTACTTTATTTATTGTCTCAATATATACTTTTAAATAAGAAATTTAAATAACATACCTTTCACATTCTTCACTTAATTTTTGAAACTATGCCATTATATATTTTTTATTCTTCTAGGATTCTTCAAAGTGTGCTTGTAGATCTTCAATTATTTCCTTTGACTCTTTTTCATTTTTATTGATCTGGAGCTTCAATTTTTTATTCTTATTCTCAAGATATTTTAACTCTTCTAAGGCAAAAATGAGGTCTCGTTCCAGATTCACTTCAAATTCATCCTATTCTTCTTCTTGATCATCTATACATTTGCTTGTGGAGGCATCTTCATGTATAGCCATGAATAGAATATCTTCTTCTTTTGAATCACTGACTCCACTATCTTTGGTTGAATTAGGATATTTAAAATATAAACTCTTCTTCTCTAATATCTTTTTGAAATTTCCTTTGAAATTCTTCTTGTATGTAGACTTTCCTTCTTCATTGTCACCATTACCCTTATCCAGGAACTTAGCTGCAAAATGTCCAATTTTTACATAATTAAAACATTTAAAAGGTAATTTTCCTTGATATTTATTTATTCTTTTTTTTGACTTGCAGATGAATAGAGCTCCATTATCATTTTCATCATCGCTAGAGCTGTCACTAGATTTTTGAATCTTAGCCTTCTCTTTCTTTGATCTTGAAAGTAACTTCTCTCTTTGAGGGTTTCTCTTGTTCGATTCATATCTCATATGTCTTAATAATACCATGTAGCTCATCCATTTTTAGCTTGGATAAATTCTTCATCTCTTCAATTGCTGAAACTTTTACATCATATCTCAATGGTAGAGATCTCAAAACTTTTTGTACCATGATTGATTCTTATAAAAAATTTCCAAGACCTTGAATCTAATTAACTATTTGATCAACCCACAAAAGGTAACTCGCTATATTTTCTTCCTCTTCCATCTTCAAACTCTCAAACTATCTTCTGAAAGTCTAAATCTTAGCTTGCTGAACCTTTCCACCACCTTTGTAAATATTATCAAGATTTACCCAAGTTTCATGAGAAAATTTACATTGCATAAATTTAAATTTTTTTGATTCACATAAACCACATCAAATAACATTTAAAACTTTAACATTATTTTCACTTGCCTTTTTTTCTACTAGAATAGTTAAAAGTGTCTGTGGCTCTTCATATTCTTCCACCACTGCTTGTCAAATGTTGAATCCAAGGTCCATCAAATAATTTATCATCCTTATTATCCAAATTTCATAATTTATCCCATCAAATAAAGGTGTTTTATTTGAATAAAAACCTTCATGTGATCCAACCATCGTGCTTTCCCCGATTTACCTTCAAGCTATAATTTATTTTAAAAAGGAACTTGATTTGATACCAATTATTAAGCATGAGATATACTAAGAGGGAGGGTGAATCACTGTATCATAAATCTTATAAATCTTTTACTTAATCAAATTCCACTTAACCATTCATTCAAGATATGCAATAAAACTAAAATAATATGCACCACATGAGAGAGAGAGAGAGAGAGAGAGAGAGAGAGAGAGAGAGAGAGAGAGAGCAAATTTTTATGTGAAAACTCAAAATGGGAAAAACCACAAAGAACAATCTCAAGTATATGAAAAAGCACCAAATCAAATTACAAAGTTTGCAAGCACCAACTTGTAGGAGTACCAAACCCTTTGGCAAGCACCAACACATCAAATATTTGTGAGCACCAACCCACAAGAGCACCAAACCCTCTTATGTATAAAACATAACTATATTTCAATGTTACTTACTCAAAAAATGATAGAACTCTACAATATCTCTTTCTATTCTCTCTTCTTCTCTTATATAAAATAAATACAAACCATGCACTCTCTTGCATATCAAAAATGGCTTCTCAAAACTTTATTTATAGCTTTTCAAATGAATTTTGGAATTCACCCTTTGTGACCCTTTCATTCCTCATGGAAAATGGTGCCAAACTTGCATGACCTTTCGTATCCTTTCATTTGAAAATTCACATGATGATCTTTCATGAGCAAATTTGTCCTTTCCCCTTTTGTCTTTGTCTTGGTGACATTTTGAATTATTTAAGATGAATCTTCATGGAAAAATATATTGTACACTCTCTTGTCTTCACTTGGTGACTCTTGGAGTTACTCAAGATGAATCTTCATAGAAAAATGCATCCCATTCCTCTTTTGTTTTTACCCCGTACCTCTTTGACTTCTCCATGGGCCCTCTTTTGACTTTTATGCAACCAAAAATATATTAGTTAATATTAAATAAATATCAACACACATTAGCCAAGATATGAATATTAAAAACATCTTTAAATGCTATGGGGCCTTTATCACCAATGCTAGACCTTTGACATCACTGACAATATTTCCAATAAAGGATTGTGCAGTAGGAATAAAATGTGTGCTAATCAATGGTGATGTATCAAATGAAAAGTATGAATTTATGTATTTACCTATTAAAACCCTTAGGATTCCCCCATAATATATGGCTATACAAAAGTTGTATTGGCTGGTGTAGAGAAAGGTAAAGACTCCATAACAATTGAAGTTTCAAAGGATTGACCTTCATATGTTTTTTTCATTTCCTCTCTAAATTTTTCTATAAACACATCGATCATATTTTTGTTTTTTGTGAGGTACCCATTTAATTATATTTTATATGCATCATCAGATTTATTAATTGATTATGCCATTTGATGTTATGAACTAAAATTTGGAAATACTCAACCTGAGTACCACTTCATCTAGCACTTGTTCTAAGATAGGTAGAAATAAATTTCTTAGATTACACTATTTATGAAATTGAAACTTAGAATATTTTTTCAAATAAATAATTTACCAAATATAAAATGTTGAGACATGGACCAGCTAGGACTCGAACCTAAGACCTTCCATATGCTGCTGGAGTGCTCTACCACGAAGCTACTGGCCCCTCTTGGACCAGTCCATCTTCGATCCGAGTGTGGCTTAACACCAACACCCCCCCTTAAGCCACACATCTCATGTGCTTGGAGTCCTAGCTAGTCCATGTCTCAACATGGTATTAGAGCCAAGCCCAAGCTAGGAGCCCCAAGCACATGAGAGGTGTGGCTTAAGGGGGTGTTGGTGTTAAGCCACACTTAGACCGAAGATGGACTGGTCCAAGAGGGGCCAGTAGCTCAGTGGTAGAGCACTCCATCAGCGTATGGAAGGTCCTAGGTTCGAGTCCTAGCTGGTCCATGTTCTTCTCTATGAGAGGAGTTTGAGGTGAAATTCATTGATTCCACCCTCTAGGAGAACCATGGTAGATGTCATGTAAAGTGATGAACACTTGTACATTCTATACATTTTTGTAGCCATTGTGATTGACATCACAATGAGGTGATATGTCTTATGTTGCTGGAAGTATCCTTCCTAGCTGAGACAGAGTGTTGATGTTGAAGGAGCAGCGTCAGGCTCTCACTTCCAGCCTAACTTATTATATTATTTAAGACATAATTTGTTTGGTGGAGGCCGACAAGGAAATTGTAGAGATGTGACTCTTTCCTCTCACTTGTATATATATAGAGTGATTTCTCATTGTTCAAGAAGAATAAGGAGAAGTATAATTCACAAGGCAGAGCAGACTTCTAAGGAGTAGATCAAGTTATTTCAAGAGCAAATCAGATTTATCAAGTGTGATCTTATTCTTTGCGCTTCAAGAAGTGAAGCCATCTCTGTAGGCCTTGGATTTGGCCATTGTCAAGTAGATTGTTGTTCTTATCATTCAATATATAAGAGATATATTGTTGTTAAATTTTTCCCTTCAAGTTGAAGGGTTTTCCCAAGATATATTATTGTGTTCATTGTTCATTGTGTTACATTTTCTAATTGTTTCAATTCTGATCATAAAACCAACATGGTATCAGAGCCAGACCCAGGCTAGGAGCCCCAAACACATGAGAGGTGTGGCTTAAGGGGGGTGTTGGTGTTAAGCCACACTCAGACCAAAGATGGAATGGTCCAAGAGGGACCAATAGTTCAGTGGTAGAGCACTCCAGCAGCGTATGGAAGGTCCTAGGTTCGAGTCCTAGCTGGTCTATGTCTCAACAATGCTAAGATATGAAACATATCACACAAACTGAGATGGAACTTACTATTTTTGAAAATATGCTAAAATGGGAAAGTACCAAAGAGAACCTAGCTAGTAATCAAACATTTAGGACTGTAACTATGACTATGAATCTTATTGAATGATTACATGGGATAATTGTGAATTAGGAACAAGGTTTTACATCTAACTATAAAAATGTCACACTATTTGGATGAACTCAATCTACACTAGTGTCTATCAAGGGTGTCATCATCTTGTAGGATTTTAGATCTATGTCTAAATTAAGATTAGTGTGCCTACACATGTAGGACATGTGTGTGTGATTAGATGTGTATTTTTTGTGGAAGTTGATGTGTGACTTCTTCTTCACTTTGAATCATAGCTCAATATACCATGAGGGAACAAATAAAATTTGAAAAAGGGGTTACTAGATGAAGTTTTACATGACCTCAACACCTCTTGTGGTGAGCACTACTTACATATGAATTCTCCTAAGTGGGATAAAATTACATGTTTTTACCCATGCTATGGTGGTGAATGAAAAATTGGTGCAATGATTTATGCTAGTTTAATCCTAATGTAATTATGTACTTCGACTATGATTTGTGACCCTGGAGGTGTATCCAAAATTAGCTTACGGCTACTTAGGTTGTGTCAACATAAAATTGGGAAGAATGTGTGATTTACTCTTAATGTACAATCAGATATCCTTATGCTTTTTAATCATATGAGCATGCAGTGAAAAATTACTAAAAAATATGGTTTTATATCCATAATTTTTGAATTCCTTTGGATGGGACTTACATAATGTGTAGGATGGCATGTTAGGTGAATTTAAATTTGAGAAAATAGTTATTATTTGGTGGGAGGATGAAACTGGTAGATTCAAACACTACCAATGAGTAGGATTTTCCTACAAGAGATTCTTTTTATGATGATCAAAAGAAAACTAAGTTGGAAGTGTGTATTAGTCCAAGGATGAGATTAGGATATTTGGAACAAGGAATAAAAATATTTACTAATCATAGGTTTCTTGGCATAATAGGTCATCTACGTAGAAGAGAATTAATAGTGGCCAAGGACCATGGAATTAAGCATGAGCTAAGTGTGTATAAGGAGTGGTCATAAGTGTATTGTTTTAACATTAAATATTAATTTATGTGAAATCTACACAAACAAGGGACATGTTCAAATGTTTCACACAACAATGAGCCAAGGGCCAAATCAAATGTACATGTTCAAATATTGCACACACACAAATAAGATCTCATGGATATTTTAAAGGAAGTTTTGGACATAAGGGCCAAGGGTCTCACATAATATATAATCTATATCTAATCTATTATTTACAAGTAAATAACATCAGTAGAATCATAGAACTACAAATTTAGTCTAAATTATGCATATGTAGTGTGATCGTACCCTAGCAAAGAGGATATCCATGTACATAATTATAAATATATATGTTATAAAATATATTTATAAGTATTGTATAGATCAATAGTATAAGATTTATAAATTATAACACCTACATATACTATCACTTATGGATAATATGCCCCTAGTTTAGTAATGCTACTGAGTAGAGGTAAGTCCAACACCTTGATCCTTATAAAATTTGTATGTCTTACATTAAACTCATGAATACAAGTGAAATTCATGTGTGATAAAACAAATCATATCTACTAATCATGAGATAAATAAAATATAAAAAATGATATAAACTAGATGTCTAATCATGCTTAGGTCTTAATTTTAAAATATAAATATATATATATATATATATATATATATATATATATATATATATATATATATATATATATATTCCTTTTATGAAATTTTAAAACTATAAAAATAGTAGAAACAAGTGTCAATAAAAGGTTTGAAAGTATAATAAATAATAATATATTAACAATACACAACATTATTCCATGCATGGTGTACTAGAAAAGATGGCACAACCATGTATGAGCAAGATGCCCCCACTATATACAAGTTGTGACTTTGGAAATATGTAAGAGACAAAAAAATGCATGTAGAGGATTGATTATACATCCTCATTTCATAAAATGTAAAATTGTCACAATTTACAATATGTATAATTAATGAAGCACAAAAAAATAAATATTTTTTGTGATTAAGCACTTATTTGCATATTGTAGTTGATTGGAAAAGCTGAAAATTGGAAGAATTAAGGATTTATGTGCTCTATTTTGGATTTTTGAGTAGAAAACTAAGGAAAATAATGTCCAAATAGGTTCAGGAATAACAAAAATTATTGACCTCTACTTGATAGTTCTAACCTTGGCAAAAAAAACTAAAAAAATGATAGTGCAGACTATGAAAACAAGGAGATACATGACAAGAAAAGGAAAATTTGACCATCGTTCTGAATTTTTTAGATATAGAAAGTGAAATATAAGGGAATATAGGTAAAAAAATAAAAAATATCCAAGGTATTATAATAATGATAAAATTATATAATGTGTAAGTAAAATGAGAACATAAGGTGGCCATCAATAAATTATGTACAGTAATATTTTTGATTTTTTTAATTATTTGAATTTTTTTAATTTTAGAATATTAGTATGATAATCAATCAAGAAGATATGTATAAAAAATGATGTTATTATAATCCATATATATCATTAATGGCATGCTTCTATGAAGGTATTATATCATGTGTGTTATAACCCTCAATTATATTGCCATATTCATCCTATATATTAGTCATGTGATTCCAATCATATTTTTCATAATCATTATCATGTTCAGAATCATTTTATTGATATTAAAATTGTGGTGTGATACTCTTGTATTTCTTGGTATCTATATATTTAAAATCAAATGCCCTGTACTATGGTATTGGACCTTATGATTTCTTTTGCTTTGACATATGTGCCATGTCATGTTCTTTTGTTATGATTATACTAGTTATCTTTGCTTGAGATATATTTTCCTTTGTGTTTTCTTAATCTAAATATGTTCCCTCTTTTGAAATGGAAATGACTTTCTCTTCATTATAAAATGTAATGTAATATTTTTTTAACAACCAATCCCCCTATTGATTTTAACCATGATCATCTGAGTACAATATTTTATGCATTTATATTGTAAATAATGTTAAAATTAAGATGAAACTCTTTTGAATAAAATAGTACTACTAAATAAATTGATCCCACACAAGTTTTACATGTATTATTTTGATCTATGTGTTGAATTTTATATCCAAGAGATACAATAAATGATGTATTTTAAAAATTTATGTCCTGGGAGTCCATAACCTTGACATTGGTAAATTACTTACCATCTATGTGAGCATTGATAGTGAAAGGTTATTAATATGAATAAGTGTTTTTAATTCCCTCCTTGGGAATCACATTTGTAACATTCTATTTTTTAGGTATATCTTGCTTTTGAACCTTATTTGTTAGAAACCCTTTCTTGAAGATACTATCTTTAACAAAAAATATTCTATAATAAAATGAGTCAAGTTTTGAATATCGACGCATTTTAGATCCACTTATATGATCCTTTATTAAGAAAGTTTTTTATATATTTCTTGTGAACCACATTTTTTAGAAATCTTTTCTTGAAGATGCTATGTTAAAAAAATAATCTTCTAAAAGAAACTGTGTCAAGTTTTGAGTATTGACACGCTTCAGATCCACTTCAATGATGTTATTTCCTGATGAAGGATCATAGAAATGGATTTGAAATGTATCGATATTCAAAACTTGACACAACTTCTTTCAGAATATTATTTTTTATTATATGTACCATGGAAACATTATATCTTTGATACTATATTTCTTAGGTTTAACTTGTGTTTGCAACTTATCTTTTAGTAAATTTTCTTTTTGTAACTTTTATAACCTGTCTTGCTCTAATTTTTGTTTTTACAATCATCCCCTCATTTTGTTCTTATAATAAATTCTCTTTTCAATTTTTCTCTTTGTAACCTTTGCTTTTCAACCCATTATTTTTCATTTTGTAACCTACTTTCCCTAATTTTTCCATTTGAATATTTTCTTCTTCTAACTTTTCAATTTGTAATTATTTTTCTCTAAATTGTATATTTGTATCCATATATATTGTTTTTGTTAATTTTATACTAGTTGTGATTTTTCCACATGTTATACTTTAACTTATTATTTAAGAGATAAAATCATAATGCAAATGGGTTGTTTTATTGATGTATCTAGTATATGATCAACACTATCAATTATGTTTTATATTTTGACTTTTAAATCACAACCATCTGTATGATATCCATGCATTCTATGATATGCACAATAGTTTTTTGATATTTTTAGAGGATGTATATGAGATATTTTTATCACATTATTTTGAATAAATTATATTAAATTTTCACTTGAAGTCTTTATATTATTTTGTGCACTTTCTGAATCACTAGTTGTAGATGTAATTTTTTTTTAGCTTCCAATCTTGATATGAAGTATTTTTTGGCACAAAAATTTCTAAATGAAGATGAAAATACATGATTAAAAATAACATAATATGAGTTATTTGTATTTTTTTAATTCTCCCATGATGTGATATTTGATCTAAAATACTAATTTTTCATTTGTAACTCTTATATTGATTGTCTCATAGTGATGATTTGATCCTTAAGAGCGTCATAAACATAAACCCTAGGTACTTTTGATTAAGTAAGAATATAAAAAACATCAAGAGAGATGTGAGAGATGGAGGGGGTTAAGGATGGACGAGTTGTTTACCTTTAGTTGGAACTATAAGATGGGTAACCATACCTCTTGGCATAGTGACAACATGGACCTCGTTAGAGGGAAAGTAGCTATCACCATATTAAGGAGGGTTGTTAGAAATTACATGGGATTCAAAAGACATAGAATATGTATTATGATTAAGTGAAACCTTGATTTTTATTATACATTAGTGTTCTCAAATTTATTGCATAATTGTGAAAAATATTGAATATTTCTAGTTGACACCATGAAATTAAAACAATTATTGATTGAATTCAACTCAATTCAAGACCATTTAACAATCATGACCCAAACTTGACATATTTGACCCTTTGCACAAAAAATGAAATCAGGGAACAATCCTATGTAAAAAAAATAGATTTAGGTCCATGTGTGAAATTTTGACCTTCAGGGATGTGCAAAAGACCTACAAATATATTTTTTTATTTTGAAACCCTAGTAGGTATGCAATTGTTGAAAACCTGTAAATAGAAAATGATGGGGTTTAATTGAGTTGAGTTTATCACCCCCATGATGAATAAATATTATCTACATATCTAATACTCCAAATATAGAAATAAATCCCATATAGTTCTCCCACCTAGAGTGCTTTGTGAAAATTTTATCCTTTAACTATGCATATGCATCTGAAAATGGCTCGATTACTTGATCGTGTTTTGATTTAGGCTATGTAAAAAAAATGTGACTTGGGTGATGATTTTTGTAATGCTTAGAATCAAAATCGAGAAGAATAGGGACATTTGATTCAATGTGCAGTAGTGTAAATGTGCCTCTATATTCAAATTATCTATTTGGATAATGAGTGCCTTGATTTTTCTTATATATCAATCCAAAATGGGAAATGACATGCTTAGAAGCCTAAAAACATGAAAAATGACATAAGGGATGGTTTAATTTTTAAAAAAATCCCATTAAAAGGTAAGGGTCAAAAATGTCATAGAGAGGTCGAGGTTGTTTGACAATCATGAGCGTAACTAGATGGTTTTGACACTTAAATAAATATGATAAGTTTTGAGTCTAGGTAAATTTGTAAATATGTTTAAGGATGTTTTCAGATGATAAAGAATTTATTTAGATGATAGATGATAGGTTTAGAAAATAAAATATCTCTGTAAATCCTTATAACAAAAAAAGGTGTCAAAATAAATATAAGTTAAGCATACAAATTAATTAAAGTGAAAAGATAATAAAAATGATATGATCAAATATTTATGACCAAATTTAAATGTTTACATACCTCTATTTTTTCATTATATTTATTTTACATTTTTTTATAGTTATTGTTATTATTTTATTATTTAAAATATAATATTTAAGAAAATTAAAGATAAATATATTCACTTATTTATATATGAGTTTGATTTATGATGTCATAATAATTTATATTCACTTTGAGCCTAGAAGCTAGTGGGATATTTTGAGTAATATTTTCATTATTCACTTCGTGATGGGGTGGGGACAAGGGGAAGCAAACAAGGGAGATTGGGGACTAATTTTTTGTTTGGCTTCTATCCCTTTTTTTCATTTTATGATTTCCAATAGTATATAGCAGCATGCATTGTTAAATTTATATATTAGGAAATAAATATCATTTTATGATTTCTAACATTATATAGCAGCATGCATTGTTAAATTTATATATTGGGAAAAAATATTTATTGACACAATACCCTGTGTTGAAATCTAAACCCTTATTAGAAGAGGTAGGGCTCAATCATGTAAGGAACATGGAATAGTATTTGAATATTGGATACATGAAATATTAGGATAAATATTAATTTGGAAAGGTTGAAGGACTAATATGGAAAGGGTTTGAAAATTTGGTAAGTAATATAAGGATAAAAAGTGTATAATACATTAAGATTTTAGGAAATAATTATATAAGAGTTTAGATCATTATGAAGAAGAGTATGATATTAAGCATAAAATGATTGAAAATGTATGTAAGAATCATTGTTTTCAATGTAGATATGCTATTTATAAAATTTTAATTATTTTTTAATAGGATTTAACTTTAAAATATTATGTTAAAAGTACAGGATATGATTTATGTTTACAATGAATCCTTGTGAGTTAATAGCAATAATTTTTAATAATATGTTAGGGTTGTATATGATGCAATTATCAATTTGAAAGAATGAAAAATTTACGTTGGGAGAATATCTAAAATTAATATAACCTAAGGGGAGATGGTTATCCATTACAAGAAAAAAAATATATAAACAATTCACACATATATGTAACGAAATATAATCCTATAACCAATAAATAGGGTTTTGAATGATAAATTTTCTTTTTTTCAACAAAAATGTAGTGATTTAATACAAACACAACATATGAGTAAATTAGTGGAATATATTTATATAAACCTCATGAAAAGATACTAATGAAACTTTAAATTCAATAAATTTTGGTGACATAAAGTATAATCATACTTCCACACACACCATATATTCACACTAGCTTTATGGATTTGAGAAATTAGAATGACATCTAGTTTGAGATATTAAAGCAAAAAGCATAAAATATTTCTCAAAATTCAAATATAAAACATGTAATAAAATAAATCTTAAGAAATATGAGGTAATTGATTTTAAACACAATATGATCCTATATCATGAATAGATTTAATCCTAAGAGATGAATGTAAAATGGGTTCACGTTATGTTCATCAATATAAAATCAAATAATGAATTATATCGAACTAAGAATTCATAACACATATATAATATGTGAATAATTCCCAATTAATAAAGAAAATATTGATATGTAACTACAAAAGAATAGAAATGATGTATCCATTTGTACGAGGTTGTAAAATTTTAACATAGAAAATCACAACAAAATCTAAAGTATTGTATTGTTACCTACAAATTTATATATGATTGGAGATATATTTTAGCACTCACTTATTTATGATTAGGTGTCTACAATGTAACTTTAAAATCGAGACAAAATATTTAAAATCAAGATTTAATTTATGGGTTTTGTTTCTACGGTCTTGTTTTTTACTTCTCTACCATCAATTTATGTGCTAAAAATCTTAGAACTAAGGTTTGCATTTATATTATCCATTCACTATCCTTCCAACAGTCATATCTTTTAAAGTGAAAGGAAATAATTATTGTGAAACTTAAAATAATAGAATATAGCTTTCATATATGAACAATATATTTAATTTTACATGTGTAATATATTAGTGAATGAAGCGCAACACTTGTTTATTAAAAAAATAATTTGAAAATAAATTTTACAATATTGACAAACTGTTAATATCTAATGATTTGAAAAAAGAAAAACAAAAAGAAAGAAAAGAACCTATTTTTCTAAAATGAAAGTGAAGAATGAATGTGAAGATTAAAAAAATTGGTTTGAATATTTTTTAGAACCATATAATATAATAAAAATAATAAAACTAAATTAATAAAAAAATAAAATGAAGATTACTTTACAAATGCAATAAAATAATTTTAAATAATAAAAATTATAAATATTAATTGATCAAATTAATTATATATAAATAAATATACAAAACCAACATAAATTGATATGGTGCATTGTAGGACATTAAAGAATTTATGAGTTTTCAAAGATGACTAACTTGATCCCCCAAATATATGCATAGTTAAAAGGACACTAGAATTAATGCAATCTTATATTAAAGAATTCTGCCCAAAACATATAAGATTTATAAAAAAATTCATCACGATTCCTTTATGAATTCTTTTATGTTGCATGCTCTACACCATTATCTATAATTTTGTTATCTTAATTTAATTTTTGATGTGCAATTAATCATATTTTAAAGAAATTGAAAAAAAAAATTACCACAATTTAATAGTACGGCCTATAGAATGGTCTATTGAAGCTCAACATTTTTATAAATATATAATTTTTAATATTCTTATGCGGATTAAAAAAATAACTCTCCTTTATGAAGGTAAATGGAATAATGGATATATTTGTAGTAGTTAATATTTATTTTGTTAAATATATTTGGGACTCAAAAAAATTTATGTGGGATTTGTATTTTAGTATATAGTGTATAAATTTAAATTACTAATATTTATATTAATTATATTATAATTTTTAAATTTGGATAATATTATTCATTTTATTTTTTATAATTGTATTTTAAAAAATATGTATTAAAAATAAAATATTTAATATTGATATAGATTCAATGTACATGTATTAAGAGATCCAAACAAATAAGGTAAAAACTCTATCATAACATAAATATAAAAATGTAAAGATTGATATTTGGAATCTTTTAGATATTTTTAACATTTTTAATTTATATTATTATGATTTTTTATTGATTGAAAAAAAATATTTAAATGACAATTAAATAGATGTCAAATTTAAAATTAAAATTTTAAATAAACACACTCTCAAACATTATAACTCACTACCAATTTTGATTGTCAGTTTAAAATTCTTCTTCACATAAAAATAAATGTTAAAATATAAAAAAGAAGTGACAGTGACATTATTATTACAAACAATTATAAAAAATTAACCATGCATTAGGTAAGTTTATTATCTATACTTATTAATAATTTTAGTCATTATAGAATTAACCATGTAATAAGTATCTTATCCTTTATTAATAATTTTAGTGATTAGTACTTATTAATAAATTTAGCCACCAATGTTTACTAATTACTTAATAAAATAATAGTCCGAAACTAACATAACATTTAGGAAAATTTTTACAACTCTTTCACATAGCCACAAAAAGAGAAAATAAAGTTATAACAAAGCCTAATGTTGAATAAAGCCCAATATTATTATTGGAACATTTCATTATGATTATTTTTATTCAAATAATAATAATATATAAAAGATTACATAGTAAAGTAGTTGTTTAGCATGTATGGTTTAGACTTCTTACTAGAGAAAAAAGGTAGCTTAAAACATAACAACATAACAAAGATTAAAAATCAATATTGAAAAAATTATGATAAACATACAACATTAAAAATATCTTATGTATATACAAGAAACATAGGCACAAACTGTCACACCAGAAGGAAGAGATGGAAGATCATCCGTAGGTGATAGAGCGGTCCAAGACCTAAAGACTCTACTAAGGAAGGATATAGATCCACCCCACTATCCATGGGGTTTTGATGAGCCAAAAAAGTAGTGTCCCATCCTTCAATAGGCCATACCACCATGCTAGAAGGGCCAACTAGTGACCCCCAATAAGAAGGATTAGCATCAACTTTTCCACATGGTAACAGTGAACTCCATCCCCCCACTAAGGGGGAATAGAGAAAATGACTATAAATGTGAGACCAAATCTAATGGAATTTAGGTGTTGGAGGTGGAGGGAACTATAATGGATGGTTTGGGAGGACATAACTCATAGTACAAGGAACATTTCTCCAATGCTCAAGTAACTCATGTAAATTTATAACCTCCATATAAATTTTTATACTTGGACTTGAATTACATGTAACCCAAAGATAATAAATAAAACTTGTTGTAAATAAATATATGAAAATAATATTCCTCATTGTTAAACAAAGCATAATTTCTATCTTTCCATAATTGAAATAAAATAACAACTCTAAATACATTACATATAAAATATATAGAAGTTGTTCAATCATTAAAACCACCAATGATGACCAAGAACCATGAGAAAGGCTCAAGATAATATGGATGAAAGACACTTTGTATCCATTGCCAAACAAATTTGGTTTTGGGACATGTCCAAAAGTTTTGCTTAAAAGACTTAAGTCTACTACAGGCCAAACACTTAGGGTGAGAAATTCTTAGGTGAGAAATATGTCCCCTAAGGTGAAGGACTTGATAGACCAAACACCAGATAAAATGAGTGAGCTTGAGTTCAAGCTCGACCTCCCAAATTTTATCGAGTTGAGAAAGCCATGTCCTAAGCGAGGAGTTAAAGTTATAGTGGCTATTGAACTTACCAAGAGCTGATGAAAAGGGGCTCATCACCTAATAAAGGAGACCTAAATAATAATTATTTTAATAATTATCATAATTACACCTCCAATATTTCATCCATGAGCATGGAAGTTGAAGACCTAGCTTGTGGAACATGACATCTAGCATTAATTCCTGAATGTGGAGAATAACTAGTAAGTTATAATTACTTAAATTGATTTTTGATTTTTGAATAGGCTAGGGAGCCAGTCACAAGCTAAAACCAAATCCTTTATAGTTTGAATCCTTTTTTAAAAAACCTCAAGCTTTTGTACCAAATAACTCTGCAAATAAAAGACTAGTATTGGTCATCATGGGCGACCACTAAAGATTATGATCATTGAAGTAAATACCACTACGAAGCTATCACCAACCCATTTTTGATGAGACTTAATAGCTTCATATGCTTTTGAGATGCTTTTAGCCAAAAAATAGACATCAATATTGATTAGAGTAGACGTGATTAGAAGAGTATTTAAACCAATGTTCTTCCAACTAGTTTTATGATAAGAAGATCCAAATGGTATACAATGACATAGGAGGATTTTCTAAGATTCATTACCTTTAATGGATTTGACCACCCACTTGGCACATAAATTAATACTCTGTCTATAGATGTCAATGATTTCCATTGCTCCTTTATCATGAGGAATACAACAAATATCTTAGACAACTTTGTAGAAATCCCATTATTCCTTAGCATTAAACCAAATAAAGTCTATTAAAAATAAATTAATTTTAAATCATATTAAGATTATTTAAAATTATTAGTTTTTAAATTCGTCATTGATATATAGGTGAAAAATGTTAATAAATGAACATGTAAAAATAGTTTAAATCATTGTTGAACATATAATACTTTATAATTAAATTAGTATTAGTAATAGTCATCATTGTAATATGTATTAGTTATCCAAATTTTATCTCATAATAACCAATCATATCATGTTATATCAAATTCACAACAACTAATATACAATATATTAACACCATGTTCAAGTATCAGACAACACATTTTTATAAAATATTTTGTCAAACTTTTTATTTTAAATTAATTTAAAATAAAAATTTCTCTTAAATTTTTTGTTTTTTTTAATATTCAACTAAATTAATTTTAATAGGTGGCAACGTGAACTTTCAAATTTAAATTGCTCCACTAATGTCATTCTCCCCGAATACCTCCATGTACCTATGATATTTTAGTTTTAATGAAAGTGTCCCTCATTTAATATTATAATATTTAAGGCATCATCTAAAAACTACATTGCATTTTAACATGAGGGAATTTGAAACCACAGCATCCCAAAAAATACATATTCAAGTTTTTGTTTGATGGATTTTTACACTAACTGTTTATTCTTCTAATCGTGACCTTTTTGTGTCTAAAATATTTATACCAAAAGAATTTAAAAAAAAATGATGGGTAAATATTGATTTAAATCTAAATTAGAACTCAAAATGTAAAGCGAAAATTTTATACAAGAATAAGGTGTTCTCAATGAGAATACAAGCTAAAGATATCTATTACAGCCATTAACATAAATTTGGAGAAATGAATAAATATATAAATACAATACAAATTAAACAATTATGGGAGTGCATACGGTGTAACTATTTTAAGAATATAACCACTAGTAGTTATTGATGATTGCTAGACAAATTTCAACACCAAATTCGTTGGATATCTAGGGATTCAAGAAGTAAGCAAAATGCAAGTAACACAAGTTGAAAATGAAGATCATTTGATAGTTGATTCTCACAAGTGTATCTAAGGAATTTAAGTAGTATGTAAGAGAAAAGAAAGAAATATAAAAAATAGCGGGAAAGGAGGTGGTTAAGAATACGTTAGGGCAAAGGAGTCACCCCTACATCTCAAAATTCTCAACATCCTTAAGCTTGAATTCACCTAAGAATAACATTCAAGAGCTCTTGTTTTGAATTAATGTTTGTTTGAATGTTTTATTGCTGCACCATGTGAGTATTTCACACTTCCCCACACACACACATATATATATATATAATTGAACAAAATTAAAAAATAGAGAAAAACAAACATAAAAGTTATCAAATAATGGTAAGGAAAAAAAAGGATTCAAACAAATTTCAATATAACTTACCATATTTTTGACATTTTAGTTTGGAGGAAATTATCAAAAGATTTAAATATATAAGAATATCAATGCTAAGCATGTTCTTCTCTATAAAACACTTAACACAAATTTAATAATGTGTTTTACCATTAATAAATATTTTTATGCATTGTTTTAAAGATTTTAAATCAAACTATCTTTGAAAGGGGTTGGAATATGTTATATATTTTCTATGTATTTATTTATAAATTCATTAGCTAAAGTGATTTGATAGAGATGGCCACTATCTAAAGTCTTTGTGACATAGATGGTCATTATGTAAAGTCTTTATGAAATAGATGACCATTATCTAAAGTTTTTGTGACATAGATGGCCACTAGCCAAAGTGCTTTGATGGATATGGCCATTAGCTAAAATGTTTTGATGGAGATGGCCTTGAGCTAAAATGATTTGATGGAGATGACCACTAGCTAAATTATTTATGATGTAGATGGCCACTAATTAAAGCGATTTGATGGAAATGGCCATTAGTTAAAGTGCTTTGATGGAGATGACTACTATCTAAAGTCTTCATGATATAGATGGCCACTAGCTAAAGTGATTTGATGGAGATGACCATTAGCTAATTATTTAATATTTGGTCCATAGTTTTGGCCCATGGTTTTTGTATCCATGGATTTGGCCTATCGTTTTGGTCCATGATTTTAATATTATTGTGCCTATACATAAAATTGCACATACAATGAGAGAGAAAAAGTTAGAGGACTTGGGAGTGCATTTATTTTATTAAATATGGTTGAGTTAATACAATAAAGAAGTCTTTGAGCTATGTTTTTTACTCAAAAGGGTTTTCTCAAGTAAATTATTGTGTATTTCATTTCTCTTGTGTTTTTATCTAAAAGATTTTATTAGCATTTATTCTCTTTTTTTAGTTTATCGATTAATATTTTCTCTTCATTAGGTATTAAAGCTAGGTTTTAGGTTTATGTGAGGAGTTACGTTTTATTTAACCTATGATAAACTATTATTTTGAGTGAGAGATTTGCATGTGAGAAATGTTTGAGCAAAGGAGAATGATAAGAATACAAGGATGGATATTGAAAAATTGAACAATCGTCATTTTATCTCTAAAAGATCTTCTTCTAGACAAAGATTAATGGGTTCATGTATTAGGAGTGTAGCCTATGGATATGAAGTTATAAGATTGGGAAAACATCAATAAAAAGGCAAAGAGTTCAATCAGATTGTGTCTATTAGATTTAATATTGTTGAATGTCTCTATGGAGAAAACTTTTAAAGATATGTGGGAGAAATCATAGACGTTATATCAAACAAAGTCTCCATTGAACAATTTATTTATCCAAAAGAAGTTATCTTTATTGAGAATGAATGATGGTGACTCTGTAGCTGAACATTTGAATTCCTTTAATACTATGGTAAGTCAATTACTTTCTGTTGAAATTAAAAAGGATGAAGAAGAATAGTGTATTACTTTGTTATGTTATTTACCTAACTCTTAGGATAATCTAGTTATGGTTATCACTAGTACAATATAAACATTAAAGGTTGAGTATGTAGTAGTGGATCTATTATCATAAGAAATTAGGCAAAAATCCTCTTAGGATTATCAAACAAAAAATGCCTTTTTTTAGAGGTTGATCCTAAGAAAGAACCAATATAAAGTCAGGACAGTCAAAGTTTAGAGGTAAATCTAAGACTATAGAAAAATAAGATGAAATGTTGGAAGTATGATAAAATAGGGAATTGAAAGAAATATTGAAAATATAAAAAGGTTAAAAAGGGTAACTCTTCAAAAAATTCCAACTCTACATAATTAAAATCCTTTAATGAATATTTAGGGGATGTATTATTTACAACTACTAGTTTGCATGCATGTGATGATGCATGGTTTATTGACTTAGGTACCTCTTTTCATATGAATCCTCATAAGAAGTGGTTCTATGAATATGAAAATATCAATGGATGTGATGTATTTTAGGAGATAATTCTACAAATAAGATTGTAAGTCAAAGGAGAGCCAATTTTAGGTTTAAAGATGGAAGGGTTAAAACCCTCCCTAGTGTCATGCACATTTTAGGTTTGTTATAAACCTAATATCTATTAGTAAAATGAATGATGTTGGTGTGCAAGTAGTATTTAATAAGAGAGTTACAAGATGGTTTGTGGAGAAATGGTACTTATAAGAGGAGTCCATATAGGAACATTAATAAAGTTTGAGGCAAGCATTATAAGTTTTGAATGTTATAGCTCTATGGTTCATGAGGTGAATAATACTTTAGATTAGGATTATACATCTCTTGTAGAGAAGATAATGTTGTGGCATCAAAGGACAAGAAACATTAGTGAGAAAGACCTTCATGCATTAAAATAAAAAGGTATGGCTGAAGCAATTTTTTATTGCTCATTAGAATTTGATTTTTGTGAACACTATGTTTGCTAAAAAAACTAAAGTGAAGTTTCCTAGTAGTGTTATAGGATTAGAAGGCATTTTGCATTTGGTGCATAGTTATGTGTTTGGACTTATGAAGGCTCTATCACCAAGAAAATCTCTATATTATGCTTATTTTATAGATGAATACTTAATAAAAACTTGGGTTTATTGTATCATGGCTAAATCTGAGGTCTTTGTCATGTCCCCTTTTTAGGTGACATTGCTCAGAGTTGATGATTAGCCTATCATGCGACCCTCGTAGGCTGATAGGATGGATAGAGGGTCTTGCTAGAGCTTGGCTTGGCTTCGATTTACAGAATTTCTACAGTTGGCTTTCATTCAGGCTCTTTTAGACACATTTGGCCTGAGCTCCTATTATTTAGGGATATTTGACATGCAGCGGAGTGCCCTTATTTTGGTATGGTCATGTGCAGAATCACTCCCTGATTCACCAGTGTTAGTCGATTCGAGGATCAAACATATATTGAGGGATATATTAATATTTGATTGATTTAATCAAATATTAATTATTTGGTCTAATTTTACTTTAGAAACCCTAATTCTAATTTAAGAAAACCCTAATTAGGGCAAGCATACCTTTTGAGGGTATAAGGGTTTCTCATGGGAGAGAGTTGAGATTATCTAATTGATTATTGACTATTGATTTTGAAGAATTCTTCTGTGAAGACTGAGCCAAGGGTTCCAGGTTTCCATTTGCATTGGAGAACGTCTACTCTTCAGTGTGTGCAATTCAGAGGTTGTGAGATATCAGTTGATCTATTGCCAAATTGAGAGATAGCTTCATACAGAAGTTATCATAGAGATTTACAGGTTGGAGAGATAACTTCACACAAAATTTATCACAGATATTCCAGGTATTTCTTTATTTAGGTTTTTAATTCAATAATTATCCAGATATAGATCTTCTGTATTAGAACCGTATATCTTGAGATCAGGTTGTTCAGCAATCAGGGTGCGTTATATTATATTGGCAGCCGTACAAAGTCCGTATAGATATGTACAAATCTGTACGTAGCATTGAAAAGCATAGAGACTGACATCGACAGTTAGATGCATACAGTGACTGACATCGGCAGGCAAAGACCTACAGTGACCGACATCAGCTGACTAAAGACCGATGTTAGCAGAGAAGCCTATCGATAGAGACCGACGTCGGCAGTAATCGACCGATGACGGTGACTGTGTTGTTGACACAACAACCTGAGAGCAGTTCTAGATTTTCAAAAGAGCAGGTTTTGAGACGATATTTGTATTACTTTACATGCATGTCAGAGATTCATTATTGTAATCATTTGGAGTGAATAAATAAGAGTTTATACTGTGGTTTTATTTATCTATTTAAGGATATTTTGTACGAATAAAGATAAATAATTCAAAAATATTTAGTTCCAGAATTGAAGGGAAAAGGGGATATTACAGTGGTATCAGAGCTTTTTGTTTGTCTAGAGTCCCTATAGGAAGGGGATATTACAGTGGTATCAGAGCTTTTGTCTTTCTACATGTCCCTATTGGTAGGGGACATTACAGTAATATTAGAGCTAATGTTCTGCCATCCTGTTGGGTAGTTTGGGTAGATTGAATCAACAAAGTATCCATGATGACTTCCAGTACTCAGAAACAGTGGGACAAGGATATGAAGAAGTTGAAACAAAGTTTGAACCGGTTGGTTGAAACCCAGAGGAGGATGGATGAAATCCTTTCAGACCCTACATTCAAAAACAAATTAACACGGTATGTGTCATCCGTTGTTAAAGGGTCCACAACACAAAGTGGAAGGCAAGGAGATAATAGGTGTGCTACTGTTAATAGGAGAAAGCTTTGCTTATACTACAAAGGTCCATATGATGCCAATCACGATTGTCTTTTGAGGCCTAAGGGCAAGGCAAATCATGTGATATGGGCGTATTATGAGGATTCAAAATCAAAAGATTTTGAACAGCAAGATAATTCTGAGAAGTCAGAGGCAGAAACTTCAAAGCCTAAGGTAGAGGCAATGCAGGTGGCTCACCCGTATTCTGAGAGACACGTGGATGAGCTTAGTCATGGGGATTTGGACTCTCAATTAGTTACAGAGGATGAGGGAGCTATAGATTGTGATGATGAGAGTTTTAGCAGTAGCTTCTTCAGAGTTAGATGAGTATGAGTCTGATGCTGGCATTCGGAGTGTAGAGGTATACTCAGAGATTAGTACATTGAGTGTTGTTGGTGAGTACGTTCCTAAAGTTGTAGCTGAGGAACATGTTGTTGGGGCTGACACATATGTTCAAGATTTGGGAGTACCTGGCCCTGATGCGTTTGGGATACCAGTGGAGTCAAGTCTCCAGATTGATTCTTCTCACACATATGACAGTGTGGTACCATTCGCTGTGCCACCTTTATAGAGGGATCAGTTGTGGTGTGTGGGGGAGTATGTTGATGCTTCCTCATATAATTTTTACTGCACTGAATCATTCATGGAGTATTTGCTGGATAATGCAAGTGTTCATCTGGACTTGCATAAAGTGACAGAAGGTGTTCTCATCCTAGGTACTAGTGCTATAAGTAGAATGGGTGGGGAGATTATAGTGATTCTTTCTACTATGCTACCTCATAGGGATTTTGAGGTGGGGTTTGTTGAATAGATTACACAGGATCCTATCCAGCCTACAGCCACTTGAAGTCAGAGATTGGAGCCACCTACTGATTCCCAGTTCAGTGATAGTGAGCTAGTATCAAAGTTTGGGGGTTCCTACCAGCATTATATGGTGGGGTATTCTCATTATTCTTCTTTTGATCCAGAGATTGGTTTTGGTGTTAGTGACTCGGGTACCTATGGTTGTCATATCCACAGTCCAGTTGGGTGTGAGTATCAGTTAGACAGGGACTTGAATTTTGACAGAGTTGATGTTTTAGTTGGCTTGAGTTCCATAGAGTGGTTTCTTCTACTGGCATCTACAGTTGGTCTTCAAATAATTTTTTTAGTGATGTCAGTTTTTTGGGTGTTGAGTGCAGTTTTTTAGTTGCTGATTTTGGTACTTCTAATGTTGTTGATGCTGATGATTTCTTCACAGGGGTTGGTTTGTGACATGAGGGACATTACACAACCCTTTCCTTGGGATCCAGGTGGATCGAGTGGTTCATTGTTCCATAATTGCTTGGGGACAAGCAATTCTAGGAGGGGCGGATTGTCATGTCCCCTTTTTAGGTGACATCGCTTAGAGTTGATGATTAACCTATCATGCGACCCTCGTAGGCTGATAGGATAGATAGAGGGTCTTGATGAAGCTTGGCTTGGCTTTGATTTGTAGAATTTATACAGTTGGCTTTCATTTAGGCTCTTTCATACACATTTGGCCTGAGCTCCTATTATTTAGGGATATTTGACATGCAGCGGAGCACCCTTATTTTGGTATGGTCATGTGCAGAATCACTCCTTGATTCACCAGCGTCAGTCGGTTCGAGGATCGGACATATATTGAGGGAGATATTAATATTTAATTGATTTAATCAAATATTAATTATTTGGTCTAATTTTAATTTAGAAACCCTAATTATAATTTAAGAAACCCGTAATTAGGGCAAGCATACCTTTTGAGGGTATAAGGGTTTCTCATGGGAGAGAGTTGAGATTATCCAATTGATTATTGACAATTGATTTTGAAGAATTCTTCTATGAAGACTGAGCCAAGGGTTCCAAGATTCCATTTGCATTGGAGAATGTCCACTCTTCAGTGTGTGTGATTCAGAGGTTGTGAGATATCAGCCGATTTATTGCCAAATTGAGAGATAGCTTCATACAAAATTTATCACAGAGATTTGCAGGTTAGAGAGATAACTTTACACAAAAGTTATCACAGATATTCCAGGTATTTCTTTATTTAGGTTTTTGATTCAATAATTATCCAGATATAGATCTTCTGTATTAGAACCGTATATCTTGAGATCAGGTTGTTCAATAATCAGGGTGTGTTATATTATATTGGCAGCCATACAAAGTCCATATAGATTTGTACAAATATATATGTAGCATCAAAAAGCACATAGACCGACATCGGCAATCAGAGGCATACAGTGATCGACATCGGCAGGCAGATACCTACAGTGACTGACATCAGCCGACTGAAGATCAACGTCGGTAGAGAAGCCTATCGACAGATACCGATGTCGGTAGTAATTAACTGATGATGGTGACTATGTTGTTGACACAGCAACCTGAGAGTAGTTCCAGATTTGCAAAAGATCAAGTTTTGAGATGATATTTGTATTGCTTTACATGCATGTCAGAGATTCATTATTGTAATCATTCAGAGTGAATAAATAAGAGTTTATACTATGGTTTTATTTATCTATTTGAGGATATGTTGTACGAATAAATATAAACAATTCAAAAATATTCAGTTCCAGAATTGAAGGGAAAAGGGGATATTACAGTGGTATCAGAGCTTTTTGTTTGTCTAGAGTCCCTATAGGAAGGGGATATTATAGTGGTATCAGAGCTTTTGTCTTTCTACATGTCCCTATTGGTAGGGGACATTACAGTCTTCAATATGTTTAAGGAGTTTAAGGCTCTTTTTTTAAAACTAGTTAAAGAATAAGATTAAGGTATTGAGGAGTGATAGTGGAGAATAATTCTCCAATTAATTTGAGTAGTTTCGTAAGTAATGTGTAATATAAAGTTAAAATACAACTTCATATACACCAAAACATAATGGAGTTCCAAAAATAATAAATATAAATTTGATGGAAAAGGTGAGAAGCATGCTCAATGGTGAAAGATTAGAAAGACATTTTGGGCAGAGGCATTCATGACTGCTTGTTATCTAATCAATAGATCACCCACATCAACCCTAGTTGATAAAAATCCACATGAACCATGGACTGATAAGAAACCCTCTCTCAAACATATTAGATTTTTCTAGTTGTGAAGCTTATATGTATATTTTACAGGAAGAAAATGACTAAGTTGGATGACAAATCAATGAATTGTATCTTTATTGGATATGGTGATGGTGCAAGTGGATATAAACTATGGAATCCTAAAATAAAGTAGACTATGTACAATCATAATGTTATCTAAAGAGAGGTTAAATAGGTTACAAAATAGGAAGGAGATCCTAATTGAACCTAAAATGATTCAGTTTTAAGAAGAGGATGGAGAACAAGTGTCTGAACTTGAAGCAACTCTAAAAGATGAACCTTAGGAGAAGTTTAAAGAAGAAGTTTCAGATAGAGATTCATAATAAGATGAGGAGGAGGAACCACAAGATACAAAACCAAAAACTCCAATTTTGTGAAGATCAAATCAGGTAAGAAGAACACCTAATAAGTATAGTCCTCTTGTTTTCCATTATAGATTCAATTTATCATTTTTATTTATCACTAATGAAGACCCAAATACTATAAAGGAGGATTTAGCCTCAAAATAAACTAAGTCTTGGAAGAAGGCTATGGAGGAATAAATGGAATCCTTGGATAAAAATCAAACATTAGACTTAGTAAAACTACCTCTTGGAAGAAAACTTGTTGGTTTCAAATGGGTATTTAATAAGAAGTACAATGCAGATGGGTAAATGGAGAATTATAACTATCATCTAGTACTAAATGGATTCTATCAGGTTGGTGTAATTTATTTCAATGGAGTTTTTTTTCTCATTGCTAAATTACATTTAATTACATTTCTTCTAGCTATTATTACTACTTTTGATCTAGAAGTAGAATAGATGGATTTAAAGGCAATGCTTCTACATGATGATCTTGAGGAGTACGTATACATGATGAAGCTATAAATATTTAATAAAATGGGAAAGGAGTATTTGGTGTGAGGGCTGAAAAAGTCTCTTTATGGCTTGAAGCAATGACCTATAATGTGGAACAATAAATTTGACAGGTATGTGTTGGGACTTGGGATTTGAATATGCAAAGTTTATCCCTATTTTTAATTTAAATAGGAAATGGAAAATTTTATTATCATATTATTAGATGAATATGACATGTTGTTGATTGGTAATAATAATAAATGACCAACCAATTTTAAGTCTCAATTATCATCTCAATTTGATATGAAGATCTTGGTGTTGCAAAATATATTTTAGTCATGGAAATTAAAAGAGTTTATCCAAACAAGAAGCTATGGTTAATTCAAAGTAAATATTTTGAGATGATATTTCAAAGGTTTAATATATACTCCTTTTTTGATTGGTCAAAATCTATATGTTGAATAGTGTCCAAAGATAGAATAGGAAATTGACATGTCTCAAGCTTGATATTCTAGCATTATTAGAATATTGATGTATGCGATAGTATGTACTATACTTGATATTTCACATGTAGTAGGATTAGTGATAAAATTTATATCAAATCCAAGAAAAGAACATTGGTTTTTAGCGAAGATGTTCTTCAGGTATCTAAGTAGGATGTGTGAATATGCAATATGTTATCAAGATAATTCTAGTGAAGTCAAAACATCAAATATACATGTTTTAATTTATTTGAATTGGAATAAAGATATTGAATGCCTAAGATCTACTTGTGGGTATGTTTTCAACTTTTTTGGTGAAGTTGTAAGTTAGACAAGCAAATGACATGATAGTGTGACGATATATGTAGACACCTAAAACTGGCCACAATTGACTTTCAACTAGACTTCAAACTAGTTCTTACCAACCATTGAAAATTAAGCTTAAGAATCACTGAACATCCCAAATTTAGTTGTGCATCATTCATCAAAGATCAAGATAATGTTGAGACATCCCTAATTGGGGTATTATATTGTATACAATAAGAACCTCTCACATATTCATCCCTAATCACCTTGAGACATCATAATAGTCAATTTGGCCTATGGACCTGTTAAGTGGCGTATTTACACACTTGAATAAATATTGAAAGAGATAAAAGGCTAATCATAATCAATTAACAATCTAAACCAAATTAAATGCCTGGTTAAATTATCCATTTGAAATTAATGAATATATAAAAAAGGAAATTTAAAATTTCAAAATATCTTAGCCTTTCATCATTACCTTTATGAGTTGTCAAGCTCTTTAAAAATATCTTAAAATATCTATTAACTCAAATATTAACTCTACTGGGATTAGATTTGACTCACCTAGGTTTAATTTAAATCCATTCCAAGAATTAACTCAACCCTAACTCACCTTGGATGAGAGTTAATTCTAAAATCTATAAATACAAGCACATGCCTCTTCATTTCAAAGCTCTCATAAGTTAAAGTTATAATGTTAATTTAGAGAGAGACAAAGCTTTGCAAGTAGTGTTATAATGCCAAAATCTTAAGCCAAGCTACATCAAGCCATATCAAAGCCACATGGTACTAAGGAGAGAAGGAGCCAACAAGCTTCATTTGATAAAGACTTACTGATGCACGAGCCAAGCAAGCTACTCAACAAGGAATTTGGAGTTCCAAAGGAAGGTAAAAGAGTCATTGTATTTTATGTTTTTTTTGTGCTTTAATTTATAATTTGTTACTAAGCTCTCCCTAGTATCTAGGCTAGAGTGTAAGTGTTAGTATGTTTATTTGAAGTTTTATTGCTTAAACTAACACTATACTAATCTCCCTTATTGGATTCCTATGATCACAAATGACATTCCCAATAAGAATTCAAGCATCCCATACAAGTAAGGGGATTAATATGTAGATCTTATTTTTTCTAATGAATGCTTAAGAATCTTCAAAATTCAAGTTTTACCTTTATTTTTCTTGTATTCTATTTTTTTAGTGACACATAGCTACACAGAGACTGACATCGATTCCCCCTGAACTGATGTTGATCTTCCTAAAACTGACATCAACCCTTTTATGTAGAACAAACATAGAGTAAATGTGATTAATGAGTTTTTATTGAGTTTTAAAGTTTTTATTTTGAGTCTAAATGCCTAAATATTATTTTACTAACTATTTGCCTATAGGATCTAGTTTTGTTTGTTTGTTTTAAGCTCATTTGGATAAAAAATTATCTTTTGAAAATTTATATTATGTTTTTCTATGATTTTCAAGAAACTAATGTCGATTTGTGTTGACTAACATTGATCCCTTTGGATTGACCAACGTTGATCCCTATAGACCGATATCAATCCCTAAGTGGATCAATGTCGATCTCTGAGATAGAAAAATAGAGAAACCCTAGAGAAAATCCAAAATATTATTTTCTCTTTCACTTTTGGGATTCTAAGAAGGTAAAAACCCTCTAATAATTGTAGGTCCTAAGGTGGTAAAGATCAATTTTGAACATGGTTAAATCTTACACACTTTGTCTTTGGTGTTTAAAATGAACTTAGTTATTTTTCATGCCTTAGATGTTTTTAAAGTTTTTAAAGTTTTTAAGCTAATGTCATGGGGCCAAAAAATTCACTACACATTTCATTTTGGTGATTAAAATGAACTTTCACACTAGATAAATACTCTTAAGAGTTTTATTTATATTCTTTATTTGTTAAAATTATTTATTTTAGAAAAATGATTGATGCGTGTATGCTCTCACCCCATCCCATTTAGGGAACTTGGGTGACCAAAATAACTCATTATTTGCCTTTACCACTTTATTTTTAAGCATGAAAAGAATGTCATTAAGGCCCTCCCCAAATTTATATGATTTGGATGATCTAAACATGAACCTAAAGTCTTTTCACCTGTCTTTTATTTTAATGTATTTTGGCTTGTGAGTGGGAGTTCATTTCTTCCTCATGGGTTCTTTACGAAAGTGTTGACTCAAGAATTCATCTATTGGAATTTTTTTAACCCCACTCCATGGTGGGGTATGTAAATAGAGGGTGACCCATTGGAATGCTTTTTTTGAAAAGTTAAAATAAGATCCATTAGTGGTACTTCAAATCACACAGTAGGGGTAACTTGGACATCGCACTACACTAAGAAAGTGATGGATGTAATGGTTATGAAAAGGACAAGAAATTTTTTAAAACAAGATGGTTGACATGGATCAAATTGATGTGATTGATTCTCTAGTGTTATCCACACTTGGGACCATATATAAATGCAAAAAAATTGATAGACTAGGATAACCCCACTTGCCATAGACATGTAGTTGATGCAGGTTAAATAGCCCAAAGTTCCATGTCATAGTACAAAATATTGGGAGAAGAGGGGGCCTAAAAACCCCACTTTTAATGTGGCTTTATTTTTGGATTATCACTTAAAATCTTCTTAAGAGTGATTATATTGATGGAATTTGATAGTATTATGCAACCTTTTTCAGTTTTAATATTTAGGACGTTACACTTAGGTATTTGTGTCATTTTATCCTTTCTTGCATGGTAGTGAGTCTAATATATCTATTTATATTGCCACATTAAAATGAGTTTTGTTCATACATCACTCCATTATTTGAGGAGGCGTTATACCACCCATTTGACATCATATCTTTGCCTTAGCCTTTTGACAAATCTTTTTTGTCTGTGTCATTTGATTGAAAATGGTGTCATTGCATTGCCCAATTAATTTAAAATATTGTGTCTTTAAGTCTTTAAACAATCATTTTCTATATATTTAGAGTGCAATAATTTCATTGCACTGCTTGAATAGTTTCAAAAGACTTGTTTGCCTTACATCCAAAGTTTCAATTTCAAAAACTAGACCACATGTGCCTTTTGTATCTTTACCTAGTGTCGTCATGCCATTCAATTTTGTCAAGCTTGTTGTTTATTCAAAGAAGCCTAGTTTTTATAAGCTAACTTTTTAATTAACCTTAATAAAATTAAAATCTAAACATTGATTGATTTTGCTTATGACTTGTGTAATTTTGTCCTAGACATCGATCTTTCTCTTTTGGGTTGTGTAATTTAGGTTAATTATTTATTCAATTAGAAAACTATTATTTGTGCCTAGATTTATGAGAAATATCCTATCCTCTGTATGCCTTTTGTTTCATGCCTTATACCAATTGACCAAGTTCATGTTTGATTCTGAATGCCTAGTTTATGTCAAAGTTTTTTAGATTTGTTACATTGAATCTCATGCCTTATTTTGTTTAAAAGTATAACTTTTGTACCTTTTCCAAAAGACCTAACAATTCCTATTTTAATCTAAGAATTTTTTCCTTATTTTTCCAAAAGACCTATCAACTTTTGTTTTCTTAGATTACACTTGTTTGAAACACTTAGAACCTAAGTTTGGCATTATAGTTTCTATTCATCCACTTGACCGTTTGTTTAAGACATTTAATGTTATACATATGATGTTAGACCATTTTAGACCAAGTTTTATTACAAATAATTTTGGAGATACAACTCCACTTTTATACCAAGTTAGATCTTGTTTGGACTATTTGTCCTTTGGACATTGTTTTTAAGATTTTGTATAACTCTTGGCCTTTTACAAAATGTTCATCAATGATATAGATATGTCTTATTACACTCATAATAGTTCCATGTAAAATCAAAGTTATGATGTCATGGTCACAAAAAATGACTTTGATCCAGACCCCTACAATGAAAAAGTGGTTTGTGATATGGATCCTTATCCTCCTTACAATACCCAATCTAGGGAACAATGCCAAGATCATCAAGAGCAATACAGTGATACCTTCTTTGGGTTGGTTAGCATAAAATGTTCACCATCTTACCTCTCATAGAATTTTATCCCCCACCTATACCATTAACCTTCCTTAAGATTGTGTGAGCAACCAAACTCCACAATGCCCAAAGATTTATATATTAGGACCTCATCTTTTGGCTTGTGTGAGCAATCAAGCTCCAAAATGCCCCACCATTACCATTTTACGACCTCATCCTTTGGCTTGTACAAGCAACCAAGATTCACAATGCCATACCATTACCGCATTGGGACCTCATCCTTTGGCTCATGATAGCAACCAACCTGCTTTACAATGCCATACCATTATCTTTCTAGGCCCTTACAAGTATGATAGCTCATTATCTCAATAAGTTTACAAAAGTACAATTAGACGTGTCATAATTACCATAAACAAGCCTTTGTTAATCCCATCATATATAATCCTATCATTATCAAACCACTAGCCATTCTTCATCCGTTGCCAAGCATTACCCACTTTAGAAAACCCATGCTAATCTTTGAGATGCAACCAATCAAATTAGTAACTTTCCAACAAAGCCAATCATGTGAAGACCGAGATATATTCAAAAATAGTATTTTATAACTGATTGTAAACCAAGGCCAAGATAACCAACCAATCCATGATGTTTTTATTGAAACACCTATTTGTGACAAGTAAACCCTGTGATGAATCACCTTTTGATATCATTCTTATTATCATGGAGTCTCACTCTGACAAGCCAGTCTTTGTTGATACACTTCTTAATGATTATAATTGCCTTTGAGAAATAATTACCTCGACCATTATCATATTTTTAAAGAGCATCCCTTTGACAAGACAGTTTCTATGGAGTTATCTCTTGACCCTTTTCACCTCATTGAGGAGTCTCACTTTGACAAACCAGTCTCTATAAAGCCCATTATACCATCACAAGCCATTGTCAAAAAAAAACATTCAAAATGACATTATTGTAGAAACATCCATACTAGATGAAGAATCAATATTAAGGCTAGGTTCCATTATTGAACCAAAATCAGATTTAGCATCAAAATCATAATCAACATCAATCTCAACATTGGATTTAGATTCCCTTAGGTCAGATTCAGCTTGAGAATCAGAATACATTCGTGGTTGTTATAACATTGGTTACACATACCTAGAATATAAGTATGAATATATTTTTGATCCTTCCACAATTGTTGAGGATGATTACTTTAGCTTTGACACAAGTTATCCTAGCATCTTCTACGAGGATTGTGCTTCTTCCCCCCCATTCCACTATCATTCCACATGCCATTAACACCAACTTAGCCATTATATTGACCTTCTACCTCCCACAAGTTTTGATTGGGATTGAAAAAATAACACCCTGTTGAACTACATCAATGGAGATATATCAGTTATAGAATATCAGGGGGACTAATACCACATGCATGTAGAAGAAGAATAATCTCCTAGTGAAACATTTTTAGAGGTGTTAGGGGGCAATCAAAGTCCAAACTCAACACCTTCTAGTGAAACCTTTCTAGAGGTGCTAGAAGACAATCAAAGTCAATAGTCAACATTCATTAGTGAAACATTTCCAAAATCACTATGGGACAATCAAGACAACTTCAATGGTGAAAACCTCATTGAGGTGCCAATAGCTGAGCACAATAATTCTTCACTGCTTGATGAAGACATTATCAAAGATGACATAAAAATAACTTCCAATCTACAATATAATCAGATGGTAGCTATGCTTAGGCCCTAACAACAATTTTTTTTGTGGTCCTATCAAGAGCATATCTAGATGTATTTGGACCTACTACAACCATATTTAGATTGAATATAGAATTAACAAAATTGTGTATGCCTAAAAATCCTAATATTCACTTGTTTCTCAATCATTATACATTCCATTATCATCCACCTATATTACATTTCCAAATCAGACCTATCAACTAATATTTATCAATATTTACCATCCCTGGCTGCACTTTCCTTTGTGGAGGCTACAAAGATATTTTATCTTGAGATTTGAAGGAAATAAAATAAATGACCAAAAAAGATCACAACATTTTTGGAGTCCAAATATGTAGTAAGTTCTTGACAAAGCATCTATTTAGAATTGGTGTGGGCTAGCAATTTACATGATTGACCATTCTAGTTTCATCATTTTCTGATCAGGATGTGCATTTCCACACCATCAAGAACAACAAAAACATACATTTACCTTGACATATACCTTGCCATTTTTATTTTCCATTTACCTTGTCATTTTAATTTACCATTTATCTTATTGTTTTCATTTTCCATTTCTCTTGTCGTTGTTCCATACCCTTCCATTTAACTCACCTTATCATTTGTGGGCAACCCTATTACCATTACACCCTATTTGTCATAACATAACCATCATTGAACCATGCCATAACCTATATCATTCTAACATGCCTTTACTATTGACCAAAGCCTATTTTTAGCCTCCCTACCCAACCCTTTTGATCTTGGTTCCTTTGGTTTTTCTTGCACCTTTCTTCCATGAGGGGATTTTGATCTAGTTTTAGTAGTTTCAAAATTTTGTGTTTAAATGACAATCCATAAAATTAGTGTGATAGTGGATCTGGTAATTTATATTTCATTTATGTTTGAATAGTACCACTTATTATAACCACCTATGGGTAAATTAGTATCCCAATTTGTGTTACTAATTATAACCACCTATGGGAAAATTAATAACACTAACCTATGTCATTGTTTCCTAATTATAACTACCTATGGGAAAATTAGAAACAACACTATTATCATGCATTGTCGCATCACCTTGACATTAATATTCTCATTTGCCTTGCCATTTGACTTAATTTGTGAACTTTTTGTGACCTAGTCAATTCTCATTGCCTTTTGTGTGGGTGGATCTATTGTGACTTGAGGTCCTAATGGGATTGTGAAGATCATGCTTGATTCACATTGAGGTCAACTTAATCTCCCTTTTCCATATGCTCTTGCCATTTTATGAGTAAGTTAATCCATGATCTCACCATTTTATGAGTGGTATCTTGTCAATATATAATGAGTTAAGATACCAAAAAAATTAAAAAAAAATTCAAAATTTTCAAAATCTAAAAACATTTGTCCTATATAAACCTAGTCAGTCATCTTCGACCTACCCTACTAGGGAAAAATCCATTGTTTGTTTTGAACCATTCCATTTCCATTGGGGGTGTGACCTTTATTTTTTAATATATCCTTTCATAAGGGCACAACCCATTTATCATTACATTGATCCTTCACGTGCAGATATTAACTTGGTTAAAGACATGATGTTTTTTATTGCTTTTTCTTTCAAAAATTTAATGTGTTTGTTTGCTTGTTTATTTGTTTTCCTTGTTTTTCATCGACTCAATCTATATGTGTTTATTGGGTGATTCCTTATGCATTATTATTGAGTCTATCCATATTCATATGTCAACATTTTCATCATAGTTTTTATCACTAGTGCATTCTTTTCCATTATTTATTTTATCCAGAGTTAGTCCTTATGCATATTTTAGCTAAGTTATCATGGTATTTATATCATGAAGCATACCATCATGTGCTATAGCAAAAATTAGCTCAATAAATCTTACAAGCAAGGGAGCTATAGAAGTTTCTCCTTGGTAACCTTGGTAAATCCTCCCACCCTCCTTGATCAAATCAATCCATTGACCATTATTGTTGTATCAATGCTAACAAAGATGAACATCTCTACATTGGTAGGTATAAATAAATCATTCACATTGATCACTTATTTATTCTTCTAATAATCTCTTTCATCATTTTTTACATTCCAATGTGCCTGGTTGTTTGTGGCTTCTTCAGTCATTATACCATTGCATTTACATTTGCACCCACTCATCTTTAATTTGTGAGACATATTATATCTTTGAGTTATGCCTACCAATATTCACTACTAGGGCACAATCAAACATCATTTTTCAATCTAGGTCATCTTAATGATTATAACTGCTTGTGGGAAAATCATTATTTTCACTCATTTACCCTAACTAGGGCATATGCATGTTCCATTGATTATAATCACCTTTGGGCAAATCAATGTATCAATTTTTTTTCTTGATTATAACTTCCTTTGGGTAAATCAATACTCTTTTAAAAACAAATACATGTAAGAATTATCTTGATTGGATTAATCTCACTCATGGTTTGATTTTATTCTTATTTTGTTCTATCTATGCCACTGATTATAACCACCTATGAGCAAATCTATCTCTTCCACCCATTTTATCTTTTTGGTCCCATTGTTTCCTCCTTTCAAGGGATCGATCACCAACCCATTTTTCAATTGTTCCCTCAAGGGGGAATCTATAGTCCATCCATTGTCATTGAAATCATAGGCATACATGAAATTTTAATTCTTTGAGAATATGTTACTATGCATAAAGTTAACAACACCTTCCCAAATAAGGGAAAATTGTAGACACCTAAAACTTGCCACAGTGGATTTTGACTAGACTTTAGACTGATTCTTACAAACCTTTGAAAATTAAGCCTAAGAATCACTAAACAACCCAAATTTTCTTTTTCATCATTCATCAAAGTTTAGAATCATGTTAATACATCCCTAATTTGGGTATCCTACTGTATGAAACAATAACCTCTCACAGATTCATCCCTAATCACCTTGTGGCATCATAACAATCAATTTGTCTTATGAAAGCTAAAATACTAATCATAATAAATTAACAAGCTAAACCAAATTAAATGCCTAGTTGAATTATCCATTTGACATTAATGCATATGTAAAAAATGAAATTCAAAAATCTAAAATATTTTAGCCTTACATCATTGCCTTTATGAGTTTTCAACCTCTTTGAAAATATCTTAAAATATTTATTTTAGAGAGTCATGCCTAGTAGTTTCAAATCATAATTACTTGACAACTATTAACTCTACCAGGGTTATATTTGACTCACCTAGGTTTAGTTTGAACCCATTCCAAGCATTAACTCAACCCTAGCTCAACCCTAACTCACCTTGGGTGAGATTTAATCATAAAATATATAAATACAAGGCCATGCCTCTTTATTTCAAATCTCTCATAATCCAAAGTTATAATGCTAATTTAGAGAGAAACAATGCTTTGCAAGTAGCGTTATAATGCCAAAATCCTAAGTTAAGCTACATCAAGACATATCAAATACACATGGTGCCAACAAGAGAAGGAACCAAAAATATTTATTTTCCAAAGACTCCATGATTAAAAATCCAATAAAGCCACTCAACAAAGCATTCGGATTTACCAAGGAAGGTAAAAGAGTCAATGTCTTTTATGTTTTTGTTATGCTTTCATTTAGCATTTATTACTAACATCTCCCTAGTATCTAGGCTGAGTGTAAGTGTTAGTTTGTTTATTTGAAGTTTTATTTATTGAAATAACACTACACTTACCTCCCTTCTTGGATTACTATGATCACAATATCCACCACAAAGGTTAAGTACATGGTAGCTACTCATGCAAGCAAGGAAGCATTTTGGATTCAAAGCTTGATTTTCACTGTTGGGTTTGTTCAAAAGGATGTAAGCATAAATTATGAATCTTAATATGTAATTTTTATATAAAAGGACCATAATTATGAATCTAGAATGAAACACATTGATGTATAATACCATTTTGTCATAGAAATGGTGGAGGAGAAGAAGATACTACTAGATAAAGTGGACATATGTGAAAATGTTGTTTATATGCTGGTAAAGGTTGTGAGTACTAGGAAATTTTTTTGGTTTAAAACATCAATGGGCATATTTACCTTAGCTACTAAAGGTATGGCCGTGTGGCCTCTATGGAAAATATTAAACAAGTGGGAGTTTTTTAGAATATGTTGTATATTTTCCATGTATTTATTTATAATTTCATTAGCTAAAGTGATTTGATGGAGATGGCCACTAGCTAAAGTCTTTGTGATGTAGATGGCCACTAGTTAAATTGATTTGATGGATATGGCCATTAGTTAAAGTTCTTTACTAGATATGGGCATGAGCTAACATGATTTGATGGAGATGGCCAATAGTTAAAGTCTTTGTGATGGAGATGGACACTAGCTAAACTCTTTGTGATGTAGATGGCCACTAGTTAAAGTGATATTATGGAGATGGCCATTAGTTAAAGTGATTTGATGGAGATGGCCGCTATTTAAAGTATTCATGATGTAGATGGCCACTAGATAAAGTGCTTTTATGGAGATGATCATTAGCTAATTATTTAATATCTGGTCCATGGTTTTGGTATCCATAGATTTGGCCCATGGTTTTATTATTTTTGTGCCTATATATATAATTTCACATACAATGTAAACAAAATAAGTGAGAGGACTTGGGAGTGCATTTATTGTATTAAAAATGGTTGAGTTAATAAAATAAGGAAGCCTTTGAACTAAGTTTTTTAACTGAAAGGGTTTTCCTAAGTACATTATTATGTATTTCATTTCTTTTGTGTTTTTAGTTGAAAGATTATATTAACATTTCTTCTCTCTTTTTTTAGTTTATCAATTCAGATTTTCTCTTCATTTGGTAATAGATATAGGTTTTAGCTTTATGTGAGGAGTTAGGTTTTATTTAACCTATGATAAACTATTATTTTGAGTGAGAGCTTTTCATGTGAGAAAATTTTGATCAAAGGATATGATAAGAATTACAAGGATGGATATTGAAAAATTAAATGATCATCATTTTAGCTATGGAATCTCAAGATGGAAGATCTTCTTGTAGACATAGATCAGTGGGTTGATGTATTGGGAGTGTAATCTATGGATATGAAGTCAAAATATTAGGAAAAAATTGATAGAAAGGCAAAGAGTAATGTGATTTATTAGAGTCAAACACATTAGAAAATAATTCACATAATAATAATGGTGAATACATAGAGATATTTTTAACATAATACAATATTATTTCATTCACTCTAATTATTATTTCATATGGAAGATTACAAATATATAGGAAATGAGTTTCCTATTCAAGATGGGGGTTCCCTACAAAATCTTACAAATAATCTACCAACTAACCAACCCACTAAATATGAGATATATTATTGATACAATATATTCATCCAACTAATAAACTAAATAAAACTAACTCATAATATATCACAAACCTATTAACATATTATTGTTTATCTAACAATAATTACATTATTACAAATTAATAATGTGAACATACTTTAATATTCACCCCCTTGTGAACATTATTAATCTAGTTTACACCCCGTTAATATGAGCATGGAGAAAACATCTCTCCTATATATGCACCTATAATCATGATTCAATGATTTTCACATGACAATCACAAATCTTATCGATGGTTTTACAAATGGCTGACCAACAACCAAAATGGGATGGTTTTTATGTGGATTTCCAACAAGTACAAATAAATTATTTTACAAATGTCTTACCACAAACCACATCATGATGTACAGTACAGTTATTATCTCTCTTCAATATCACATTTTAGAGAAGTTATAAAGGAATATTCAATTCACTTAAGACAAATGTGAACAGGAATACATCATCTATTCTTATTTTAAAAACCTATAATCAAACACATAATTGAAAACATAACTAAATAGAAAAATGATACTAAAGTAGAAAGTGGCCCCATTGCTAGTGGCTAACGATAGGTTTTGAAACCTCTAACCTCCATTTCCTCCTTCCTCTAGAAGGTGATATCCTTGGTAACTTTATAAATAGCATGTCTAGTAAGATCTCATGGCAAAACATGATTTACGGCTATCTAGATTTCCCTAAATGTAATAGTTTGCTTCTTGTTGTGATGAACAAGCATGGATGCCTCTTGAGCCAATTTATCTAAGATATTATTAATTAAGGAATTCATTATACACATAGATTTTCTAGAAATATCAAAATTTGGGTGCACCTATTTTAGTACTTTAAATATAGAGATTTTGAAGTTTTTTTCATTTCGCTCTGCTTTCTTCTTATTTTTCTCTTCTTTTTTTCATTTTATCCATTATGACTGTATACTTGAAATGGAATTCAGTTTTAACTGATAATTCATCCTTTACAAAATGTGACTGACTTGACTAAGACACACACAAAAAAAAGAGACTTAATGACACTTTGAGATTTTATGACAACAATAAAGACTCTATATAGCTTATAATCCTACACTTATTTTATAAAGATTTTGAGAACTAAAATAAATAAAACTTAATAACATTAAGGACCCTTAACCTGATATTGACTAAAAAAACTCATTCCTATTTTGAATTTTTGACAAATAATGAACCAAAAGTCATACATTAATCTAAATAACAACAATAACCATCATTACTAAAACAAACTTTCATAAAGCACCTAGCTCTACACACAACCTAAAATTAATGATAAACTTTTAAAAAAATTCAAAAGGACCTAAAAATGAAATAGACTATCTCCAAGACATATTTGGGTAGTCGATGCAGACCAAGAAATATATATGGCATCTCCATACGCGCTATATAAGGCAGAGCTTCATGAATGTATGAGCCATGCTTCTGCAAGCTATAGGAGAAGGTGATGGTTGAGAGTACTTGTAGGTGAATAGAAGCCTTAAAATATATATCTAAGAATAGATGTATATTTACTTTGAGAGTATCTCACTACAATCTAATGGACATATAGAAATGATACGATTGATTAGGCTTTGATGGATGAGGATGTTAGTGGATAAGAAAAAATTGAAAATCAAATCTATAAGCTAATAATTCAGATCAAGACATTTAAAGGTCAAAATTGTCATTGAAATGATTTAACATGCATTAAAATCTCATATGGATATAAGCATGTATAAATATGGCAAAGAATATGTATGCATCAGGTATGCAATATTCAATCAGGAAAATGTTAAAATGGAAGCTGATAAATAGTCTTATGCAAACAAAAATGCATATATACCAAACAAATGTCAATATGAATGTTTAGTGATAGCTCTATCCATGATCCAAAACTATATTGGTATAGTGTTAATTATTTGAAGTTATTGTGGTCGATTAAAAATTTGAGGTGAGTTATACTAATCTACACTTCCTCTATGATGGCTACAGAATCGATCAAAATTATTTTGGCTAGAATGGTTTTGAATACAATGCTTCTTCTTCTGATCTATGGATATAAATTTTATACACATTCTAATTAGACTTCAACATGAGATAATATTGTAATAGGAATTGAGACCTCATCCTCAGGGATAAATTGCCAAGCAACTGCCCCTTTTAAATTTATTAGGATCTTATGGAGTAAGTTACATACTTTGATACTAGATAATGATATTTATCATACTCAAACATAGAAAAAAATATTTCACATAATAATCATGGTGAATAATTTTTTTTTTAGCACACTACAATATTATTTCATTCACTCTAATTATTATTTCATGTGAAATATTACAAATGTATACAAAATGAGTTTCCTATATTCAGGATGGAGGATCCTTAAAAAATCTCATAAACAAGTTTACATGCATGTGATGATGCATGGTTCATTGACTCAATTACCTCTTTTCATATTAATCCTCACAAGGAGTGGTTCTGTGAATATGGAAATATCAATGGAGGTTATGTCTTTTAGGAGAGAATTTTACATATAAGATTGTAAGTTGAAGGATAGTCAATTTGAAATTTAAAAATAGAAGGGTTAAAACCCTCCCCAGTGTCATGTACATTATAGGTTTGATAGAAACCTAATATCTGTGAGTCAAATGAATGATATAGGTGTGTAGATAGTATTTAATAAAGATAGTTTCAAGATGGGTCATGGAGAAATTGTACTTCCTAGAAGAGTCCATATAGCAACATTATTCAAGTGTGAGGCATGAATTATAAGTGTTGAATGTTATATCTCTATGGTTTATGAGGTGAATAATACTTAAGATTAGGCTTCTACATCTCTTGTAGAAAAGATAATGTTATGGCATCAAAGGATGAGACACATTGATGAGAAAGACATTAATGCATTAAAATAAAAAGGTATGGCCAAAGGAATTTTTTTATTACTCATTAGACTTTGATTTTTTTGAACACTGTGTTTGGTAAACAAACTAAAGTGAAGTTTTCTAGTAGTGCTACAAGATTAGAAGACATTTTGCATTTGGTTCTTAGTGATGTATTTGGACTTGTGAAGGTTCCATCACTATGGAAATCTCTATATTATTTTTCTTTTATATATGAATACTTAATAAAAACTTGGGTTTATTATATCATGGATAAATATGAGGTCTTCAATAAGTTTACATATTTTAAGGATCTTATTGAAAACCAGGTAAAGAATAAGATTAAGGTCTTGAGGAGTGACAATGGTGTAGAATAATTCTCGTAATTATTTCAAGTATTTTTGTAAGGAATGTGGAATAGAAAGGAAAATTACAAATTCATATACACCAAAATAGAATGGAGTTTTAAAAATAATGAATAAAACTTTTATGGAAAATGTGAGAAGCATGCTTAGTGTTACATGATTAGAATGAAATTTTTGGGCAAAGGCATTCATGACTACTTGCTATTTGATCAATAGATAACCCACATCAACCCTATTTGATAAAAATCCACATGAATCATGGAATGGTAAGAAACCCACTCTCAAACATCTTATATTTTCTAGTTGTGAATCTTATATGTATATTTCAAAGGAAAAAATGACTAAGTTGAATGATAAATCAATGATGTGTATATTTATTGGATATGGTGATGGTGTAAATGTATATACACTATGAAATCATGAAACAAAGAAGACTATGTAAAATCGTAATGATATCTAAAGAGAAGTTAAATGGGTTCTAAAATAGGAAGGACATCCAAATGACAAACCTAAAGTGATTCATTTTAAAGAAGAGGAGGGAGAACAAGTATCTGAACTTGAAGCAACTATAGAGTATGAACTAGAGGAGGAGTTTCAATGAGAAGTTTTAGATAGAGATTCATAATAAGATGAAGAGGAGGAACCAAAAGATACAAAATCATAAACTCCAAGTTTGTGAAGATCAAATCAAGTAAGAAGAACACCTAATAAGTATAGCCCTCTTGTTTTCCATTCTACATTTAGTTTATCATTTTTATTTATCACTAATGAATACCCAAAGAATATAAAGGAGGATTTAGCCTCAAAATAAAATAAGTCTTGGATGAAAGATATGGAGGACTAAATGGAGTCCTTAAATAAAAATCAGACATTGGACTTAGTAAAACTACATGCTAGAAGAAAACATGTTGGATACAAATAGGTATTTAATAGGAAGTACAATGCAGATGGGTAAATGGATAAGAAAAAATATCATTTGGTAGTAAATGGATTCTATCAGTTAGATGGAATTGATTTTAATGGAATTTTTTCTCCTTTCGCTAAATTACATTTAATTATATTTCTTCTAGCTATTATTACTGCTTTTGATCTAGAAAAAAATATATGGATGTAAAGGAAACTCTTATACACGATGAGAATTAGGAGTAAATATAAATGATGAAGCTATAAATATTTAATAAAAAGGGAAAGGAGGATTTGGTGTGCAGGATGAAAAAGTCTCTCTACGACTTGAAGTAATCACATAGAATGTGGAACTAGAAATTTGACAGGGATGTGTTGGGACTTGAGCTTAGAAGAAGCAAAATTTAATTTAAATAGAAAGGGGAAATTTTTATTATCATATTATTATATTTATATGACATGTTGTTGATTGGTAATAATAATAAATGATCAACCAAGTTTAAATCTCAATTATCATTTCAATTCGTTATGAAGATCTCGATGCTGCAAAAATATATTTTGGGCATGGAAATTAAAAGAAATTGACCAAACAATAAACTATAGTTAAGTCAAACTAAATATGATGAGATGATATTGAAATTTTTTAATATGTAGGAAAGTAATCTTTTTAATACTCCTTGTCTAATTGGTCCAAGTTTATATGATGAATAGTGTTTGAAGACACAATAGGAAATTGAGGACATGTCTCAAGCCTAATATGCTAGCATTGTTAGAAGATTGATGAATGCAAAATTATGTACTAGACCTAATATTACACATGTAGTGGGAATAGTGATAAAATTTATGTCAAATAAAGGAAAATAACATTGGTTTGTAGTGAAGAAGATCTTCAGGTATCTATGCGGGATGTGTGACTATGCAATATGTTATCAAGTTAATCCTAGTGAAATCAAAACATTGAATCTACATATTTTTATGGATTCAAATTGGGCTGGATTGTGGTGATATCCACAACAAAGGATAAGTACATGGTAGTTAATCATGCAAGCAAGGAAGCATTTTGTCTTCAAAGGTTGATTTACACTATTGGGATTCTTCAAAAGGATGTAAGGATAGATTATGACTCTCAATTTATAATTTGTATAGAAAAGCACCCTAAATATGACTCTAGACTTAAACACATTGATGTGTAATACCATTTTGTAATATAAATGGTGTAGGAGATGAAGATACTGCCAAAGAAAGTGGACACAAGTGAAAATATTATTGATTTATTGACAAAGGCTGTGAGTATTGATAAATTTTCTTGGTGAAAAAAATCAATGGGCATAGCTGCCCTTAGTTGCTAAAGGTATGGCTATGTGTAATCTATGGAAAATATTCAAGAAATGGGAGATTGTTGGAATATGTTGTATGTTTTCTTTGTATTTATTTATAATTCCATTAGCTAAAGTGCTTTAATGGAGACGACCACTAGATAAAGTCTTTGTGATGTAGATGGCCACTAGCTAAAGTGCTTTGATGGAGATCGGCATTAGCTAAATTGATTTTATTGATATGGCCACTAGATAAAGTCTTTGTGATGTAGATGGCTACTAGCTAAGGTGCTTTGATGGCAATATCCATTATCTAATTATTTAATATTTGTTCCATGGTTTTTCCCATAGTTTTGGCCCATGGTTTTGGTATCCATGTTTTTTTCTTAATGTAATCTCTTCCTTTAATTTATCATGACTTATCCTAGTCACATGGCTATAGAGAATAAGTAGTCCAATGAGCTAATGTACTAACATATCATGTAAGAAATGATGTCATGCGCTCACCTAAAGCACACAACTTAAAATTGATTCCATTTGGTTATGTTGTGTGATGGTTTATGCTTTTATCTCTCTATACTAGGGTTCTTGAACAAGAATATAGTTTTAACCATAAACATCATAGTATAGCTAATCCTAACAATTCATTCATTCCATACTTAAGCTAGTCATCAAAGAAAAAGATAGGTGTGAATTGATAAAATGAGTAGTAGTACCATTAATTTCATAACAAGATTACAAAAGGTATTTTATAACATAAGTATTATATCTAATTACATATCAAGGATCACCATACACATGTTGTAATGCATATCAATATCATGACTAAGCTCAAGATTATAATTACAAGAGCACAATTACAAAATTACCTACCTAAGTAAAACTAGGGGGTATTTATACATGGTTTTACCTTGACCATTTGGTTACAATATTAATATGAAAGTGATAAATTGCCAATGATTGGTTCCACTTATATAGCCTCTCTATTATAGATATTCATTGTCATCCTCCTATGTTCTTGTGAACTAGTGTTATATTTTTACTTGACTATTCTCTTTTAATGTTCGTGCAGACCACTTATTAATCATCTCCATTTTTAATTCCCTTGTACAAGTCATATGCTATTGTCTGAGTCTTGCATCCTCAGTTTATCCATGTTTTCTATATCCTTGTTCCTCATGACTTAATTCTCTCACACCAAGTCCTTCTTCTCCATGTTCCCCTGTGCCTTGGCTCACTTCTACACCTCTATCTTTTACATCATATTTAAAAAGTACTTATAATAAATTAATACAAAATTTAGGTTCCAACATCACCACACACTAAGCTAATAGTTCATCTCAGATTATGCACCATCCTCAGATCCCTAAAATTCCAAAAATTTAAGTCCTATTTGCTCAACCCATCACTTGAAGTCTTCTCAATGGTTGAGGGTAGTCTGTAGTGCAGAGATAATTTCCTCAACCTCACCTTTTAGTTGTTTTGTCTGCTTAAGTTGTTCTAGAAAGTCCCCTACTTGAGTCGTTAAAAGTTCAAATTTAACAGTGGCATCCTTGTAGACATCCTCAAGTGACCCAAATTCTATTAAAACCTATCGTTAGAGTACCACAAAATCAATACTAAGATCTTCGAGGTGAGTGTTAGTATTATTTTCTAGCTCATCCACTTCTTGGAATGCTTTTGTGCACTATGCTCTATCCTTTATTTTATAGTATTCTTAGCCAATTGTTTGTACTTATGTTCTTTTAATTGAATCATAGCTTCCAAAAATTTAGTAGGTCATGCTAATTTTAAAAAAAAACCCCATCAATGATGGGAACTATGGCACCCACTAGGGCCAAAAATCTCTTACACACCTCAACAGAGTCAACAAATTACTCCATACCCCAAGTTTACTCATGTTGGGGATTGACCTGATCTTTGCATTTTTTTAATAAAATATATACCATGGAATCTATCTTATCAATAGCTTCACCCATAAGAGGGATCCCATTGACAAGTGATCATTTTGAAAAACTATCTTACAGAGTTTTAGAGTCCTCACTGGATATGCCATTATTATTTCCTGTTGGCACTTGAGCTCTTTTAATTCATGTTCAAGTCTCAACCTTACATTAAATTATTTTCAATACATGGTAATGACTTCATGATGTGTTTTCTATAGCTAGCCAACAACATAACCATGGAGAACATTTTGATTAGTGAACTCAAGATCAAAATTAATGATGGTCGCACCTGCTTGAGATGGTGAACACTGTTAATATCCACTCAAAAAAATTTAGTAAGATCCCCCATCCAGTGTCAAATCCATGCTAGCTAATGGAATTTTAAAACAATGTTCCTCATTATAAACATCCATGTAGAGGAGAGTTCACATCAAGTTTGATTGGAGGATTCTTCCTCAGGGAAATACTCCCACATATATAGTTCCTCTTCAGGGATGTTTTGTTGGAGATAATAATGAAAAGGGAGTTTAGCACTCTTATTTTATTGTTGTTGCTCATATTCTACAATAGGCCCCTTTCCCTTATTAGGATCATGCTTGAGTATTTCAAATTTTGAATCAGTTTATTGTTGGCCACTTGGGTCAATATCTTGGTCACTAATGCCTAGGGTTACACTTGTCTTTCCCCTGTTCACCAATGGGACTCTCAATGTCCACTTGTGTATCATCAAGGATGGGCTCTTCTTATGACTTCGAGGTTTCCTTCTTTAGCTCAGGGGTCACTTCTTTTTGGACCTTTGGGGTAGGTTCCCTCTTAGACATGCCTTAGGAGTCACTGGCCTTTGTTTAAATACCCCAATATTTGGCGTAGAATTCTCTTATCCTGAAGGAATAACTATATGGTGGATGGTATCAAGGTCATCTTATTATTAACTACATGTATCCATTGGTCTATTGGTGGTGATGGGGTAGTCCTTTGTTTCTTAAGTTGTTCCTCTTACGTGCTCCTAGTGGCATCAAGCCTTGGCCTCTTCTCTTTTCTTCACTTCCTTTTTTGTTACACTACACTTTATTTTCATATTATAGCAACTCAACTCCCACACTAAAAAAAAAAAAAAAGAGATTACAAAAAAATAATTGGGTAACATGGTAGCTTATAACTTACTTTCATGTTATAGAAACTCAACTCCCACACTAAAAATAACAACAAAAAAGATTACATAAAAATAATTAGGCAGCGGAGTAACTTACAATTTGAAGTGGTATTGAAAAAACATCAACAACTAATTTAGATACTTTTAATACACATAAATTCTATTTTAGAAATAGGATGCAAGCATTCATCTTTTAAGATATTTGAACTTTCATGGGTAAAACCCATGAACTTAGTAGGGACATGCCTTAACCACTCGAACAAAGTGACATTACATTTGATACCTATAATTCTATTTATCTTAAAGCTACATCTTTCTAGATATGTGATTTCACTTATTATTATCTATACTAAAAAAAATTAATGTAAATGGGAATCAAGAATACAACTCTATTTTATTATAAGAAACAATAAATGAGGGATTTTCTTTTCCTCCAAATATATGAAAAAACATTAGTTACAAACACTGATGGACAAATTGTTAATAGTCTCAGAGTTGTAACATAAAAAATAAGTAATGTTATATATACTAATTTTACCTTGGCCCTAGGAAAGTCAAGTTTTAAATTGGGCATTTCTAATGTAAATGTTATGGCAAAAATATACATTGTGTATGCCCTCTCTTTACAATATATTGAAATCTTTCACCTCAATAGATGACTCTACAACCTATTGCCTATAATATGATACCACCACCATGACTATAGGATGCCCTAATTTTAATCTCCAAGCTTGATACCCTGTATATATGTATTCATTTTCATTATTAATTTTATCCTTGAATATATATGAATATATCAAAATAGAATATTCAATAGAAAGATTGCTTCTAGAAAACTCAAGACAAAAAAAATTGCATACATGAATCTAACATTTTTTATGTATTTGTGACATTTGAATCCACAAACATAACTTGATATACACCATGCAAAATTGTCCTCCTATGAGAGTTACAGTCTTATCAAATGCTACCACCTTAATTTTTTCGAAGGCCCCTAGAAACCCCCCACCTTTGATGAGATGGAAAAGTCTTGCAACGATGGCCAAGCCACACGCACTAGCTATAAGGGTGGTAATGACGAGGGCATAGAGGTAGGTAGATCCTAGAAGAACTAGCACTTTGTATACATAATCGTGTAGTCTCGTTAATTACATCTTAATTGGACTAAACTTCATCTTTTCCATGTTGAATAATATTTATCCATTGGAACTCCCAAAATCATACTTCTAACAAGAAAAATACAATATATGAAAATCACATAGAAATGATAGCATTAGTAATATATTAATGGCAAAATTATCACTTCATCCCAGAGTATCAACATATCCCTTTTTTTTTGTTATTATTTATGACATTTATTTTAAAACTATTATTCGTACATTGTTAATAATATCTAAAAACTTTATACCAGTTAAAATAGATATAAATTAATTTTGTAATAAATTTTAATAGAAAATCTGCAATTATTAAAAAGTTTAAATAATTCGATCAACATTAAGATAGTATATTTTCTGATTAGTAGAGAAGCATGCTTAAATTCAAACCTTGTTTTGATTGGTAGAAAACAAACTTTAATCCAATGCTAAAGTGAATTGGTACAAATAACGCAACTTTTTACCAATAGCTACAGAAGATACACCGATCTTAAAAAAGATAACTTTTTCTCAATACCACCTCTACCTTTTTTAATAATCAAATCTAGTAGAAAAAATATATATATCCAATACCACCTATAGCATCATCTAACTCTTCCACCTAAACCATTTTCATACTTGTTTTTGAAGATAACTTTTAACTTAGACTACTTATAAACAACTTTCTCTAGTCTGACTTATGAAGGCAGAATGATATATTCTTTCACAAACATTTGATCCCATAGTTAACACTGGTTTTTGTGCAAACTAATTTTTTTAATTTTAACCAACACCACAACCCGAAATACTTGTTTTATCTACGGTAAGACCCTAATGGGTATCAACACAGGAGAACCTGAGGATGGAAGAGTTGCAAAGACAGTTGCTGTAAATGCTATTATGCAAATAACAAGAACGCACGAACAACTGAAAACTAAACCATTATGGATGACGATACATTTGGAATGTTTCAGGCTTTGCTTACTGCATCAAATGAAATGCACTCATAAAACGTATGTTTACCAGTAATATCCAATTCCGAGGCACATTAGCTACGAATCTATGGCCTTGACATAAAAAATTACAGAAGAAAATAGAGCAGATTGTTGCCTTTGACGCCAGCTGAATTTCTTCCGATGAATTCACGCCATGTATTTTATGCCAGCCATTTTACAGAATCAAAATTTTCAAACCCTTTACTACAAACAGAACACGAGAGAGGAGGAAAGCTTCACGCGAATGATAAGAAAACGATTCTCTAAGTGATCAACCATCAATAATGGTAGTGCCAAATTTGATTTGCCATTATCATGCACATGCCGATCTTGCCTAGTTGTACTTGAGGCTGGTCAACTCAATTCTTTCGCAATGGATCAGTATTCGATGAACACTACTAAGCGTTTGTTCAATGCCTTTTATGATTTATATATATCAACTATTGGAACACATCATTATAACTCTTATTAGTAAAAAAATAATAATAATGATCACATATAGTTATAGTAATAAAATTAACGGTTTGTATTTATAGATCATACTTCTCACCATTGAAAAAATTGGTTCATATATAAAAATTATAAGTAAATTTTGGCAACCTAAAGTTCACGAGATCAACAAAAAATGACATAAAAGCACAAATCTTTAGGGACATATCGTAATACTATAAATAAGTGGAGACGAATTGTCATTGGGAGGCTAGGTGCTCCAAGCTTAAAACTTAGCTATTTAAGGAAGATCAAGGGCCACCCTCGAATTCTGAGGTGGGAGAGGGGAGCTAACAAACAATGATGCCCCAACTAGAATGTTTTTGACCATAGCTACAAACTAGACCATTGCCCTAAACAACCCAGTGACAGAGTTCCATTTGGTGATAGTGGAATCCAACCACTCTAGCCCCAGACCCCGCCTCCACCCCCTCCCCGTACCCCGACCCGACCCCCACCCCCATTGAGAAGGAGTGAAGAAACATCTGTCATTGTGAGAGTGGCTTTGTCGATGCCTAGGCACTGGAAGATGGGAGCCATGAGTTGGATGGTCCATGGAGACATGACTCATGGTGCAAGGAGCCCTCCTCTAGTGGTTGGGTAGCTCCTACAAGTGCTAAAATTTGAGTACCACCTTCTCCATTTAAGCCTAAGTCTACATAAGAGTCAAAGAGATAACAATCACCTTGTCATTAATAGAGAATTGAGAAGACGGTTCTTCATTGTTAAACATATTTGAAATAAAATTATAACTTTGAAGAAGTTCCATAAAAAAGCAATAAAATCCAACCATTGATTATTATCACCAAAAAAAACCATGCACCAAGAGAATGGCTCTACGTAGAATGGTTGGAAAAGGATGTGGATCTAATGCCATGTAGATCGAGCTTTTGGGCAAGTCCAAAAGAGATATAGTTACTATGTAAATAAATGTGTAACAAAAAACATAAGCATAAAGTACTTTGTTCCTCTTGGGAGGATTTGGTAATAGGGGGATAGAGGTTGCCTTAGAATTATTATTTATGGTAATTATTTTTTTGTTAACCACCATTGTCTAACCATCATTTTTTTAGCCACATTGTGATTTTCAAGAGGTGCTTGCTTGGTGGAGGCATTTTAGCAAGCCATAAGGTGACAATCATGAAACATATGGTTGGGAAATTGACATTTTAAGCAAGTGTTTAGGAAATTGAAGTAGGTGACCTTCTATGAGAAGTAATATGTCCCTACTTGAATGGTAAAGGACTCTTTCAAGTCCTTTTTCAAATCAATCTCGACACAAACATGTTTGTTAGCATGTGCAGAATAGAAACTATCTACCTCATGAAAAATTACCCACCCTACGGGTTTAACAATCACGTAAAGAATGCCCATAGAGAAATTATAAGGTCTAAAATCTCAACCTAAATAGGCACCTTAAGGGAGGTCTACTCATAAACTTTCAAATTATAGATCCAAGGGTACATAATCATGATGGTATTCACAAAGAACTAGCAACATCCTTGAATGATAGTAACATTTTCAATTCCTTACAAGAAAAATCCACTTCTTTTATATATAACATAATCGAGCAATATAATTTATGAATCCATTCTACCAAACCCATTCATTTTAGGTTATTATTTGCAAAATAAAAAATTGTTGTTGATATTATTATGCACTACTATAATCTATGTGACATAATGCTTCCACTTAAAATGATAGTTCAAGGCATTTCTAGTACAGGGAAGCCATATCTTATTAACAAAATAATACTTGCATTCAATTTTCAAAAAAATCACAATAATTTTCCATTGTTTTTTATCACACCAACAAGTATGTTATAAAATTTAATATTAAATCTTTAACAATCAATTCAAGCCTTCACATATCAGTAAAACAAATGAAACCATTGCAAGGAAAAGTATTTATAATTTTGTAACAGATGTTATAATATATCTAGTACATTTTTATCGATGAAATGAGTTTTATAGGGCCAAATTTATTGACACATATTAATCAACATTTGTTAGAGGCCAATAAAAACTCACAATAGATAGCTACTTATATTATGAATAAAATTCAAATTTTATTTAGCAACTCACTTATATGCATAAAATACTTTTTATTCAACACATAACAATAAATATTCAAATTATAAAATATGTTGATTGCATGAAGCAACATAGCATGTACACAGGAAAATAACTTTGGAGATCTTGATGATGACCAATTAGAGACCAAAATTATTCTATCAAAAGGATAATAAATTATGCACATATCTAATTTGTGGGTTGATTCTATCTTGGTCAATGATGCTTTTGGTGAAATTCATGTTATAGTTGATAGAATTATCACCAAACCACCAAAATTTCTAATGCTTGTGTTTGTACATATGAAATGATATGCAATCCTATTATGGGAGGAAAACAATCTTCAACATGTACTGATTTATTCCATAACTCAAGGAAATATTAAATGACTTCTATTGAAAATGGTTTGTGCTCTGACAATGCATAAGTCACAAATACTAACATTGAAAAAAAAGAACAATTGATATTGGTACTACTGAACATCAAGGCCTAAATTATATTATAATGTCAATAGTATTATCTTTACAAGACCATCATATTATAACTCCTTTCTCCTTTGAAAAATACGAAATAATGTAAAATGGAGTGTACATCCACACTGCAAAAAAAACTAAGAGCAATGACTACATTCCCTATGTGAGCTCCCTCTTCATTGTAATAGTTTTCATTTCTCTCACTTTATAAGCATTTGTATTATGCCTTCATTAGGTAACTACTAGTAAAATAAAGGACAATAACATATCAATTTTACTTGGGTTAGTCACCTCAACCTAAAAGTGATTGCTATAGTTAGCTCTCAATTATTGTAGGTTTTGTACGATCAAGGTAATGCTTTAAAAATAAACTATATTGGAAGCATATTAATGGTTGGATAAGTTGTTATAATAAAATATATAAATCAAATTTGGATTGCTCATTTTTTCAACAATTTTAATAGTTAAAGAAAATTAATTATCATAGAATGGGTTTTCATTTTGAATATTTCATAATCATTGGCCTTAGGATATTTTATTCATAAGACACTAGCCACTTTATATATGTGGTTTTATGCAAGATTCATGTAAATGGAATCCAATGCATATATATTTTGAAATATCTTTATGTTATATAATAGCATACATGTCTTAGATAAATCTATGTAAAATATATCAATAGATATCATTCTCAAAACACCTATTCCACTAATGTCACAAATTCAATATGATACAGGTGCCTCAATAATAATATCTATCGGCATATTTTACATATATTCATCTAAGATATGTATGCTAGTAGTACTTTCCACCACATAAGGTAAAGGTAAATATTTATTTTTCATAAAATAGGAAATAAGAGCAAGACAAATTTTGAAATATATAAATGGTACAACAATAAATTTATGATATTCAAACTATATGCATTTGATACTAAAATGGAAAATATAGAGAAACACATATATGATATATATGTAGTATAAAAATAAGTTTATAATATTCAAACTGTATACATTTGATCCTCTTACATTTAAAGTATTTGTTCTTCCTCTTTTATTTTCTCTATTCCTTTTCAATTTTTCAATCTCTCAATTTGGTCATATGTAAAAGGTGGCGAGATCCTTAATCCATGTAATAACTTGACACATGATATAGTAACAAAGGTAAATCCATATCATTCAGTAATTCCTATATCAATTGTGTATTTTTCAAGTGTTAATCCATTTGATTTGTGGATTGTCATTGGAGTTACATCAAGAAAATGAATACCTATGTAGTTATCAAATTCAACCATTACATATGTAGGTTGTTTAGGAAATGTCAATTATAGATTTTATACAATGATTTAAACATAATTAAGTGCACCAATGGCAAGACCTACTTCTATCCATAAATTTTTAGTGACCATCACCCTTGTGCCAATAGAAATCAATATTTCAACTTTCAATTGTTCATCATCCAATCCCATAACATTATTGATTTTTCCTCTAGATATAATGCCTCAACCAATAGGTTGATTCAATGCACACAATATTCTCTTATTAATTTTATGCACATTCTCATTTATTAAAAACAAATGCATATGTTCATTAAAATCCTTCTTTTAAACTATTTCAACAGAAGCATCAATTCTAGTCATCAACAACTACCCATATTCAATGGTTGGATTGACATCTCTTAGATTTTTAATAAGTTTTTTAAATGTTATTGTTCTTCAGTTTGAACTTGTTATGTGAAAACCTTGTTGAGTGTAACAATAGTTGTAATTTTTTTCCATAATAACTTTTCTTGTATTTTATTTGCTTATGGAGGTTTATCCATTACTTGAGGTAATTGTCTTTAATCCCTAGAAAAAAATCATAGGACTTACACCAAAGCATATGGATGTTTATCCATTACTAGAGGTAAATAGTCTCTATGTTTTGTACATCATTATTTTCATACTCATGTTTATGTACTCTCATCATTTGTCATTGGTACTTGTCATTTTTGTCTTCAGTATTCTCAAGAGTATTCTCTTCATCATTATTACATTTGATCTTAGTATTTATTTTTATATTTTTAATTTTCAAAATGCATTTTTTGTCAAGTCATATTCCCTACATATATATTAAATTAATTATCTATCATTCATGTAATTATAATCATTTTATAAAAAAATCATATTGATATAAATACATAACAAATTTATATCAACAACTTCATATTCACATTAAAACTTAATTATGAAGTTTTTATAGATTTATAATTATTTTTAATATAATTATAGATAGTTATGGGGTCAGTGCACAAAGTTAGGTGGGACAAAATGGGGAATTAAGAAATCTAAACTTCTATAGATAATTTGAAATGGCTACACTCAAAATCTAAGGATGGAATAAGAACAATAATTGTATAATTTTGAGTCTAGCTTCCAAAACACTCTTTTAAAAAAACAATAGTTAATTAATTCAAACATCTAAAATTTAAATAAGAACTATTTTATTAAGGAAAATAGAGTATATAGTTGGTCGTGTGACCCCTCATTTTTTTAGCATTGTTTAATGTTATTTTAAACTATTTGGTGAAACTTTAGATAATATCATTTAGTTTTTAAACTATATATTTTTTATAATTATTAAATTAATATTTTGTTTTTAATTAATTTTATAAGTAAATAGATCTTAAAAACTAAAAAATATAAAGTCGGTCATGCGTCCCCTTAATTACTTCAAAAAAATGAAAACTAGTTTTTTTTTTTTTTTTTTTGTGAATGCATGTAGAATTAGGCCTAGTTTGTAACCCTAATTTTTTTAAAATTTGAATCAATGAAAAAAACATATACTAAAACATATATAAGCATGTACATTTGTGGCATGTAGTGGCTTAAAAATGCTATAGTTAGAAATTAACATATATAGAAACCTTAAAATAGTTATAAAAATATAAAAATCATATATTTGGAAAGAAGAAAGTGTGCTCATCATTGTAATAATTATTTTATGAATTGTCTCATTGAAATTCATAGTGTATTTAGAGATGGAAGTTGAATTTTCTTATTTTCTATCAAAGATCTTGGATTGGGCTACATGTTGACATGTCCAAGCCTTTGGCTTGGGATTAGAAACCATTTCCAAGCCAAAAGGATTGGTTTTTAAAAGAAAATAAATCACAAAGCCTATACACTATAGCATGTATGTGTTACTTTAACATTACAAAAAAAACAAATATCTATTAGAAGGGGTAGAAGGAAAAGGTGCAAGAGTTTAAAATATTAAATAATTAAAACACGCACAAAGTATAATGTGTACACATAATAAATCATATGCATAAGGGACTATGGCTAAAGAAGTATAATTTATAGAAGCATGTGACTGGTCCTAAATCCATATCTAGTCTACTTTCCACCTATTCCAAATCTAGATATGTACTAGCATCAAAACCAACTAAGTATCTTATTTTTATTATCATTATAATATCTAACATAATTGTACTTTCTATCTTTAGCATCAACATAATAAATTTGGTATATGTTATATCTAAGTTTTACAACTAATTAGACTATTTTAGAGATAGTCTACCATACTTGTGCCCTAGGATATCTCTACCATTTTAATCCTAGATTCCCCATTTTTACAATTTTAGGTTTAAACATTGGTGTATCCATGTCTTTGCACAAAATTTAATATTAAAATTGTTATAATAAAAAATTGAAACAAATTTAAATTTAAATATAGATAAATTTAAATATGGTTAAAGTTTGTATTTTTAAAAAATAGTAATAAATTATATATATTTATAGATTCTATTTCTTATGCATGACCTTTTTTCATCTCCATCATCATGTTTTTATCGTCGTCATGTTTCTATTGCCGTCCCTTTTCTCATTTCTTGCAAGATAGGTCCAATGTAGATGAATGCAGAGAAAACCCAAACAAATATAAATTTAAAAAATATGCCAATGAAAAATAGTTTGTATAATATATTGACCTAAAAATTTGAACATTGAGAGAAAATCATTCTAACTTAGAGATAGATAAATAATGAAAGGAGATGATTGGTTCGCAATAATATTTTTACTATTCTTGATTAGGACTATTATATTAAAAAAAAAGATGGTAATATGATTTATCTCATGGTAATTAAATATATAACTTTACAACATAAAAACACGTAAGTTTGTAAGTAACCAACGATTATCTAGAGACTATAATAGTAAAAAAAATGTTTATGACAATAGTAACAATAAAATAATATAATATAACATAGATGAGTGTATATATATATATATATATATATATATATATATATATATATATATATATATATATATATATATATATATATATATATATATATATATATATATATATATATATATATATATATATATAACATTTGTAGAGAAAAAATGGTACACACAAAAATGTTTAGGAAAGTGCTTAACAACTAGAGTACGACTTTATGATTAAATTTTTTTTGTTACATATTTATTTACATAATAATTTATTTATATTGAAACTAAAAAAGTTAAAAAAAATTAGGACACATAAATTTTAAGGTGAACCCTGCTTAAATGATGTTTCACCTATTATTTCCTACAAATCTCGTCTATTATTTCTTAGAAAAATATTATCAATTTTATAAAATAGATGGATCAAACATAATGTAGATACATACTAAATACAATAATATTAATCCAAGATTTGAAAGATTCAACATACAAGAAATAAAAGATATTAAACACATACTAAATTTTACAAAAACATGTTCTTTAAAAAAAATTAGTATCAAACTCCTTTATTCAAACCAAATATAGATATCTTAGTATCAAATGCACTCTCCACAATGGAAAATGCTACCATCAACCTTCCTAATCATCGATTGACCCCGCCCAAGTAATTATGTCTTCTCTCACACCACCTCTTCCTTATACACTATCTTCTCCCTTCTCATCACTCATTGCCTTATCTGACACTACCTCCTCCTTATGCACTTTGTTCTCCCTTCTCACAACTCACACCAATTATATGGGATCAATAACATTTCTACCTGCCTCCAACTCCCACAATAAAATTTAGCATCCATTTCATTTCATTTTTTTTCATACAAGTAGCATAATCTAACTAAGTGTTAGACTTAACTTTCATGTTATAACAACTCAACTCCCACACTACAGTTTGCTTTCATGTTATAGTAAAGATCAACTCCCACACTAAAAATATCTACACAAAAGATTACATAAAAATAATTTGGCAACATAGTAGCTTACAATTTACTTTCATGTTATATAAACTCAACTCCCATGATACACTTTGCTTTCATGTTAAATTAACTCAACTCCCACACTAAAAATAACAACACAATAGATTACATAATTATAAATGGGTAGTAGAGTAGATTACAATTCAAAGTTTTATTGAAAAACAAGGCTAACTTACATACCTTTAACACAAGTAAATTCTATTTTAGAAATAGGATGCAAGCATTCATCTTATGAGAGATTCAAACTTTCGTGGGCAAACCCCATCAACTTAGTAGGGACACGCCTTAACTACTCGATCAAAGCTACATTACATTTTATTCTTATAGTTCTATTTATCATAAAGCTACATCTTTCTAGATATATATTTTCAATTATTAATATTTATACTAAAAAAAATTACCATAAATGGGACTCAATAATACAACTCTATTTTATTATAAGAAACAATAAATGAAGGATTTTATTTTCCTCCAACTATATGAAAAAATATTAGTTACAAATACTGATGGAAAAAATGTTAATAGTTTGAGAGTTATAACATAAAAAATAAATAATTTTACAAATACCATGTTATGATGTTACCTTGGTAAAAAAAAAGTGAAGTTTTCAATCGGGCATTTTCAATGTAAATGCTATGGCCAAAAAAACACTTTGCATATGCCCTTTCCTTATAATATATTGAAATCTTTCACCTTAGCAAATTACTCTACAACCTATTACCTATAATATGATACCACCACCATGACTATAGGATGCCTAGTTTAATCTCCAGGCTTGATACCTTATATATATGTTTTCATTTTCATTTTTAATTTTATTCTTGAATATATATGAATGTATCAAAATCAAATATTCAATAGAAAGAATGTTTCTAGAAAGCTTGAGATAAAAAAAATACATACACAAATATAACAATTTTTCTATACTTATGACCTTTAATTCCACAAACATACACTTGATTTACATCATGAAGAATTTTCATCATGTGAGAGTTATAGTCTTATCAAATGATACCACCTTAATTTTTCCCAAGGTCCTTATAAATCCCCCAACTTTGATGAGATGGTAAAGTCTTGAAACAATGGCCAAGCTACAAGTAGTGGCTATAAGGGTGGAAATGATGAGGCCATAAGGGTAGGCAGATCCTAGATGAACTAGCACGTTGTATACATAGTCATGTAGTCTTGTTAATTACATCTTAATTGGATTAAATTTCATCTTTGTCATGTTGAACATCATTTCTCCATTGAAAATCTCAAAAGCATACTTTTAACAAGAAAACTACAATATATGAAAAGCACATAGAAATGCTAGCACTAATACTAAATCAATTTAAATCAATAACAAATTTTATTGACCGTGGCATTTGTATCCTTATTAATAACACAATTATCACTTCATCCTAGGCTGCCAACATGTCCCCATTTTTTTCCATTATTGTTTATAATATTTATTATAATTATTGTTCATACAATATTAATAATATCTCAAAACTTTATACTGACTAAAATACATATAAATTATGTTTATAATAAATTTTAAAAGAAAATGTACATATTATTAAAAAGGTTTAAATAATTTAATCAACATTTAAAAAAAAGAAAAATCTAATTAATAAACATCCTTAAATTGAAGTCTTGTTTTAATTGGTCAAGAGGACATACTTTAATCCAAAGTTCAAGTGAATTGTTACTTCCACACTACCAAGCTTTTTATCAATAACAACAGAAGATAAACGATTTTGAAAAAGGTAACTTTTTCTCAATACCACCTCGACCTTTTTCTAAACTCTTCTACCTAAACCATTTTCCAAGATAAATTTTTACTTTGACTGCCTATAAACAACTTTCTGTAAGTCGCACTTATTACATTGACAAGGCAAAATGATATATTTAAACTCTTCATTCTTTCACCAACATTTGATACCATAGTTAACACTAGTTTTTGTGCAAACTAATATTTTTTAATTTTAACCAACACCACAACCCGAAATACTTGTTTTCTCTATGGTAGAAGTATAATGGGTATGAACACCAAAGGAGAACCCGAGGATGGGAGAGTTGCAAAGACAGCTGGTTTAAATGCTATTATGCAAAGAATAAGAACGCACGGACAACTGGAAACTAAACTATTACGGATGACAATACATAAAGAATGTTGCAGGCTTCGCTTACTGCATCAAATGAAATGCAATCATAGAACGTTTACCAGTAATATTCAATTCCGAGGCACATTAGCTACGAATCTGTGGCCTTAACATAAAAAAATAACAGAAGAAAATAGAGCAGATTGTTGCCTTTGATGCCAGCTGAATTTCTTCCGATGAATCCATGCACGGTGTATTTTATTCGAGCCATCTTACCGAATAAAGATTTTCAAACCCTTTACTACGAACAAAACACAACAGAGAGAGGAAGAAAGCACACGGTTCAAATAGCTTCGCGTGAATGATAAAAAACGCTTCTCTAAGTGATTATGAGGGATGTGTTGCTTCAGCATCCCTACCCACGTTTGCGAGCTGGTCCATCTTGATCTAGCGAATGGTTAGCTTTCTTTCCATAGTGATTTGAGTGAACACAAGTCTGAACTATCAAAGTGGTGAAAAGCGAACCATTGTGAAGCAATGTGCATGTTGTCCCAAGTTTATGTGGATAGTGGACACGAGTCCGTGCGGTGTCGTGCAGGTTTTTGTGAGCAGCTCTGTTGGTCTCAGATTTTGTGAAGCAAGGGCTGGGTTGTCCTAGGCAGAGAGTAATCAGTCCTTGGGAGGGAATTGTTCACTGTAATCACCCGAGTGGTTTTAAGCATTATCCTCTGAGCCCGACTCAGTGGTTGTTGTGTATGTTGGCTAGTTGCCCTGTTTATTGTCCTTTGGACCGAATTGTCCCAAAGAGAGTAATAAAATACATGTTTTCTCAAATTTCTTGCATTTTGTGAATGCTCATGTGTGTTTGAGTTGATTTCTCGATCTTTGCAAGTGTTTGTTTATCTTTCGCTGCTAATCTTTTGTTATACAAGAAGAATGCCACTGTGTTTGTGCATGTTCTTGTGCAAGTAAACACTAAAAGCGTAGTCTGTAATTCTTGCTGAGACCTATTGTAATGAGGGATTCAAGTGAGAACAAGCGGTGTTGCATAGGTGGTTCATCTCAGTCGAGCTGGCCCCGTGATAGGTGGTATTAGAGCACATGGTTTGTGTCTCGTTGGGTTGTGTTTTCCTAAGTTAAATTGTTTTGTGCCTTCCCCTATCGAGTCAGTCCAATGTGTTGGGTCTGAGTCAGTATGGAAGGAGATATGTCCAAGATGTTGCTCAAGAAGGTGGCCAACAGAGGTCGAGAGCATGTTCAGGGCAAAGTGAAGGCACTATAAGGTTGGAGGAGAGCTTGGTGTTTCGAGCTAAGTTACAAGATGAAGTGACTTTGTTTTGTTCAGCAGTATTGAGTTTGGTGAAAGCAACAGGGTTTAGTTCTTCTACAATCTTGAAGCTCCCCAAGTTGAAGGAACTAGAGTGTTATGATAGTATGCAAGATGATCATGTTCTGGAGAATTTTTGATGGAACATGGAGGAGTATCTGGCAGGTTTGGGAGGTCTATCAAATGCATAGGAAGTGGGTGTTGCAGCAAGGTACCTCACTAGTGTGACAAATAAATGGTATAGAACCTTGGCTAATGACATTACATCAAGGAGGTTGGACTCTTAGAAGGATCTAAAGGAAGACCTCAGGGATTAGTTCCAACTTGGGAATGCAACATGGTTGGCTAGGACCAAGTTGAGTTAGTTAAAGCAAGTGGGGAAGATGAGAGTGTACATTGATTCTTTCCAGGGCCTTTTGTTGGAAGTCACCGACATGTCAAAGGTAGATAAATTGTTTCAATTTACTCATGGTCTTCAGTCATGGGCTCAAGTGGAGATCCATCACCATGACGTGTCTGATGTTAGCGAAACAATTACTGTAGCATATCATCTCTTGGATTTTAGAGATGATTTTTCATCCAAAAGCACCTTTGGCCCTTGCGCATCCATGGGTGGAGGCATTGGTAAGGGGTCGAGTAAGTCTTCATGGAAGCCAGTTGGTGACCAGGGAAGGAAGGCTACTCATGAGTCATTAAAGGGATCTCAAAAGTCATTGAGAACTTCCAGGGGTGGAAAGAAGAAGTCACTAGATGGAGAGTCAAGTGGGAAGTGGTTCCATTTGAGGTATTGGACGTGTGGTGGGAATCACTACAACAGAGATTGTCTGAAGTGGTAAGGGGTGTTTGCAGTTCAGATTGAAGATCCAGATGAATTGGGTGAGTGGACATTGTGTATACTCAAGGGGGGCCTTAATGCTAGGTGAAGCTTGGTTAACTTGCTAGGTTGATTATTATGGAGGTGGTGATCTATGTTTGAAAGCTACTTTCTTCCTGTGGACTCGGGTTGACCTACAATTAAAGAGTCAGCTAGTTGGTCTTGGAAACTTGGCCTCCAAACCTTCAAAGGTGAAAGGAGGCTTAGAGTAGTTATAAGCCATCCATTTAGTGTTGAGACAGGGTTCCTGAGAAGGGTAATGTGACATTTGTTTCCCATCTTGGAGCTCTTTTGTGTTGGATCCATTACAGACATGCGTGGTGAAGACTATGTAGAGGAGTGAGATAGGGAAGATGAAAGGGGTGTTTAGTTGAGTATGTAGAAGAGTGAAAGAATTAGCATGGAGTCAGTATATCTTGCATCATTTGTTTGTAGTTGGGATGTTGTGGGGGAACAATAGGTTCCTTTTTCCCATTGATGTGAGGTGGGTTCTTCATAGCTAAGGAGTATGCTCAAGCAGATGACATCTTGTTTGTCACTAAGAACATAATTGATCATCACATTGAGTTGGTTCTAGAGGAGAGTTTTTGGGTAAGGGCTCCATTCCTGTTATTGGACCTGAGGTGGTTGGTATGAAGAGTTATCTTCACTGGTTGTGATCTTATTTTAGAGCATCAGTACTATTTTGGAGGAAGTTTGATGATTCACTTAGGCTTCACTGGGTTTACAGAGTCTTGAAGAGCTTGATCATCAGAAACCATTTGCCTCCATCCCATGTTGGGTTTGAGGGATGTGTTGCTTCAACATCCCTACCCACATTCACAAGCTGGTCCATCCTAATCTAGTGAATGGTTATCTTTCTTTCCATAGTGATTTGAGTGAACACAAGTTTGGACTGTCAAAATGGTGAAAAGTGAACCATTGTGAAGCAGTGTGCATGTTGTCCCAAGTTTATGTGGATAGTGAACATGAGTTTGTACATGTCATGAGAATGTTTGTGAGTAGTTTTGTTGGTCTCAAATTTTGTGAAGCAAGGGCTAGGTTGTTATAGGTAGAGAGTAATCAGGCCTTGGGAGGGAATTGTTCACTATAATCATCTGAGTGGTTTTGAGCATTATCGGCTAAGCCCAACTCGATGTTTATTGTGTATGTTGGCTAGTTGTCCTGTTTATTATACTTTGGATTAGATTATCCTAAAGAGAGTAATAAAATACATGTTCTTCCAGTTTTCTTGCATTGTGTGAATGCTGATTTGTGTTTGAGTTGATTTCTTGATATTTGCAAGTGTTTGTTTATCTTCCACTGCTAATATTTTGTTATATAAGAAGAATGCTACTATGTTTGTGTGTGTTCTTGTGTAGGTAAATACTGAAGGGATGGTCCATAGTTCTTGTTGAGCCCCATCAAAATGAGAGATTCAGGTGAGAACAAGCGATGCTACATGAGTGGTTCAACTCCATCGATCTAGCCCCATGACATTGTGGGTTGGCAAGATCAAGGTGATTTTGTGAAGCTACATTGGATTAGTGTGGCTTGTGTAGGCAAGGTTGTCTACGTGCTGAAGTTGTTATAGATTTAGTTTGTTTCTCAATTGAAACTAGTTGGATACCTTTAGTCATTGATGAAGCTGAATCAAGAATGGTTCCTTGCCTAAACACCCTTCTACATATGTGATGGGTCAAACCAGAGCAATAGTTGGAATAGTTTGTTGAGGTTAAGACAGTGGGTTACTTAGCAATCCAAAGTGGAGGGAGTTTCTAGTGTACTGGAATGGTGGATTTTCAACAAGCTATGAATAAGAAGAAGCCATCAAAGTTAAGGTCAGAGAGTTGGCCTTAGTCTCTTGACTCTAGATTGATCTTGAATAGGGGGTATGTTGGTCTCTAGGTTTGGATTAAGTTTGAAAAGGGGATGCACTGATATTTTGGCTCTAGGTTGAGTCTGAATAGGAGATTGCCTCCAAGTTACTAATAGAAGAGTTGTGTCAGTGCTGAGGTCATCGTTGAATTTAAGTGGGGGAGTTTATGAAGGATGTGTTACTTTAACATCCCTACCCATGTTCACAAGCTAGTTTGTCATGATCTAGAAAATGGTTACCTTTATTTGCAGAGTGATTTGAGTGAACATAAGTCTGGATTGTCAAAGTGGTGAAAAGTGAACCATTATGAAGCAGTGTGCATGTTATCCCAAGTTTATGTGGATAGTGGACATAAGTCTATGCAGTGTCGTGTGGGTGTTTATGAGCAGTGTTGTTGGTCATAGATTTTGTGAATCAAGGGTTGGGTTATCCTAGGTAGAGAGTAATCAGACCTTGGGAGGGAATTATTCACTATAATTATCTGATTGGTTCTAAGCATTATCGGTTGAGCCCACCCCAATGGTTGTTGTGTATGTTATCTAGTTGGCTTTTTTATTGTACTTTATACTAGATTGCCCTGAAGAGAGTAATAAAATACACGTTCTCCTAGTTTTCTTGCATTACGTGAATGCTCATGTGTGTTTGAGTTGATTTCCTGATCTTTGCAAGTGTTTGTTTAACTTCTAATGCTAATATTTTTTTATACAAGAAGAATGCCACTATGTTTGTGCATGTTCTTGTGTAAGTAAACACTGAAGGCATAGTCCATAGTTCTTATTGAGTCCCATCACAATGAGGGATTTGAGTGAGAAGAAGCAGTGCTACATGGGTGGTTCAGCTCCATCAAGCTGGCCCCATGATAGTGATCAATAGTCAATAATGATAGCACAAATTTGGTTTACTATTATCAATCACATGCCAATCTTGCTTGGCTATACGAGGGGCTGGTCAACTCAATCCTTTCATGATGGATCTATATTCAATGAATACTACTAACCTTTTTTTCAATGCATTTTATGATTTTTATGTATAAACTATTGGAACACATCATTATAACTCTTTTCAATAAAAAATAATAATAATGATACATGTATGATTATAGTAATAAAATGAAGGGTTTGTATTCACAGTCCATACTCACTACTAAAAAAAGATGGGATCATATATAGAAAAATGCTGATAAATTATGGTAACCCAGAGTTTATGAGATCAACACAATGAGATAAAAGTACAAATCTTTAGGGACATATCGTAATATCATAAAGAAGTGGAGGCAAATTATAATTATGAGGCTAGGTGCTCTAAGCATAAAACTTAGCTAAATGAAGATCAGTGGCCACTCAAGTGTCCTAGGTACAATCTAGAGGGGGAGGAGGAGCAAAGAAACAATGATCCCCTAACTAAAAGGCTTTTGAATAAAGCTACCAAACCACTGCCCTAAACAAGCCAACGATAGACTTCCATATGATGACAGTGGAATTTAACTCCCCCATTATTGAGGATCAGTCAAGAAGCAATTGTCATTGTGAAAGTAGCTTCATTGATACCTAGGCACAAGAGGAGGGGAGCCATGAGGTGGATTCATTGTTGCCTGGGCTTCCCTTGCTATGATGTTGAGATCATTGAGACGTAATATTGACACTAATGTCTTGCACACATGAAGATGAAAATAGGCCATTGAAGTGCACTCAGGGGTTACGTAATGACACTCTCTAAGTCCCTTTCCGCACATGAAAAAAAAAATGGAAGCGTAGACTTCTAAGTGTCAAAATTTTAATAATAAATATTTACTTATCACATTATATGGCATATTGAAACAAAATTTAAAAGTTATATTTTATTAAATTTATGTCAAAATGTACTACAAAATATACTCTATATAGATACATTAGGGCATATTGACAGGCATCCAAAAGAGTCTTGGAAACAAAGGACCCTATTGAAAATCTCATATAGAGGGCCTAGGGCACCCTTAAACATGCTCAGCATGGGTTTGTCCTTGTCATGTGTGTATGACATAATTAGTTGTGTCTTAACAAGATGATGTTACTTCATTAAAGGGAGCATACAAAGGACTTTGATTTGTAACTGAATGTTCAGCTTCCCATGATATAATTATATATTCTTATGAGAAAAAAAGATTTTGGCTTTATTCTTGAGCTATACCTAGAAGAGTGTTACGATGTTAGGTACATCCAACTAGACCATCAATTTGATGGATTACTCTGAGTTGTACATCTCAAACAATGTTGTGCACTATGAAATCCTTTTATATGCATGAAAAACTCATCAAATATAGGTGCTAGCCATACGTATGCAATGCTCTGCTAGATTTATGACCTTATATTGCTTCCCCTTTTGACCTGCAATCCACATTGTGGCCATAAAATTTTCTTCTTCACATTCAACATCTAAAATTAATTTTTTTTTTCTACACAATGAAAGTAATGAGTGTCTCCTTTGGCATATTCAAACTAGAGAAGGATTGCGACATTGACAATGCAATCGCTTGCATGGCTCGAGTGGCCATTGTACTTGAAAAAGAATGTAATATTAATGTCACCGTTCTCAGATGCCTCGACCATTCATGTGATCTAACCATACATAAAGCACAAGAAATTACTCTCATTAAATCAAAATTTGATATTGGTAACATTGATCATCAAAAATTAACCTTCACTACTATATCAAGAGTACAATCATTGTACATCATTTATGTCAACCTTTCATTTATATAACAATTATGCAAGAATGAAATATAATACATATGTAAATCTTAAAATATTAAAGGAAACAAGATTCAATGTAATACTTCTTCCACAACACATTATTCATTTTTCCCCCTCTCATTATTACTCACTCTCATCACATTTATAAATACTTAATAAAAAATGCAAAATGCAAAATGCTAAGTGTCGAGTTTGTTCGAAACCTCTGTCTAAATGCCAAATACGCACATTGTAGTTCTAAAGCCTATGCTTAATGGTTTAATATCTTTTAAAATCTATTTAATTATAATTAATTCAATTTATTTAAAATCAAATAAATTCAATTTCAATTGGTTTAAATTGAAATTTGTTAAAAATAAAATTACTTAAACAATTTCCTAGCATTAAATCGGTCTATTTAGTTATTTATTTATTTTTAAATTTTTTTTAAAAAAATCTTGTTTTTGAAAAAATGGGCGAACTTTTGTAATGCAAACAGGGGGAATTTCATGTGTTGATAGTGCAACATGGGAAGAATGGGCAGGAGTGTGGATGATTTAAAGCGGCGAGAATTGTGAGGACTAAGTGCAGAGTGTGCATGAAGGGCAATTTATATGATAGAGTGATATATATTTTCATAGTTGATATCGGCCAATATTTTGGCATTTTTCCGACACTTTTTTAGTTCTTCACAAATTTTCCGAAGACTTCGGTGCTTAGCCAAATCATACCGAAAGCTAAATTTTCCCGAACAAATACTTACAAATATCGGCATGTCGGGGAAAATATTTCTGAAGGCTCAGTCATTTCGGAGCAATAATTCAGAATACCCGATTTCAAGAACATGGTATTCCGAACAAATATTCCAAAGGCTTAAAGCTCGCGAATGCATATAGGCATGGCTCCGAATATATAATTTTGAAAGATGAATCATCCTGAAGAAATATTTTTGAAGATCTAATTTTTATTCTATCGGCTACAAGATTAGAATTATCTCTTATATTGTAGTGGATTATGGCAGAAGGCAAAAAGAAAACGAAAAAAAAACATGTTAAACAAAAGAAAAGAAGCTACCAGACAACATGATGGGTAGAAGATTTGATTAGGCTTGCTTTTTCTGTTACTGTGCAATCGACTGTTTTGGCGAGCTTCATGTCAAAGGTTTTCAATTTGAAAATATACACTAATGCAAGGGAATTCTGGTAAGTTTTTTTTGAAATCTATTTGCTTGCTAAAAGTCTTGGATGTCGTGGATGATGCAGAAAAGGTAGATGTTCTACTTCCAACGTACAGTATTGCACTGAGTGTTTTCATTATTGTCACAACCCATAATTTTTTGGCATGTTTTGTTACAGTCCTGTTCACTCCACATATTGGAAAGGAGTTGGTTCATTCAAACCAAACACAAAGTTACATTTTACTATTTGACAGATGTTTGCAACTTTAATCAATTTCAACGATAATAAATTATTGTGTTATAATTTTCCACACTTTGCAGACAAATTCAGAAGAATTCCCGTATTCCTAAAGAGTTAGGATTTGGCAGGTACGGAATTAAAATGTAAGCAGTTCGCTTAATTCAACTACCGGTTTTTGTTTGCTTGTTTCACATCATAAATAAATGTGTTGTTCTCTACCCTTTCATAAGCAGTAAGTGTTGAACATGTCCATGCTAAATTTGGGTGCTGATCTTTAATTCATGAAAGTTGCTTGTGAAAGTTGTTTGTTGGTGTTTAGGTAGTTACCAGTGATAAGGAGGTATTCATTTAAATATATGATACCCACCCAGTTCGCGTTTTTCTTTTGTCAGTATAAAACTTGTTTAACTGATTGGATATGCGTTTTTCTTTATAAGGAACTGGCTCTGCCATTCACAAATACGAATTTGGCCCTCCTGATTTTGGGGCTTTTTATTGATTGTTAAAGCAATGAGCATCAAAAATTTGCTTCCAATGACTAGCCATATATCTACTTTCGACCACTAGCTCCTAAGCAGTCTGCATTAGTTTTGAATTGGGGGCATAAAAAATATGCTTAATTGCAATGCACCACAGAATATAAACAAACTAGGAATTTGCTCCACTACTTTTTGGGCATTTGATTGATAAAGCAATGAGAACTAAATTTTGTCTCCTTTCGACGGTTAATCTCAAAACACTGCTCACTCTTCATTACTTCTAAAACGGGCCTATCAAATGTACACTTGATTGCAGTTCATCACATAAATAAACAAAATTAAAGAACTGTTGTCTGGGTAGGGATCTAATAGAAAAAGGAATAATTTATTTGCCAAAAGATTCATGGTTCTAAAAGTAATTCATCATCTACAGGAAATTCTCTAGGCCCCGACAGGCCATTATCTAGTAGCTTCAAAACAAGGCCTCCAATGCCAATTTTGGTATATAGAAGACATTATGTAATCATAACCGAAAAAAAATACACTGCCACAACATAAATTAAATTACTGCAGTCTACTCAAGTAGTCAAATAGCAACTGAAGAAGAAATAAAGCAGAGGCCAACATTCTCTACTTAATCACAATTTCATTGTTGTTTTAAGTCCTTTTTCAAGATGAGTAATTCTGAGTTTATTTCTATTTTATTTGTTCGTGGATTTGGAATAGCATTTTGGTTTGTGCATAGATGTTCACGAAGAAAAACAGTTTGGATTGAAAGACAAATGGTTACATAACCTTAATAAAGAAATTTAAACAATTTTAACTTTTAATTCATGACATATTATTCAACATAATTGTTGAATAACACAGATAATTAGAACCAATCTTCAAACCAATTTTATACGTGCGTTCTTTAATGGCATGTTAAGAAGTATGGACTCAATTAACATCAAGACCATGATTAAAACCCTTAGTGGTGTTGAGTGCATGTACAAATTAAATTGTGCAAAAGTTGGACTGGAATTAGTGTCAAGATTTAAAAGTAAAGAACTGTGCATCTAAGTTCTATGTTAAAAGTACATAGTAATTAACTCTTGGAGATGTGTTGGATGAGTGCATAAAGTTGGGGGAGAAAAAGTGGCCTCCTTGTGGACATGATTTTTTTGAAATTTAGAAATCTGAACTTGTGTAGATAATTTGAGATATCTACACTCCAAATTTGAAAAATAGTGTAAGATTATGAAATGTAGCATTTCGAGTCTAGTTTCTAAAGTACTATGTTTTTTTTTTTTTTAAATGGTTAAATATAACTAGGTCAAACATATAAAATTTGAAGAGGAATTCCTATTTTTTTAGAAAAATATAGTAGATAGATGGCTGTGATGTGCACCATTTTTTGAGTAGAGTATAATACTATTTGAAACCCTTTGGGAAAAATTTAGATAAGATATTATAGTGGGTCACCTATATTTTTTTATAATTTTTCAATGAATACTTTTTTAAAATGAAATTTGTAAGTAAATAGATCTTAAAAACTAACAAAGAAATAGATAACCGTCCGTGCAACACGCCTAACTACTTAAAAAATGAAAATCAATTTTTTTTGAATGTGTATATAATTAGGCCTACTTGGTCACCATATAATTTATTTTTCACTTGGATCAACAAAACAAAAATTACATGAACATGTATAGGCATGTATGTTTGCATCATGTAGTGACCTAAAAAAGGCATAGTTAGAAATCAACATAGTTTGAAATATTAAATTGGTTCAAAAATTATAAAAATCATATTTTTGGAAAGAGGAGAGTGTGGTCATCGCGACAGTATAAAGTTTTTGAATTTTCATGTTGAAATTCTTAGTGTATTTAACAATCAAAGTTTACATTTATTATTTATTTTTATACCTTTCAAAACTTGATTGTACATTGATAGTTCAAGCCTTTGGCTCGAGAACCCAAGCTATTCTAATCCAAAAGGTGTGAAAATTGAATTCAAATTCAAATACCATGATCACATTACTTAATAATATGATCATGTTTCTTAATAATGTGATCACGTTACTTAATAACATGGTCATGTTATATATTCTCAACACCTTAAAATATGTGGGAGTTGCACATGAAGGTAACTTTGGCTAAAAGCTTATATTTACTACCTAAATATTAAGTATCAATTTACATTTATAAATTTAATTTAGTAAATTTAAGAAATTAGGGTTACTCAGCATCTAATAGAGTTGGTCTCACAGTTGCATGCCTTAAAATGTGGAAAATAATTTTTCAAAATCTAATCAAGTCAGTAGTTAAGAACTTTTAGGATCTAAATATTAAACCTAAAGATTTTAGAACATAATTTTTGTAATTGATGCCTATTTTTGGTAAATATATAGTCATTTTTTTTTAATAGTTTTTGTGCATTCTAGATTGATTCATGGCATTTCTAAGAGTCTTAGGTTTGTCAAAATTGAAGTTTGAAAACCATTCACTTTGAAATTTATGCAAAGTGGTGTGATTGGGGTAGCATAGATCACATTGATGACCTACACACATCAAATGACCACTTTGTGTTAATTTTACTTGTTCATCATCCCTATCTCATCCCTAATCACTTCCTACTCATGCCTCATCACATCTAATCATTCTTTCATCAATCTTTATTGGCCCTAATCACTCATTTTTTAAACCTCATTATCCCTAGTCATCTCTAATCACTCCTTCATAATCCCTGATTACTCTCTCATTAACAATCACTAACCCTCATCATTCCTAATCACTCCCTCCTCATCCCTCATTATCCCTCATCATCCATAAGAAATTAGGGCTATTCAACATCTGATAGAGTTGGTTGCATAGCTATATGTATTACAATGTGGAAAATAGTTTTTTAAAATATAGTTTGGTCAATACTTAGACTTTTTTAAGGTCTAGGTATTAAACCTAAGGATTTCAATACATAACTTTTACAATTGATGTCCATTTTTGGTAAATATATAGTCATTTTTAAGGTTTTTATGCCATCTAGATTGATTTTTGGCATTTATAGGAGTCTTAGATTTATCAAAATTTAAGTTTGAAAACTAATCACTTTAAACTTGATCCAAAGTGGTGTGATTAAGGTAGTGTAGGTCATATTGATGACCTACACATATCAAATAACCACTTTGAGTTAATTTTACTTGTTCGTCATACCTCCCTTATCCTTGATCACTTTCTAATCATCCCTCATTACCCCTAATCACTCTCTCATTATTCTTCATTTTTCCTAATCATTTCCTCATTGACCCTCACTATCCCTAGTCATCTCTAATCACTCCCTTATCATCCATAATCAGTCTTATCCTTCATAATCCCTAATCACTCCCTCCTCGTCCTTCATAATCTCTAATCAATATTTTTTCATCCATCATCATCACTAATCACTCCCTCAATGACCCTCACCATCCCTCACCATCTCTCATCACTCCATCATTAATCCTCAACATCTCTCACCATTGCTAATCATTCCCTCATCATCTGATATAAGTATATACTCTAAAGATATCTTTGATTCCAATCATTTATTGTTTAATCCATTATAATAAAAACTAACTCTTTTTTAGGACTTATGTTGTCAATACCCATTTGTGATAGTCAATTTTATTACTGAATGAATTGGATGATATTCTAAATTTATAATCAAATAACAAGAGTACTAACATAAAATAGAGTCTAAATTTTAATTCATTGAATTATCTTTGTTGTGCAAGTGACTAGATGAAAATTTATTTGGTTCCAACTTTATTAGTTTGGTTCAAAAGATAAAAAATAAACATAAATCTCTTGTATAATTTTCTAATTTTGAGAATATTTGAATCAGATACAAAGTTATTTAGTTTTTCCCATTTCTGTATAACTTGAATCTTGGTCAAGTTTACAAATGCACTCATTTTGTGTGTATTATGTCCCAAATATTTTATCTCTTTCATGAAAAATGAACAATTATTCACTTTTATCATAAAAATATGTTTTGGAAAAATGTGAAACACTATTTCAGCATGGAGTAAATGTTCATCCCATGTTTTCTAAAGATTAAGATATCATCAAGGTAGATTTTTAAAATGACATAGGTAAAGGGCCTGAGGATGTCATTCAACATCCTGGAATGAATGAATTCATTATATGAGTTAGCATAAAAGGCATAATGGTAAATATATGATTGACCACATGTAAAGCATCACACACTTCTAATGGTGAGATGTCACAAAGGATTGCATCTTTAAAAAGTTTTATTTTGTACACCAAGTGACACTACTAGGTGATCTATTTCTCAAGGCTTACTCTAGAACATACACTAACGTATGGTTATGGATGATGTATAAATTTCAAGTTTAATTTTTTAAATTATGATTTAGGAGAAATTAAATTCTTCTCACTTCCATTAGAAATGATGAAGTGTATTGGTTCACCATTGATCTACATTTATTAATGAAACAATATATTTAATTCATATAATATCTTATTGGGCAATGCAGAGATATTTTTATTACCAACCATATCATTGGGTTCATAATCTATTAACTACTTACCTTTTATAATGCTAGATAACTTGTACCCACTTTTTGAGATGTGAAAGTAGAGAAATCATAGTGTGACACTCTTCATTGGATTGAATATTGAATTTATGAATTAAGCACCACTTTCCAAACTTGGACTACTTGTTCTAATCATTTTAAAATAATTTTCCACTCTCTGGTATGATGAATCAATCAATAGTAATACAAATAGAAGCACTTCAATATAATTATTCAGATCATAAAATGTCCTCATATGGAAAATAATTGATTGGTTTTAGGAAATCACATATGTTGGTGATACTCATATATTTACTACCCATTTTTTGTGCTATGGTCTTTTTACTTGCTTCTCTTTTTCAAGCATATTTTCAATTATGAATTAGATCATTTCTAATAGGCCCATATTTTATCATAGGTGTTAAATATTTATGTTTCAATTTTGCCTCCACATCATTTTGATCATTATATATTATATTTTATGCTATCACCCAACTCTCCACTCATAATTTCTAACATTGTTAAACCCCTAGAAATACCACCATCAAGGTATTGGATGGAGTGATTAAGGATGATGAGGGATGATGAAGAATTATTTAGAGATGATGAGGGAGTCAATAGAGATGATGAGGGAGTGATTAGAGAGGACGAGGGAGTGATTAGTGATTATGAGGGATGGTGAGGATTAATGAAGGAGTGATTAGAGGTGATGAGGGATGAGGAATGAGTGATTAGAGATGATGAGGTATGATAAAGTAGTGGTTGGAGATAATAAGGGATGGTGAGTGTTAATTATGGAGTGATTAGGGATGATGAGGGAAGAATTATAAATGATGAGCAATGGTGAGTGTCAGTAAGGGAGTGATTAGGGATGATAAGGGATGAAGAGGGAGTGATTAGGGATGATGAAGTGGTGATTAAGTATGATGGGAGACAATGAGGGATAGGAAGAGGGTAATGAGGGATGAAATGGTGATTAGGGATGGTGAGAGCTAATGAGGGAGTGATTAGGGATTATGAGGGATGATAAGAGCCAATGAGGGAGTGAATAGGGACAATAAGGGAGTGATTAAAGATGATGAGGGATGGTGAGGGTCAATGAAGTAGTGATGAGGTATGATGAAGGATGAGGAGTGAGTGATTAGGGAAGATGAGGGATAATGAAAGTCAATGAGAGAGTAATCAAGGATAATGAGGGAGTGATTAGATATAACTAGGGATAGTGAGGTTTAATGAGGGAGTGATTAGGGACAATGAATAATGATGAGAGAGGGATTAGGGGTGATGAGGCATGAGTAGGAAGTGATCAGGGATGAGGGAGGGATGATTAATAATTAAAATTAACACAAAGTGGTCATTTGATGTGTGCAAGTCATTAATGTGACCTATACTACCCCAATCAAACCATTTTGCATCAATTTCAAAGTGAGTGGTTTGTAAACTTAAATTTTGACAAACCTAAGACAACTAAAAATATCATGAATCAATCCAAAAGGCACAAAAACCTAAAAAATGACTATATGTTTACCAAAAATAGACATCAACTACATAAATTATGTCCTAAAATCCCTAGATTTAATACTTAGACCATGAAAATGCCTAGATACTGACCTAATTAGATTTTTAAATACTATTTTTGACATTGTAAGGCATAAAACTATGAGACCAACTCTATCAAATACTAAGTGACCTTAATTTCTTATATTTACTAAAATAAATTTAAAGTATAAGAAAATAAATGTAACAATATAAATGTAAACATATATTTAGAGTGGTAAATATGAGATTCTAACCAAAGTTGCCTTCATGTGTAAATTCCACATGCTTTTATGTACAAAATAATAAGAATGCAATCGCATTATCAATAATATTTAGAGTGGTAAATATAAGCTTCTAGATAAATTTGCCTTCATGTGCAACTCCCACATGATTTTATGTGCAAAATAATATGAATGTGATCATGTTATTAATAACATGATCATGTTATTAATAATGTGATCACGTTACCTATTAACCAATATTCACTCTATTTGTTTAAATGTGCAAAATAATAGTTATGTGATCACATTTTTTATTACAATAATGTGATCGTGTTATCTATTAATGTGATCACATTATCTATTAATGTGATTGAATTATGGCTTGGTAATTACTGAGATATAATTTAAATAATGTGTTCACATTATTTATTAACATGATCACGTTATGTAAAATGTCCATGAAATTGTCTTCCAACTCTATACACTTACCCTATTCTAATTACAAGTTATATAATAAAATGTTTTGACATTTTGACATGTTAAAGTCACATAAGAAAGACTGTTAAATATTTCAAAGATGATTGTTGCACTATTTTTATGGTGTAAATAGTCATGAAATTTTTAAAAAGGGATAATGATAAAATTTATGATCATAACCTAGAAAAATGGAGCAAGCAAATTTTAGGAAGAGTAAATTTAATGGTTTCTAGATGTAATGCTTAGAATTTTTTTTATTGATTCATATTTAACTTTATTTCTTGTTTATTGTAATGTAATTGAAGACCCTCTAGATCACCCTAGCTATACAGAGCTCACTGAACACTATGTAAGAGGTGTCTATGTTGTGTAGTAGTAATGTCTAGAAATGGACTTAACTACAAATGATTCCTATGATAAAACAAAGTTAGTAGTTGACATTGATTTGCACCCTAGCCAAGCACTTATGTCACACCTCTATATCAAGTTGAGTTATGCACTCCATGCAAACAGTTCCATATCCCACGCAAATCACAGAGTTATGAGTATGCATAGGTTGACTTGCATAGGATCCCCAAACTTCATGCGACAAAAGAGAAGAGAGGCATGGGATACAAATTCAAATTACAAATGCATGCCTAGGGTTCACTTTTATTGCATACTCTTCTTCATAAATCCTCTTTCATTTAAATGGAGCCCTGTACTCAATCACATTAATTAGTACATCAGATCCCATCATTTACGGGCTATAACCCAGGCTGTGTATTATCTTCGGTACAGATTAGTAAAGCTCCAAAATGGAAAAGTAGACCTACAAAATCACCCAAAAAGGGCTAAGTGCATAGAATCAGAACCTACGCAGAGCAATGTGCTAAGTGCATAGAATAAAAATGCCACTTTAGATGCCACAAATTAAGATGAAAAATAAAATAAAAACACATAGCTCCACATGTAAATAGGTATATTTATGAAGTTTTTAATAATAATATATATATATATATATATATATATATATATATATATATATATATATATATATATATATATATATATATATATATATTAATGTAAATAATATTTAATATTTATTTTGATTTATTTAATAACATGTAGTTTTTTATAAAGTGAAGTACCATCTTTTCAAGGTATTCTAAGAAATACTAAATTGTGAGTTGAAATTTTGAAAAATATCAGTGCACTTTATTTTCATGTCTTTGTTCCTATGGCAAAAAAATTAGTCTATTTCGAATGTGTGTGTGTGTGTGTGTGTGTACACACACACACACACAATTTTTGATAAAAAAATATTTTTATTTTTATTTTTCTAATGATCAAGGTAGGTGATAAAAATAAAAATATTTTTTAATCAAAAATTATATATATCATGAGAAGTTAAAAACATTGATATTACCTACCTTGATCACTAAAAAAATAAAATAAAATTAATTTTCTATTAAAAATTTATAAAAAAAATAATTTTGCACTACATCCATGTTTCTAAGACATCTTTGCAAGAAATATTTTAAAAATATTATGTTTTGAAAATACTATGAGGAGGAGAAATCAAGCACTAATAAACATTTTACACATGAAACATGCACACTATGTGTTTAGGCATTCAAAAAGATATTTTTAAATTTTTTATTAATTTTTTAAAAATATATGTATAATCAACACTCAAAATTCACCATTTCATTAGTTTACACCATTTTCATATTTTATACAGTTTAATCATTATTACCTATACAAATTGAAAAATGTGCACATTTTCTTTTTTTGTTGTCCCCTTTATACTGAAAAATAGTACACACTATTAAATTAAAGACCAAACATAAATAAAAATGTTAAGTCATTTAAAAAGGCACATATTGTCTCCCCATAGCCCATGCTCACCCTTTGTTATGTATGACGCTGCAAAAATTTGCATTCAATGGTGGATGCTCCCTGAGAGGTAATTGGTGCAGCATTAAAATCTTTGGGGGCATCTTATAATTCGAGTTTTGAATCGGATATTCATGGTGGAAGACATGTTATAAGGGGAGTTTTAAATTTGTTACAAAGACAAGTAAAGTTTTAAGGGATATTATTTCTTTGTTGTTTGTCCTGGCTGAAAATTATGTCAAAAGAAATGTATGAAATTATGCCTGGACAAAAAAAATGGTTATCTTGTAACTATATTAGCTCAAAAATTTGATGCCCAATATCTTATTGCTTTTTTCCGTTTTGATATTTCATGGTTGATATCACACTGAAACTTGCTCAACAAATTCATACAACTTAAATTATGCAGGTTTGACTATCTGATTGTGTACATTATCTGAGGGCTTTTGGATTTGGATCTGAGATGTTTGGGTTGCTGTTGGATGGAGTAGCGATGTGATTCGAACAACTAAACACATGAATAATGTTGTTGTAGTTGTCCCCAAGTCTGTTACCAGTTTATGGGTAGATTTTTAAGTACTGTACTATAACATTCCTTCTCCCACACATGCATCTACACCCTCACACGCATGCACACTCGTGCACCCACAGTCGCACACATGCACACAGAGGAATATAATGGCATAAACATAGACCCTTAAACGTACATGCTCACACCTGCATGTGCCCACAGATGTGAAAACACGTGCATATACACATGTACACACATGCAAGCATGTATAAACCCATGCACCCACAACACACACACATTCACACAAATGCGCACATAGATAGAGAAGCAGACATGCATGCAGTCATGCAATACACACACATGCATTTTCATTTGCTGAATATATGTGGGCTCTATTTGTGATGTTTGTAGCATGTCTTTGATATCTATTTAGAACTACATTTAATTTGAATATGTAAGAGATAATAAATATCTCCACTTTCTGGCTTGTGTCTCATTATCGAAGGATTGTGGGTGGTTGTTGCAAATCCAGTTGTTCAAGAATTTTTCAAAACCAAATTACTTCCTGTGCAACATTAAAAACACCTCCATACTCAACCTTAGTAATGGATAGGGCAATAATTGTTCGCTTTTTTGGTTTTGCCAGGAAATCACTCCAAAACCAAATAATGGGAAAAACCAGAAGCGCACTTCCTAAAATACATATCGTATGCCCAATCTGAGTTGGTGTACCCAATCTGAGGACAACCCGTTTCGCTCTATATTCAATAGAAAATTATTTTCGACTAAAACAAGCCATAGAAGAAACCATAAATATGAAATAAATCGTAGAAGGCTTTTATTATCGAAACCTTATCGCAAAAACTTCAAAACATAAATACGCACGAGGAAAAATCTTCAAAATGTACAACACGCACAAGAAAAACAGAACGATTTTCATGACTTGCTATGAGAAAACAAAGAAATACTAAATCATCTTGGAGAATTTCATACCTACACGGCGCCTTCTCTGTTCCCGATCGACTTCATGAGGAGTAATCCCAGCAAGCACATCTTCCAAAATACTGTCAGTAGAAAAGCCCTTAGTCCCGAGCTTTTCCTCCTCCTCATTATTCTTCGTAAACATTGAAGACGAAGTAAACATAGAGGAAACCCTCTATTTCCCCATCAATGTCGCCACAGCAGACAACGCCGACGCCTTCTTTGACACCCCGACATCATTTTTCATCTTGTTTTCCAACGACATTTTTGAAGATTTTTAAATATATAAAATAAATCACTGCTTAGAAAATAGACATAGTACAAACTACTCACAGTCAATTATGTAGAATGTATAATCAGAAATTTCAGAACAAAGAAGATAAAAAATTGTTTCTTCAAATTATTCTCGATAATAAAGTTGAAACACAATGTATTTATTGAATTGCTTGTGAATATGTTTTTCTAAAAATAAATAATATATTCTAAATTTATTTAAATAATAAAAATAAAATAACTTGTATAAAATATAATCCAAATTTATTTTCACGGTTTCTAAAGTTTTATTATTCTAAAAATAGATGAACTGATAGTTAAATTAATTGCATGATTTTTTGCATGAATAAAAATATTGTAAAACTAAAATTCAACAACAATTAATCAACATTCTCCTCTTTGATATTGAGTAAACCAACAATTTGATTTCGGAGTTACAAAAATTAAACTTTTGTAATAATTTTAGTAAAAATACCTACAACATGCTTTTGTGTATTTATATACTTCAATTATATATATTTGTTCTGAACTAAATCTCAAATAAAATGGTACTTAAGCTCAAAATGCTTTGACCTGTTGTGATGCACTGGATTCTTGGTTAATTTTATAGCAGTTACATTATTAGAAAGAATCATTGTAGGTTGATGTTGTTTCTCTCCAATTTCTTCTAAAACCTTTCGGAGCCACAATGCTTGTGTACCTGAGGAAGTGACTGCAATATATTATGATTCTATAGATGAAATAGAAACTGAACTTTGCTTCTTTTAACTCCATGTAACTAAACTAGAACCGAGTGAAAAACAATTCCTATATTTTGACTTTTGGTTATCCAAACTACCTCTCCATTCAAGATCACTAAAGCCAACAAGTTCAAACCTTTTATACTTATAATAATGAATACCAAAGCCAATAATACCTTTTACATACTTCAAAATTCTTTTGGCTACCTTCATATGAATTTTAGATGGCTCAGACATATATCTTGATACAAGAGAAACTGAATAAGTAATATCTAGTCTTGTGTGAGTTAGAAACATTAAGCTTCCAACAATACTTATGTAAATAGTCTCATCAAGTCTTTTAGTACCATATTCTCTACATAGCATAAATCTATGAGTAGTTGGAGTTAACACTGGTTTATAATCAACCATATTGAATTTCTTCAACATAGCATTTGCATATTTTATTTGACAAATGAAGATGTCAATTTTACTTTGATGAACCTCGATCCCTAAAAATTATTTCATGAGACCTAAATCTTTCATTTTAAATTCATTCATCATTGAAATTTTGAATTCATCCTTCATCTTAGAATTGGTGCCCATATACAATAAATCATCAACATACAAATTTATAAAAAGGATATCATTACCATCTTGTTTGTAGTAAAGAGTAAGTTCATTTTTAATTTTAAAAAAAAAATTCATTCTACTAAAAATATCCATAAATCATTACATACCATGCTCTAAGTGCTTGTTTAAGGCCATACAAAACCTTATTTAATTAACATGTAGACTTGACATTCTTTACCTTGCACTTTAAAACCTTGTGGCTGTTCCACATCGACTTCCTCTTCTAAGTACCCATTCAAAAAGACACTTTTCACATCCATGTGATGAATTCTCCATTTATTTTGAGCTGCTAATAAAATCATCATTCTAATAGTCTCTTGTCTTGCTACTGGTGCAAATGTCTCTTCTTAATCTATCCCATACCTCTATGTGAAGACCTTAACAACTAACCTTGCCTTGTGTCTCTCAACACTTCCATCATTATTGTACTTAATCTTGTAGACCTATTTAGTACCAATATTTTCCTTGTCATATGAAATCTTTGTAAGTCTCCAGTCATCATTCTTGTGAATATAATTTATCTCTTCTTTCATTTCTTGCACACAAACATCATAAGGACATGCATCTCCAAAACATGATGGTTTAAAATTAAGTTGTGTAATTAAAACATAATTTATTGTCTCCCCTGTTAGACATTCTTCATGTGTTTGGCTTCTTGTATGATTATAAATTTCAATCAAATTTTTTACTTTCCTTAAAGAACTAGGACTTGAAGCTAGAGCCGTGCTTGAAATATATGCACTAGATGATAGGTTATTAATGGACTTACACTTGAAACTAAAATTGTGACGAAGTACTAGTGGACTGATCATTAGTAATATCATCATAATTATCATCAATAAAAATAGATTTAGACTTCTCAATATTGCTTTTATATTTATCATGACCATACACTCCCCCTTTATAAAAAATAACATCTCTTGACACAATTACACTATTAGTGATAGGATTATAAAGCTTATAAGATTTGTTTTATTCACTATACTAAAAAAAATACAAGACTCAATCTTTGGATCTAATTTCTTTCATTTTTGATCAGCTACATGAATTAAGCTAAACAACCAAAACTTTAATATATTTTACATTAAGCTTCTTTTCATACCATGCTTCATATGGAGTCATCTTTTTAACTGCGCTAGTGGCACTTCAATTGAGAATATATACTACTGTAGTAACTGCATCACCCCAAAAAGAGTTGGTCAATCCCTTTTTTTGTAACATGCTCCTAGCCATTTTAACCACTGTACGATTCTTGTTTTTAGCCACACCATTTTATTGAGGGGTGCAGGTACTTGTTAGTTGCCTTTTGATGCCATTCAAATCACAATAATTTATAAAATATTTCAAACAAAATTCACCTCCACAATCAATCCTTAAACACTTTATTCTTTAACCACTTTCATTCTCTACAAGGGCTTTAAATCTCTTAAATGTATCAAATGCTTCACTTTTTTTCTTCAAAAAATAAACCCAACACTTTCTTGAATAATCATAAATAAATGTAATAAAATATGATGACTTACCCAAACCTTTTGCTTGCATTGGACCACAAATATCAGAGTGAATTAATTGAAGTGGATAACAATCCCTTCATGCACTACCTTTTGGAAAATTTTCTCTTGCATGTTTGCCTTTAACACATCCTTCCTTATTCTCTTCAACCTTTGGAAAACCATAAACCAATTCTTTTGATGTTAGTAATTTTAAACTTTGAAAATTCAAATGTCCATACTTGAGATGCCATAACCAACTTTTATCTTCATTTTAAATATTTGGATGGTTGTTACTATGCTCTCCAAACTTCAATGGGAACATACTATTATTATACTTAGGTACTATTGTCAAAATCTTATTTACTTGATTATTTTGATAGATCACACATACTTATAATCAAAAACCACCTTATAGTTATTTTAACATAACTGTCCAATACTCAATAAATTATGTTTCAACTTTGGGGTATAATAAATATCATTAATACATTTCTTACCTTTTTTAGTATTCACCTTCATAGATCATTTTGCTTCAACATCCAAAGATTTTTCATCACCAAGTTTGATATTGGTTTAGAAACCTCTATCCATTATAGAAAACAATTCATTACTCCCTAAAATGTGATTGGAATAACTTGAATCTAAATACCAAACCTCATTGGGACTATTTTTAGCTTTGTCATATGAAATAAATAAATTTCACGGAGAATAATCATCATCCTCATTATATTATTAAAAATTCTATGTTCATTTACTTCTTTTAATCTATATTCCTAATCAAAGTGACCATACATGTGATTGTAATAGAATTGAATATTTATCTTATCAAATCTACCTCTACTTCTTTCTCTTTGAGCTGAACCACCACTTCTTCCTTTGTATCCTATTGAATAATTTTATCCTCTTGAATAATTGTAATTTATGTATTTACCATGTCCTTTCTTGCTTTTGATATTGTCTTTGCCTTGTACATGGCTATTTTTATTGCTAGTTCTTGCACCTTCTTTCTTTGTGATTTTTTAATTTTGAGGCAAACACCTTCTCATCACTTTCATTTAATGTGTCTCTTAGACTTTCTTTGTGGGATAAAAGAGATCCAACCAAGTGATCAAACTCAAGAGTAGTCAAATCTTTACTTTATTCAATAATTATGGAAACATGATTCCACCTTGGTGCTAGATACCTTAACACCTTTTTAACTACAACCTCTTTGTTCAATATTTCTCCAAGTGTATCCATATTGTCAAATACATATTTTAAGCTTACATAAAAATCACCCATGCTTTTATCTTCTTACATCTTTAAATTCTTAAATTCTCTTTTTAATGTTTGCAATCTAACCACTTTGACTTGCTCACTACCTCAGTAATCTTCTTATAGAGTCTTCCAAGCATCCTTGGCTGTATTTGAACCTAAAATTCTCAAAAATAATTTCTTATCTAGATTTGTTTAATTATGAAATAAAACTTATGAGTTCTTCTTATTTTTCTTCTTGGTTTGCCTATCATTAGCTGGAATAGTGGCCCAATTAATTGGTTCATTATAACCAGCTTCTATAATCTCTCATAAGTATTTTCCTATTAAAAGAGTCATCATCTTGATGCTCAAATAATCATAATTATTTCCACTAAATTATGGAATAGGAATATTTTTAGATTTTGACATGATCAATTTTTAGAAATATATAAAACAAAAAAACTACTCAAATCTTGCTCTGATACCAATTTAATATTTTTAAATATATAAAATAAATCATTGTTTAGAAAATAGAGAGAATAAAAATTACTCATAGTCAATTATACAAAATGCATAATAAAAAAATTTATAACAAAAGAATATTTTAAAACATTTCTTCAAATTATTCTCAATAATAATAAAGTTCAAATATGGTGTATTTATTGAATTTCATGTGCTTATTGAATTTTATTGAAGATAGAAAACCATTTCTTCATTTGGTATTGAGTGGTTAAAAACATATTATGATTAAAATACTTTTGATGGATTAAGTATAACAAATGATGCTCATACTACTCTCATTTAAAAAATGAGGAAAGTTCACAATAACATGTTTGATGTTTTTTTTATCATAATAGTTTTGATTGTGGTAATAGCTTCAAGGTCTTATTTTAATAATAAGTCAATGCATTTACTCTTTTCATTGCATATAGAGATTAAATGCCTTGATGTATTCCATTTAATATAAGGATTAAATGTTTTTATGTTGCCTTGGATTATAGGTTCAAATCCTAAAATATGTTTATTAATAGGTGAATCAATAAAAGTACCATATGAATAGATAACATGGCCATTAATGATATTAAACTAGCAAGTTACTTGTAATTAATTTTAGATTAAGTTATATTGTACTTAAATCAAAGTTAATAATATCATATGAGGAATTGGACATGTATAAACCTTAATGGATGTGTAATCAAGTTATTTCCCTATTTTGGATTACCCTAATTATTATATGAATAAAGTGAGAAACATGGGATCATGCTTAGGTTAAATTATGGCAAGATCATGCTCTCCACCATAGTATAGGTCTATGAGAAGAGTATGTATAGATAATGACTTGAACCAAAGTTTTATATTAGGAATCACTCTATGGGAATTATTCGAATAGAATGAATATGTAACTATACAAAGTTATCAAGCAGAGTGGAATAAGGTGAATGATGTAGGAACATGTATAAATTAGTTAAATTTTGGTTTTTTTAGAGTGTTTTGAGCATTATAAGTCTTTTACAATCAATAAAGAACCATTTTTAGGCTTTTGGATTTATTTGAAGGTCTTAGGACTGAGTTTTTGGCTTTCCCTCTAAAACTAGTCATTTGAAAATTCAAATTTTATTCAATCTCTTTCATGGTTTTTGTATGTAATCAGAAATACATGAGAACTATAAATCAATAATAGATCAAAGAAGATAAATCCTACTTATACTTTCAATTGGGGATATGTTAGATAGTAAAAAACATGACCAATATGGAGATCTGCTAGACCTGATTAGGGGATTTCTTATCACAATAACTTCACTAGGGAGGGTTTCAAATCCTCTAGTCTAAGTAAAAGAACATAAAAACCCTAAGGGGGTCATATGTTTTTAATTTACTATTCTAATTACAAGTAATGTAAAATCCTAATCTAGTACTCATAAAAACTTATGGCACAAAATGGGGATAGTAAACATCCTAATTAAGATACGTATAGGCAAGACCTTAATACATGGAGAGGAGTAATATTAATACACTTTTATTACATATAATACTTCTATCTACTAAAGAGAAGAACAAAGTTAGAGATACTTTCCTGAATTGATGAACCTATCGAGACTCAATCTCTTCCTTAGCTAAACGTGTTTTGCAAGAAGTTATTGTGGTTTGTAAGGATCACTAAGAAAGGTCAAAGCATCCAAGACTTATCCACAAGACTATATTATCTAAGTAAAAACTAGAAGCTAAGACTTCTCAATTAGAATGGTGAAAGAGAAGATTGTAAAGAAGTGCAAATGAATAATAACTCACATAATCATCTCATAAATGACTAAAATGAATTTGTTTATATAGATGATCTAACCCTAAGCCCTTTTAAATTTTGTAGCCAATAGGGCTGACCTAGTCGAGCTAGTAGTGAATTTGACAATGAAACATGTTTAATAATGAACTAAGTCAGCCGTGTATGTTGATGTCAAAAATAATACTGGTTCAACTAGATGACTTAGTCTTGTAAGCTGCCAAAAGGGGATTCAGGTTATGAAAGGGCTAATGAAGGTGGTAAATGATTGGAGGAGGGTGAAAATAAGAGGCAAAGCTTAGATAAATTATTTTTAGGAGACAAGCGTATATATATCAAGTGTAAAAAGGGATAAAAATCTTACCAAATACCAATAGACTACCAACCCTTTTCTATGTGTACCCCTTAAGGCATGCACTGAGAGAGATTGAGAATTGACAAGTTCCTACAAGATAGAAAGCATCAGTAATTGATAAAGTTAAAAATATTACATGTATACATATGCCCCACTTGAAGATCATCACGTGTCATGTAGGTGCAACATGGGATGGTGCTTAGAGAAAAAAACATGACACATAACATTGAGCTAAAAAAAAGTTATATTATTTTAAATCATAAAATAATTGAAAGTAAATGATGAAAAGGGAAATAACTAAAAATTAAATGTAACGTGTACCTTGAATTATCTTTATCATTGAATGGTTTTCTGTTGTGTTTGTATTTTTTATTTTGGAGGGCTTGGAGACTAAAATTCAAAACTAAAGAAAAAACAATCAAATACAATAAAGCCAAGATAATTGGTTCTATGTAGATGGGATGTAATTAGAAATTTTACAAGCTAGAGTGACAAGTGCTATGTTAAACCAAATGACCAAGTCAAAAACAAGAGTAAATAGAGAAATAGAAAAACTAAGGCTACTAAATTTCTAAAAACTCAAACAAGTAATCCTTAAGTAAGAAATACAAACTAACTAGACAAACCAAGGATACATGTCAAAAAAAGGATGGTAATAAAAAATTAATGTGAAAGTAGTAACAATCCTTACTTAAACAAAGATGGGAAAATAAAAATGGTACACCAACATTGATGAGTGAGAAGTAACAATTATTACTCAATCATTAATGGAATAAGTACATGAAAGTAGAAACAAAGTCAGGTGTTTTCAAGAAATGTAGTACAATAATGAAAAATGATAAATGAAATGAAAATCAAGTGTTGGACCCTCAATTTTAACCAAGTATTTTTTTTGACTTTAGTGAGTAGTAGGGAGGGACCATTGTCCATTTTTATGTAAGTACCGACATGATGCAAGAGGACCATGGTGCAAGACTAGCAGCATGAGAGTTGAAGGATGTGGAAGGATAATGATGTGAAATCCTAATGTGAGAGGACCCAATCAAGATAAAATGTGGTATGAAGAACCCAAAAATAGAGGACTCAAAACAAGAAGTGGAAGACTAGGGGAGCACGATGAAAGTGGAGCATGAGTAACATGCGATTATTTTGAAGAATAAATCAAATAAGACACTTTGACCCTATCGATTGGAGGCCTTGTATAGACCACGAGGAACAAAAAACTTGGAAATGATTGTATAACATAGATTAGGCATCTAGGGGTGTAAAGGCCCAATTCTATAAGAATAATTAATTATAAGAGTCATGACTCTCAGCCTATTGAGAGTCTGTGTGCCATGTGTCCATTTTGAGTTGGGAACTTGACACTTGGATAGGTAAAAATAAGTATAAAAACCCCTATCATAAGCTTTCATAAGGGGATAGATGGGTGAACCTTTGAAGGAATATAGAGCCTTCTATCTTGTAATCCATAAACACTTAATGAGAATTCAATGTTTATCATATGGTACTTTGAGAAATGGACTGTGAACTATGTTGAATATTGAAATGTGTTAAGTAGATAAAGTCATGAGTTCCTTTCTTCTTTTATATTTATCTAGTAATGGTAGTACTTGTTAATAAAAAATAGTAAGATATTTGTTTGATAAGAAATGAGTAAAAACACATCATGTTTCAAAGTCTTTAGGAACCAGTCTTTCATTACGCACTTTAGGTGAGCATGTGAGACTCATCCCTCATGTGATAGGGCTAGTGCACTAGCCTATTAGGAAGATGCTTTAACGTCAATGTAAAGAGAGAAAACCCAAAATTTTGGTTTCATTGTTGGGATCTAAATAAATTGGAGCATGATTATGGGAAATGTTTGAGTGCCTTACATTATATAATATTGAAGAATGGATTACCAATGTCAAGGAAATTTTTTTGGTTCCATATCTTGAACTAGGAGTTTTTCATGATAGTGGGTAGAATAAAACCTCTACAACTCATTGTATGAGACTTTTTTTTATGAGGTACCCATTCTATTGCATTCCTAGATCTTAGCATATGCTGAAGGATGATCTTGAAACCTTGGATGAAGATAGTCATGGACACTAGAATGCTAGAAAAGTTTGCATGATTGAAATTTTCCTAGATGTGAGAAGTTGATTACAGGTGGAAAGGTGTTCAAAATAATTACATCTTAGAATACATTGTGACCACATATTCATGTCCTAAGGAATCAAAGTTTAATTTTCTATGAGAACTATGTGGATGATACCTTTCATTATTTCCTTTCATGATTAAAAAACTAATTATTGATCTTCGGTTAGAAACACTACCCATGGAAGGCTAAAATCTCATGTGTATGAGCCACACATTTAGAGGGGAAAATACTAGTTGGTTCAAGATTGTGGGTTCAAAATAGTAGCAAGCCAATGAGCACTATAGAAATATAAGTATGATGAAACTTGGTAGAGTATCATGGGAGTTAATGGCATGGAAAGAGATTGGGAGCACTCAAGGAGCATTGTGAAGAGTCATAGGGAGCCGAACATGTGTGAGGAATCCATCACTTATGAAGCACAACCTTTGCCACTTTTATCTTGTAAAGGAAAAATGAGCTAGATTGCCATAGATGAACCAAGTACTAGTCAACTAGCTTCCCCCACCATAGTGTATGCTCGTGCCTTTGAGTCAAATAGAGTACATATAAGGAATTGGGATACAGATAGTATAGATTTATAAATTGAATGAATAAGAGAAACTGAGACTAGGCCCTTAGGCAATAATTTAGAATCTACATCTTTCTCATTTTTAGAGAAGTCCATGTCATAGCTTGGAATGCCTAGAGGATCTAGCCCTCAAGGCCAAAATATAGGTCCAAATCTAGGAAGTCAACCCTCCACCATACCTTTTTCCTTAGACACTACTACTAGAGGCATTGGAGGAGGATTAGAAGGAGGTACTAGAGGAAGTGGACCCCCTCTAGGAATAGGAGTTGGATATTCTTAGCAATCATTTTTTTAACCACCTATGGTTTATTATGGAATGACATTATACCTACCTTAGTACTAAGGGGTGAAAAATACAGTCGAGCATGTTCATAAGTGTGAACTAATTTGGAGGGCACATACAATCACATCCTCTAAGTGAAAGACAACACAATTTTCAACCATCCTTTTAGAGTGTGCACACAAATGATATCATAAATTCAACCCTCAGTAAGTAGTGGCTAATTATGACCAACTCAAAGTAGTGTTCCTATAAGAATTTCATATTCCTAAGTTTGAGCAGGTGAGTATAGAAGTGCTGAAAGACATAAAGCAGGGACTTACAGAGAGCGTACAAGAATATGATGCTCGATTCAAGACCTTGTTTTTTAAGTTATCCTTTAAAATCAATCATTCTCAACATGCATAATGGTTTGTAGGAGGATTATTGTTACCTTTTCAATGGACCTTGTCACAAATAAATTTTACCAATGTAGATGACGCACTCAAGGCTGCCCTACATGATGAAGTGGTTAGAAGTATGGATATTGGGATTAATCCCTTTATGAAGGCACAAATATCATCCATGGATTCTTATCTTGAAAAATTATTGGTAAAAAATGCACATGAGACACGTAGTGGTGTTTGGTGTACTGACTATAAAACTGAAGGACACACAAAAAAGAACTGCGTATGTAAGAAAATTTGTGTAGTCATAAATAAAACTTGTCAGATTTATCATGATGACTATGATGTCTTATCCTATACACTCTAGCAATGGGCCACAAAAACTAAAATATCTATGTATTTTAATATTTGTGATGTTTATACCCATGACACCATTAATTTTCATCTGATTAGTGATATTCATAAAGCTCAAACATGTGGCATGTGCCAAGCCTCAATCACCAATTCCCATGACAATGGCAGATATCATGGATGTAGAAGAGGATGAGGATGAGGTAGTGGTCAATTTACACCAAGGACTTGCTATAAGTGTGGTTCTCTAGACCACTATCAGAGAGATTGCCCAGAATACCCAACTTGTGCTTACTACAAAAAATACCACCAACTATAAGAGTATCCAGACTTCTTTACAGCCATCACAAAGGATCACAATGAAAAAGGCACCAATATGATACATATAAATAAACCATAATGGAGTGATTGACCAACCATCCCTATTATATAAGAAGTAAATATTACTACTCACAGTAGGAGCTAGACACAATCTACACCCAACCTGATTGAAAAGGTATGATGAGAAGAACCACAAGTTAGGAAGTACCCTGATGCACTTCAATAAAAAGATGTCCTTTACGATACCATGGAACTTGTGCATGAGATCTAAGGTGAGATTAAATACCTTATGGATAGGGATGTCACATAGTGCATCACAATGTAAAGGGGAATTGAACATCTAATAATGTGGGATAATTTTTAGGAACTATGCAAATGCATGCTTGATGAAAACATAGTTCCCTAGCTTAGTGCTTGGTTTAAATGTCAAGCCCACCTACCAAACAAATCCCACACTCAAATTAGTTGACAAAGTGAAGATCAAAATTTAAACCATGCTCAATGTTAAGAAATTCATAGTTTCACTTCCCTAGAAGATAGAGAAATATTAGTTAATGTTGATATCAATAGATGGGTAATCCATAATATTATAGTAGATACTGGCACTAATGTAAATGTTCTCACTAAAGATGCCTGAAAAAAAATGTCTAGTCTAGCATTGCAACCTTTACCTCATGTCTTATTCATGGTAAACAAGACTCTGCACATCCTATCAGAGTCCTTAAAAATGCCATAGTTGAAATAATTGGGGTTCCCTTCAAAGCATATTTTGAGGTTTTGGAGTTGGCAGAGGTTGATGACTACCCAAACCTACTGGGAAGGCCCTAGTGCTATGAAAATCATGAAAATTTAAGCTTTAAAAACCAATACATTAGCTTTGAGAATACTAATCAACATGTGATAATACCCTTAGACCAAACATAAGGACCATCCTATATCAAGCCCATAAGTGCTGATGAAAATATCAACAATCTGTTTAATGTGACTAATCGACATAATGAACAACATGACCTAACAATAGATGGTATTCTTCACTAGACCAACAACTATTCTATCTCAAATACAACAAGTAATGATTACAATTTTTGGGCCCATGTTGATTATGACCTCATTTGAAAATTATGCAGTACCATCAATAGAGATAAAAGAACATCCCACACTAGCTTCTTAAGCGTCATAAAGTTATGTACCTCATGGGTTTAGCAATGTGAGGACCATTGGAGGGACCACCATTGGAGATTATTAATGAAGCTCCATGGTTATAAGGACAAATGGAGGTGAGCGACTTTGCCCAGTGCCTCAAAGAGTTATATGGTACTAAAAATAAACAAATGAGGTCATTATACCACATTTTTGATGGCACTGTCACCAGGTGGTGGCATACACATAAAGAGCACCTTTTATATTGGGATCAAGTATGAGATACTATACATCTTAGATTACACCATGATAATAAGATCAAAGGTACACTTAGTTATAGTGGCATAGAAGCACCTGATCCTCACCTTGATGTGTGTGAAAGAATATGGCAAGTTAAGAAAACATTTTGACTAGAATACCTATGGGCCCATACATTATATAGAACTTTATGCACTTGGGCATAGGATTGGTTCATACATGAATAAAGGTATATGGGAACAAGGTTATGACATCTACTAAAGGAAAACATGATGTCAGTGTTTTCTTACTCTTTACGAAGGATGGACCTACACCTTACTCTTCAAACCATATGTGAAGCAATCATTTGAGATCTGAGTCTGATGGAAGACTACCTACATCATAATTATCAAGAAATAAAAGAACCCTTGGGTTTATTCACTGATCCCACCAAAAAATCAAATCTTACATTTTTGATAGTATTTAGTGAAGAACATCATGAAGAAATCCACCTGGGAAAGTAGAAGCTCATCTTTCAAGTAGATGAAGGAGAAGGGTCCAGTCTATTTGATCTATTGAATAACAACCTACATGTTCCTATGAGTGCTGACTCATGAACTATTTGAGACAAAAACTCTCCCATATACAACCCTTATCACATGCCCATTCAAACTATTTAACTTAACATTGGCACAGAGCAGGAACCTAATGTAACGACCGTTAGAATTATTGGATCGAGATAGAAATTTTGTAAATCTTTGAGTTGTTGAAAGAGTATCAAGATGTGTTTCCAAGGAATTAAAATGAAATGAAAGGGGTTTACCTCTCTCAGGAAGATGCATATAAAGTTGATTTGTGGTGCTTTCCCCATGAAGAAATGCCCATATGGGATGAACCCTAACCTCCAAGCACACATGAAAGAATAGATTGATAACATGCTCCACACCAGAGTAATTACTCCTATTGATGAATCTGAATGGGTGAGTCCTATGGTAATCAACATCAAAAGGATAGGTGTATTTGTATCTACATGGATTATTAAATCTTGAATGCATCATGTGTCATTGATCCTTTCCCAACACCTTTCACTGAGGAAATACTAGTAGATATTACTGATTGTGAGATATACTCCTTTATTGATAGGTTCTTGGGGTATCACCAAGTTCAAGAATCTAAAGAAGACCATTCTAATACCAAATTTTCTATGGAATGGGGCTATTTTTCCTATAATATCATGCCTTTTGGGTTGAAAAATGCCCTAGAAGCATTCTCATAGGTAGCAGTGGAGGCTTCCAAAGATTTTATCCATAACTTTTTCTAAGTCTACTTAGATGTTTAAACAATATATGGGATAATTACGGACCACTGTACCACTATGAGGCTCATGCTTGAGTGTTACAAATTTCCCTAAATTTGAAGAAATTCTTGTTTGTGACACATTTTGGGGTACTCCTTGGGAATATCATTTGTAAAGAGGGACTCGTGGTAGATCTAACCAAGGTCTCTATCATTCTTCATCTACCAGTGTCAAGAACTTAGTATGAGGTGCATGCATTCTTAGGAAACATGAGATACTACAGGAAGTTCATTTGGGGTTATGCTAAGATTTCAGTGCCTCTGGAAGAACTATTAAATAATAATGAATAATTTACATGAACTAGTTCCTACAAAGAAAATTTTGAAACTCTAAAGGAAAAACTAGTTACGACTCATATCTTCAAATTTTTGGATTAGACAAGACTCTTCCATATCCATTTTGATGCATCTGATATAATAGTTGGTGTAATACTTTCACAACCAAGAGAGGGAAATTTGGACCATCTAATCTATTTTACTAGCAGGAAACTCACATCAACTGAAAGGAAATATACCACCACTAAATGTGAAGCATTGTATACAGTTTATGCACTAAAAAAATTTAGACAGTACCTTCTGGCCACACCATTTGTATTCTATACCAACCATGATGATCTAAGGTATCCCCTTAATAAGCCATTTCTCCATGGAAGAATTTGTCAATGGATAATTCTCTTCCAATAATTTCAATTTTCTATAGTAGTAAAAATTAGGAAAACCAACTATGAACCTGATCATTTATCCCAAATTGAAAATGGAGAATTTCCACATGCTATAGAAGATGACCTTCCTAATGTACAACTCTTCCAAGTCACTAGGGTACTTGAATAACTGGAGGATAATATGACATTCCTCAATACTGGCTATGCACCTAATTTTCTCACTTTACAAGACAAGAAATAACTTGTGGTCCACACCATACCTTATCAACTAATATCAAGAGATCTATACAATATGGATCATGACAAGGTACTACACCATTATTTAATGCAACATGAACACCTTGAGGTATTACAAGAAGTCCATGAAGGTATTGTCAGAGGGCATTATGCTAGTGAGGCTACTGAACATAAGGTGTTACTCGTCGGACTTTTGTGGATAACTTTATTTAAATATGCAAAGGCATATGTAAGGAAATGTGATATTTTCTAGTGCATGGGAAGACCTAATAGAAGATATGCCATGCCTTTGTGACCAATTTATTCCCAAGAACCATTTAAAAAGTGGGCTATTGACTTTGTGGGGCCCATCACTCTAGCAAGATGATGCATAGGCTCATGGTACATAATTTTATTAATTGACTACTTAATTTACTAGGTTGAAGTAGTGCCAACCAAATATTGTACTATAGATACTATCATGTGGTTCATATGGGAAAACATTATAACATGCTTTGGATGTCGTCTAAGCTTCACCAGTGATCATGGAACCCACTTCCTAAATGAGACAATTTGAATGTTATTGACTGAATTCATGATCATGCATCACAATACAACACCATACTACCCATAGGCCAATAGAATAGCTGAAGCATTCAACAAGATCATCAGTACCACTTTGATAAAAAATTGAAATGTTGGTAGAACTGATTGGGAGGACAGGGTATCTACAGTACTTTGGGCATACCAAACCACATACAGATGCCTCAACAAAAATACACCATTTAACTTAGTATATGGGAAGGAAGCAATCATGCTAGTCAATTTTCTAGTTCCATCTCTTTGAATAGTGCGTATAGGAAACCTTGATGATGATGCCTCTTTGAAAGATCAGCTCGATAAACTCATGAAACTTGATGAGGCTTGGTTCCTTGCCCATTGAAATCAATATGTTGATAAATGGAAATAGAAATCATGGCATGATCACCATTTAAAGAACAAAATATTCACCCCAAGAGTGAAATTTCTACTCTATAACTCTAAGTTTGTGCACCACCCTAGGAAACTTCACATTCATTAGGATGGACCATTCATAATTCATAGTATTTGACCAATCAGAGCATGTTGGTTAAAATGAATAGATGGTCAATTCCTCCTAAGACACTATAATGAGAGTCAGCTTCAGTCGTATTGTAATTCTATTTTAGATTGTGTTATTTTTAATAAGGCTTAAGGCCATTATATTAGGATTTTTTTATTTTCAATAAGAAGCATTGCCCTTGAGGCACGTGACTCTCTTTTAAAAAATTTAGTTTAGTTGTTTTCATGGAGGACCCTGGACCCTTTTAGTGGGGGTAAGATATTATGCATATGAATACAAGACATAACATGTGGGCATGCAAGGTTCAAGGGAGCAAGAGTCATACATGGCATGCAAGTGATTAAGGTCACGTGAGTCATTAATACAATAGATTCTTGCCATTTACATGACAACTAGTTTCCACTACTATTGAAAAATGGGATAGTTGTTACTCACTTGCAATAAAGGCATGATAAGGAATAGATCATAAATGTGATAAGGGTAGCCATAAAAATAAGCATGTGAGTGGAATAATCAGACAATTTTTTTAGAACACTAAAATGTTTATGTAAGATCTAATGTACGAAAAATGTTAGAAAATACACTTTTATGGATAGAAATGACAAGGAAAGGAAAGAAATTAATGAGGTAAACTAGTCAAAAGACCTATAAATAACCAAGTTGAAGCCATTCTATACTTTACCTTGCTATAATCTTCAAGTGCTTAATGAACTAGAGAATCAGAGATGAAGTTAACTTCATTGTAGAATAGAGTGATTGAAAAATAAACAAAGACGTGGAGGATTTCCATGTGAAGAAGGAAGGTTGTTAAGTGAAAACGTGTGTAGAAGTGGGTTGAGGTTATTCTTTGTAAAAATTATAGGTTTCAAGTTCTATCATTGTTGAAGTGTGAAGATCGACATCCAAGGCAAGTTTAAATGCCACCACGCATTTATTTTGGAATATGGGACAACTGAGGGTTAACATTTGAGCACCATAGAGGGTAATGCAACTAGAAAAAAGGCAAAAAGACTTGAAAAAACATCAACCATACCAGAAGAGAGAGAGGTGAGTGGAGGAGCATGATTCCCTATAAGAGATGAACCTTTGGAAGACCTAGAACAAATACTAAGCTAAGTGCAGTGCATGAAATTTTAGAGCAAGAGTGCAAAAGAAGCTAAGATGGTGAAAAATGGAAAGTAGGCATAAGCCTCCTCCTCATAGACCGTGCCACCATCTCCCCCTCAAACCGTTTACATAAAATAGATGCAATATCCTGAGTTAGTCTTGCATTTGGAAAATTGGGTCTCTAAGGTGGTAACTATGACCATATTTGACTACAGCCAATGCCCGCTAGGAAATAAGGTATAGTTGTGAAATGATTATTAGGTCCATATCACCAACACATGAAACCAAGTGGTTTAATACCTACCTATCAAGAACCAATTGGACAAAGCTAGCCTCTTCCAACTCTTTGAGCTACCATATTTGAGAAAGCCTACTGAGATTGTTTAGTTCCTCCTCTCACACATTCATGAGGATTACATCCACTTTGTAGGGTGCAACATGAAGATCAACACAAAGAGGGTAATCAAAGTCATAGGACTCCAATACTTAGGGTTCAATGTATTGGTTGACTTTCTAGATACAGATGAAATATAGAAAACCACCATCATGCTTATGAATCAAAAGTAGGGACATACAATACACATCATAAACCTATAGGATCTTACCCTAAGAGTCAGAGGGTAGATCATTTGCACTAAGGTTAGAAGGACTGACCAATGGAAAGAGGTGGATATGGCCCACTTTCACATTGTGCACTAAGTAGTGCAGGGAATATATTACAACTAGGCACTATATTTTGCCCAAAAGATAATTGAAGATGTAGAGAAGGTGCATACAATGCCTAAGCTTAGGTTTCCTTCGGGGGAGGAAATCATATTATTGTTAGTTTTTGATGAAATTAGTGTGCTTGAATATATTTTAGGATATTTGAAGTGGGTGTATCCCCCCACTCACAAGTCCCTTAACGAGTGATATACAGCTTTCACCTACCCTCAACACATGACTCTAACATATAAGTTAAATATGAGGTACTAGTTTGATGGAATGAAGGTGGATTTCAGGAATGAATGGTGAATTCTCAAGGATCTTCCCTCCCTAACATGTGATCAATAAAAATTCATCGTGAAGCAACACTTCTCCTTGGCACGCATTTATATAAATCCTTTGGGAGAGCTCTCAACATGGCTTAATATACCATATGCCTTCTCTGCATTCTACTTCATCTATTTTGTAAACAAAATATATGATTCACAACCAATCAATATACAAGAAAAATGGATCAATATAGAGTGCCACACCCTCTAGAAGATATTTGTATATCCTAGAAAAAAGGCCTATATAGAGAGGGGAAAAATAAGCATGACCAATATTAAGATAAAGAATATCCTAGTTGGGGAATAGGTACACAAACTATTTTATATGTTATGCCCCAACTAGCACCCTCAAGATGGGGACATCAAGGAGTGGATCTCCAAGGTACCATTGAAAAAGAGGTCATATGAGCCAAACACCAGCACAAGTGGGTAGCAAGTCCACCAAAAGTGGTAGAGGATAGTGGAGGTGCAACCCTTCAGGCTAGTTCAACATCATTCATCACCACAACCACCACATTGTATTTCACCTTCACCTCATCCTTTGTATTCACCATCATCATCCCCATCTCCATATCATAGTTCACCACTTGTGTCACCTTCACCTTTTCATACTCCTTCCCGTTCACCTACCCCACCTTCTCCACCTCGACCATATCCTCATCTAACTCTCCCACCTTCACCACCATGTCCACCTTCACCTCCACCTTCTCCAAGGACTACCATTGGGTCAATACCTCATCAACCTCTAAGAAAAGTGCCCCAAGAGGATCCCTTCCAAGAGTAGATACATAATTTGGAATCTGATCCAGAGAAGACTCCATCCAATTATTGATAAAGTTAATACTTAAGGGATTGGAATAGATGGGATGGCTCTCAAAATCCATCAAGAACTCGAATTAGACCCAAAAAAGGGGAAGGGACCAACTGAGGGGGAACCAAAATATAAAGTGACATTAAATTTGCATGAATGATACAAGTTTAGTATAGACAAACAAAAACACTATCTTTGGAAGCATTTCCACCCCAGGAGACCACTGAGGCTAAGGTAAGGGTCTTAAACCTTTGAAAATTGATTTTGAAGGAAGATTCAGTACTAGAAGATGGCATACCATTGGATGGGGATGCCCTAAGATAATTAGAGACATTGGTTGATCTTTTGCTCAAAAATAATGAGTGTCCCGTGCCTAGAGATGAGTCCCAAGAACTTTTGGAGTAGTTCACCACTACAAAAATTATCTGTCATAGTACTTTTGAAAGGTCAAGGAGGTTATCCCAATTTTACATGGCATTTTTGAACATATGGTGCACCCAAATAAAATAATAGAGGCTCAGCTCAATGATGAGAAGGTCTTTAGGTAGTAAGCAGTTGATGAAGCTCTATTAATAAAAGACCACACCGAGAATGTGAAGGCATTCAAGGATGTGGAAATGATGGAAGATGCTATTAATAACCATCGTCAATAAATAAATCCTAGTTTTTCCACACTCTGAGGATAGGTTGATAGGGAGGTTTATGAATTAGAAAACATCCAAAATGAAGCTAGCATAGCCTTGGAGGAAAAGATGATGAAGATAGAGACCCCAATTCAGCCCAAGGAGTTAAAAGCAATAAAATATGCCATTGAGAAAATAACCACTAAATTTCTCAACACCTAATCCCATTGGGATGAGTTGAGGAAAGAACTTGAGCAAATAGGGCCTGAGTTCTTTGAGGATACCAATATAACTTAGTGTAGGATGGACTAACAACATGGTGTGGGGTGATGTTGGCACCTCAAATTTGACCAATTATTTATTTTGACTTTGGTGAGTAGCAAAAAGGGACCATTATCCATTTTTATGTAAATACCATCATAGTGCAGGATAATCATGGTGTGGGAGGACCATGGCATGAGACTAGCAACATGAGAGTTGAAGGATTTGGAAGGACAATAGCACAAAAGGCCCAGTGTGAGAGGACCTAATCAAGAGAAAATGTGGCATGAGGAACTCAATAATAGAGGACCCAAAATAAGAAATGAAAGACCAAGGGGGCATGAAGGAAGTAGAGTGTAAGGAATGTAGGATCAGTTTGTAGAATAAATCAAATAGGACACTTTGACCCCATCGATCAGAGGCCTTGTATAGACTATGAGGAACAAAACACTTGGAAATGAATGTATAACATAGAACAAGCATCTAGAGGTGTAGAGGCCTAATTCTATAGGAAAAATTAATTGTAAGATCCATGACTCTCAACCTTTTGAGATTCTATGTACCATGTGTCTATTTTGAGTTGAGAATTTGACACTTGGATAGGGTAAAAAAAGTATGGATGGGTGAAACTTTGAAGGAATATAGAGCATTCTATCTTGTAATCCATAAACACTTAATGATAATCCAATGTTTATCATATGGTACATTGAGTAATGGACTATGAACTATGTTTAATATTGAAATGTGTTAGTAGATAAAGTCATGAGCTCCTTTTTTATTTTGTATTTAGATTGTAATGGTAGTATAATTTGTTAAGAAATAATAGTAGGATATTTTTTTGATAATAAATTAGTAAACGTACATCATGTTTCAAAGTCTTTGGGAATGGAAATTTTGTTGCATGCTTCAGGTGACTGTACAAGACTCATCCCTCATGTGATAGGGCCAATGCGCTAGCCTAAGGGGAGGAGAATTTAGCACTAACATAAAGAGAGGAAACCCGACAAGTCTAGAAGTATATAACCATGGTGAAAATAAAGTAATCCTAGTCACTCAAACATGTTGTTTTGTTCCAAGGATAAATAAAATTGAAAAAAAGTAATGCTAGCATGTTTTAAAGATGTGAAGAAGAAAAAATATAAGAATGGAAAACAAATTTAGAATCACATACTACCTATCAAGGGGGGAAATGAAATAGGTAGAGGGGAGAATGAATAAAAAATCAAGGTAAAGGAACTCTTTTATCAAAGTCAAGACACTCAAATTAGGTTTGTCAAAACAAAAAGACTTTCAACCTTAAGAAATCTAAAGAACTTATCCTAGTCACACAAGTCTTAGGTCAACAAATGAATTATGTAGATCATCCCATGAAGGCTATATGAATAAAATGTAAAATGGACCTACCTTCTGACAACATGTTCCTTATTCCTCAAGACCCCTTACAGAGCTGTCAATCTACTATGAAGATTGTGTATTTGCATTAGAAAGTAGGTATCACCATAAAGTTTGTTGAATTCTCATATTGCAATCTACTAGCATACCATACTCCAATGAACCTTGTCTCTAGTGTGAGGCCAACTATGGAGTTTGAGCTTCAACTATAGATAGGAGATGTGCTTGTAATGATGTCTTTTGGTGTGATTTTGACTTTTGAGATTTATACGTTACCTTTTATAGATCATTTCCTTTTGTTTCAAATGATTTGAATTTTAATTTTCTTGATGGATTTTTCTATTCCTCCTCCATACAGATTCAAAAAACCAAACATGGGTGTTAAAGATGATTTTCATTTGAAAACTTGGTACTTGGTTTGTAAGAGAGAGAAATTAGAGAGCATGATGTCTAAGAATCTTGTAAAGTCAGGTGAAATAATAGTGTTATCTTGAATTTGTCCTTGTTTTATCTAATGTGGAGTCAAAAGAAAGGAAATTAAGAGGAATGAAACATGAAACAATTTGAATTACTTTAAATCATTAAAAAATGTGATAAAGGGTGAAAGAGGGATACAATGACAATAAAGTGTGACTCCTTATCATAAGAATGAGGGAAATGTAGGAAAACATGCTAACACCATTTGTTGTGAAAGTTTCATCTAAAAAAGAACCAAAAGCTAGAGCTTGAAAACAAGGATCAAAAACTCATAACTATTACAAAACACATTATAGACAAATAATATTGAAAATTTGTTGATTTTATGAGGAATACTATGTCCTATCCATGGTTTTACAATACAACTCATAAAATATAAACCCACGAGGGTGCACAAAGCATGTGAAAATTAACTAGTGGTAAAGATGGTATTTGTGAGGAAAGCCAGCTCCTATCCATGGTCTTATACCACAAATCAAAAAATAAAAACCCATGGGGTGTCAAAAAGTATTATAAATAAGGAAAAAATGGTAACAAAAGTGGAAAATCATGAGGAAGACCGGGTCCTATCCATGGTTTTATAATGCAAATCATGAGAAAAACAGGAAACCAAAAGACCAAAAAAAGGACTAAGGTTTCTAACAAGAGAGAACTACTACAGAAGGTGAGATCCATGTATGTATCCTATAAAAATGTGTTAGATAGATAACATATATAAAAGTGAGGGAAAGAAGGGAAGTATTTAATAAAAATACTTCTTAAGGAATTTACACTTGTGGGTTCTTTAAAAGTGTGACCTTCATTGGTTTGAAGGTGATAGGTGCTGGGACCAAGAATAACTTTGACTAAATAGGGACCCCACCATTTTTGGTTGTAATTAACTTCTTTTTCATGAGTGTAGTATAATTTAAGGATAATATCACCAACATGAAATGTTAGAATTTTGACATGTTTTTTATGTTGATTGGTGATGCAAACCTTGTATTGGTGATTATGTTACAAAGTAGAAAGATGACGTTCATCAAGGAGATTGAGAGCATGAAGACAAGCTTCACATAATTATTCGATGGGTATGATACCATGAAGATATATACAGAGAGAGGGAAGCTCAACTTCTAATGGGAGAATTGATTCAGAACCATAGACTAGAGAAAATGGCATTTCCTAAGTAGTAATGCATTTGCTAGTGCAATAGGCTCAAAGATTAGAATAGAGATAAATATGCCAAACTATGTGGGATTCATGAATTATCTTTTGGAGAATTTTTTTAAGGAATTTTTTGGTGGCCTCATCATGACCATTACATTATAGATGATAGGGAATGCAAAATTTGTGATTGATTTTAACTTTAGCACATAACTATTTGACATCTTTGTTTTTAAAATTAACACTATTATTAGAAATGATACTATGAGGGATACCAAATCAATAAATGATTTGATTAAGGATAAATTTGGAGATGGTGGTACCATGACATTAACAAGGGGCATAACCTCAACCCATTTGGTAAAATATTGAGTAGCAATGATGATAAAGACATGGCCATCTTGAGAGTGAGTCAATTTGCCTATGAGATCTAATCTTCACATGGAAAATGGCTAAGGAGGTTCTACAGTTTGCATCTCAACCAGAGGTGAATGAATTAAATCATCATTAAATTGTAAATGAGTACAATTTTTATCAAATTTGATGGCATCATTTTCAAAAGTGGGCCAAAAGTATCCCATACATAGGCATTTTTAGGTTGTAGCATGTCTACTCCAGTGGCCACTGCAAATGACCCCATGTGTTTGCTCAAGAAGAGGAGGAACCTCATCTTACATAAAAAAATGGAGTAAGGTACCTTCATCAATTTGATAATATAGGAAATTATATTGAAAGATGTACTTAAAATCTTGTTTACAAATGCAAGTCTTTTCATGAGAATATAAGTTAGGAGGATAAGTTTGGTGTTCAAGAAATTGAATGATGTCTTTGTACCACAGGCTTTATTGAATGATGAGAACCTTGATGTGGAAGATAAGTGAATCATGTGGTTAAATAGAGGATGGATATTTTCTTATTTGGATAAGAAAGGTGGGATTGGTAAGGACTTGGTGTAGATGAAAAGGAGATGCTAAAGAAGCAAGGGAATTGGCAATAGAATTTTGATATTAAAGAATAGGCTCAATGGTGAAGAAAATAAAATATTTGGTGAGATTAGTTTTAATTTGATGATAATAAATAATATTCTCACTTTTGTATTGATAATCACCATTGACTTGGTAGAAAATGAGCTAGGAATCTCCTAAAGTATGGAGGTATTGGATATCTAAATCAAAGGCTACTCGCATGCCTAAGGTTAAAGATTTATACTTTGCCATGTTATTAGTGACATAGAATGTTAGGTAAAAATCTAAAGGGATAATTTTTCCAAGATGGATCGTAAGAATAAAACTTTCCCTATCTCTTTAAAGGCATTTAGCTCCATCAAAGTGAAGGTTCCAAGTATCATCATGTAAATTAACATCAATGTCAGAAAGTTCTTTGACAACTAATTTTAGTTTGGTAGAATCAAGGATAGATTCATCCAAATTACTTGCTTCAAGATCAATAGTGAAATTATGGAAGTAATTTTTAAGGGATGTGGCTTGGTCTAGACCTTCAATATAGAGAATATTATCATTGGGAAGATTATCTTGAAGGTGGTTAGGAGCAAGTTTAGAAGCTGTGATAAATTGATCGATGATGATTTGTCCTTTGATAACTTTTTGAGTAATAATGAAGAGTTCAAATTCCATGAGAAGGAACATCCACTTGTCAATTATATCTCTAGGAATAAAGGCTTTGGATAAAAACTGAAGAAGAGGATCATAATGAATGATAACATAAGTCATCTAATAAAGCATATAATATTAGATATTTTCAATTGTAAAATAGATGGCAAGGTAATCATATTCAACTTTTGTGTAACATTTTTCATAACCAATGAGGCCTCAGATAATATAGTAGATGGCATATTCTCTTCCAATATCATTATGTTAGGAAAACATTGTGCCAACTAATATGAAGAAGTATATAAGATCAAGGGTCAATTGTTTGAAGGGGTTCGAAGAGTAGGTGGGTAAATCAATGATTCTTTAATATTGTCAAATTCTTTTAAATATGTATCCATCTATTATAAATCTTTACCTTTATTAACAAGATAATTTACAAAGTGACAATGGTATGCCATTTCGGGGATGAATTATCTAATTACTACAAGTTTACCAAGGTAGGTATGAATATTTGGAATGGATCAAGGGATGGGCATGTTGATAATATAATTAATCTTGATAAGATTAAAATTGATGCCATGGAGAAAAACTAAGAATTTTAACATTTTTTTACATGTGACACTAAAGATACATAAGGATTTAATTTAACATTATATTTAAGAAGGCGGTTAAAGATGATGTCAAGATCAAAAAGATGAGTCTTGCAACTTTTGGATTTAGTAATGTGGTCATCCACATAGGTTTCTATAATTTTATGAATAAGATCATGAAAGATATGAGTCATTGATCATTGATAAGTATATCTAGAATTTTTGAGGCTAAAAGTCATTTTAACATATAAATAGGTGCCCTATTCCATGGTAAAACTGGTCTTATGTTGGTCTTTAGGGGCAATGTGAATTTGATTATAGCCTGAGAAACCATCCATAAATGACAACATCTTGTACCCAGTTGTTGAATTAACAATGACATATATTGAAGGTAGAGGGAAATTATCCTTGGGATAAGAAAGATTAAGATTATGCAATTCAATTTAGATGCAAATAATCATGGTGACCTTTTTCCTAATAGGGATTATATTAGAGACCTATTTAGAATAGTTCACTCATTTGATAAATTTAGCATCAATAACTTTGATGATTTCCTTATTACATAAAGTGGAAACTTCAAGTGGAAATTTTTTCTACTTTTGGTGAACAGGTTTAGCATTAGGTTAGGTGATGATGTTATGAACCACAATGCTAGGGTCAATGCCAGGCATGTATTCATAACACTAAGTAAATACCTTATGATATTTATTGATAAATAAAATAAAGTTTTCATGTTCAGTAGGTGTGATTTCATGAGAAACTGTAATTGGTCTAGGACATGATGGAGTACCATATTCAATACACATTATTTCTTTGATAAGCATAGCATTTCCATCTTAGAAGTGGTATGGTGCATTAGGTAAAGAAGATATTAGACTATATTTAGGATAAATGCTAGAAATAAAGTTGTTGAAATAAGGGGTTTTAGTTTTGAAGTTCCTAAGTTTGTGATGTTGTTAAGGAAGTTGAGGTTATCGATCATGAATCATTTCAATAATAGCTTCATCACTAGGAAAAGTGGGAAGAGGGCCATAATAATCAACATCTATTTAGAGATCAATAAGTTGATTACCATGGCTATCATATCCAAAGTGTATCTGATGGACATCGATATCTTTAGCCTCTAATGTAATCTTGGGAGTAAGAGGAGTAGATTAATTAGATGAGATTGGTGTGTCATTAGTTTCTTAGATAGGGAAAGAATTAGATGTAGTGATGGGATCAATAATTGGTAGAGAATATGCAAGAATATCTAGAGGTTCAGAAGTTATGATTTTTTTAACAACCCAAGGAGTATCAAGAAGTGGAGCATTACCTAGAGGTACATGACCTTCAAGAGCTAAATAAAAATCCATGGAAATGGTATGAACATTCCAATTGAAAGCATGTATTTGAGATATATTTTTTTGATAATATTGAACATCCAAATCTTGAGATTGAGCTTGGGCCATGTTGTAGTTATCATCATAGGTTGGAGAGATGGTACATACATGAGATTCAAGGGGAGTTTCATAAGGTGAAATTCCAAGGTCAATGAATTTTTTTGGAGACATGATTAAAATATCTTGGAATAATTTGTCCACTCCGGATTCATTGCATGTGAAGGCATATTTTGGGTAGAAAGGCTCTTGAGCATTACATGGATAGGGAAAATCAATGATCTTATCAATGAGAGGAATTATGCGATCACAATGTAATAAAGAGGGAGGAATCCACTTTGATATATAAGGAGGTACCTTAGTAGTGTTGTAAGTATGTTGTAAGTTATTAGGTTCATCATCATCTTAATCATCAAGGGTGACTTGTATGTCTGGATTGATGTTGCTGAATTTAGGCAAGGGAGCATTGTTGATGGTAAGGATGATAGGAATACTATATTGATATTTTGGATGAGGAAGTTGTATACTCCAAGGGTTGGGATAAGCCTCATGTTTATACCATTTACCACTATGTAATAATTTGATGCAATGGTTACCAAAAGAGGTAATGGATCTCATCCTATGAGTCCAAGGGAGACCATGGAGTATTTTATAAGGTAAGTGAAAATCAAAGAGCATGAGTTTAGTTTAGACAGTCTTGGGACCGATTTTTAGAGGAAGCCAAATACAACCAAGTGGATTTTGATTAGTTTCATCAAATCTATGATAGGTAAGGCTGGTTTGCTTGAGATGGTCCTTATTATAGCTAAGTTGTTAGATGAAACAAAAAGATGTGACATTAATACTATAACCTTCACCAACTAAAACTTTATGAATAAGTGTAGTATTAATGAATATCTTAATGAATAGTGGTGGATCATCAACACAGAAAAGGATTTCATCATTAATTATCTTCTTAATGAAATTTAATAAAAGGCCTGTAATAATGATAAATGGATTCAATGGTATCCACGTTGGTAGGTTGAGCCTCAATAAAGGGTGGTTCTTCATCTTTAAAAGATGGTTCTTCAATTTTTTATAATTGTTGCGTGAGTAAATTATTATGATAACGGGAAGTACAAATTAACTCCATAAGTGGAATCTTACAAAGCATAGAGTTAAGTTCTTCAAGAAAGTTACAATGTGATTTAGAAGAAGAACCAGTTCATGGTATACAAGGTATGGTAGATTTTGAATAAATGGAAGATGTTGGAATTTTGGAAGGAGAAGTTTATTCCTCATGAGATTATAAAGCTAAATTAGTGGTTGTAGTATATCTAAGAAGTTGTTCCTCCAAAGATGAGTTCTTAGGTTTTATGATAGGATCTTTGTGAGCTGGCTTACGATGATAATTGACCTTAGCTATGTTGACATATTAAGATTTTTTGTAATATTAGTCATAGTTAAAATCAATATCACAAACATCCTTGGCATTTGGTTCATTATTAGATGTGGGAAAATATTTTTGGTTATTAGAAGAAGAAGATTTAGGAGCATATCATTTTTGAGAAGTAGTTTTGTACTCTTGACGATGAAGTTTTATCATGGCTTAATGATTAAAGGAATCACCAAGAATGTAAGATACAAAAAATTTAGTAAGCCCTCTAAAATTTTCATGGGAATGACCAATGTCAGCATGGAACCAATAAAATTTATTAGGATCACACCATTGAGGAGGAGCATTTTCATAAAAAAATGGTCTAGAGGGCAGTAATGATTGTTTCATTTGCTACATAGTTAGTGGTGTGTGAGAAGATGGGGGATAATTATCTTTGGAAACTCTTAGTTTGGGTTGGAGAGTATTTCCAGTAATGGCATTAGTATAAGTTTTAAAGGAGCCTTTAAGGATTTTGGTATTAGGTTAAAATTTCTTCATTAAGAAGTCTTGTCATTTAGTCTGATCAAGAGTTTCATTAAGCATTTTAGGAGAGAAGGTTTGAACCTTATAATGAAGTGAAGGTGTTAAAAGAGTTATAAAGAGTCTAAATAGATTATCATTAGTCATGTTATGGTCAACCTTATGAGCCAAATATTTATATCATTTGATAAAACCATGAGCTGATTTGGTAGGAGATTTATTAGCATTAATGAAATGGCTAAGACAATTTTTAAGGTCATTATATTTAAATTCATTAACTAGAGGATTGACTAAATATTCAAGTTTCAAAATAGAATGTTGGGGAAGTTTGTTGTACCATTCTAATACATCACCAATGAAGGTTTTAAGTAGAATTTTGGTTATGGTGAAGGTATTAGTTTGGATCCACTCTTTATAAAGATTGCCAAGTACTTTGAGAAAAGATGTCGGGTCTTTAGTCCCATTATATTTGATAGTTGGAAATATGTTATAGATATCAACGGATATAATTAAAGGGGGTAAAGGGTCATTTTAGATAGTTTGAAACATTTTATTAGTCATGATAGGTTAAGGAATGAAATTTCCAGAGGCATCTCTAAGAGGTGGAGGAATAAAATTTGGGTTGGATTGAGGATTTAGAAGCGGTGGTTGATTAAACACATTGAGAAAATGACATTGGAATTGCATCATTTGATATGTGTTAGAAGTTTTCATTATGTTCATTTATTGTATGACTTATGCAAGAAGTTGAGTCATATCAATTAGTGAGTTAGTGTTTGTAGGAGAACTCACCAAATTGGTATTAGGGGGAGGGTTATTAAGAGGAGGATTAGTGGGATTGTTGGATAGACTTGTGTCAATTTCACCCACATTAAGTTGAAAAGCTTGAAGATTAGAATTGGCTTGGTAGGTAAAAAAAGGATCAGATCCACCTACTCCATCTAGAGATGTGATTTGAACAATGTTGCAATCCATATATGTAGGAATGGAAGAGTTTCTCCAAGAGTGAGGTTACTCTTGGGAGGTAAAGAGTGGGTGAAAGGAATATCCCATATAATGTCTAATTGGATTCAAGTTGTTCAAGAAGATTCTGATAGGGGACTTCATGATACTTTCAAGAAATGAATAGAATGCTAAGGAAGGAGAAACAAAGAACTATATCATCTAGATAATAGATCAAGATTAGTAATAGAGTTGACTAGGTCATCTTGGTACTAAAAAAGGTCTAAAAACTAAGGTAAAAAGAGTGTAGAGTCAACAAAGTTGACCTAGTACTAGAAATAGGGAGTTAAAAATTGTACAAAGTCGATTGGGTAGACCTAGTACTAGTAACAGGGAGCTAAAAAGTGTATAGAGTCAAATGGGTCAACCTAATACTATAAATAGAGAGGCATAAAAGAATATAGGGTTGACTGGGTTAACCTAGTTTTGTAGATTGGTGTCATAGACAATTTGTAAGAGACTATGTCAAGCAGAATGATAGTGTACTGAAATAAGGAAATTGTTTACAAGTAATTATAAAGCAAAATCTGAAAGAAAGCACACAATCAATTGGGTCGATGTGAATGATACAATTAAGGTACATAACACAAAACCTTACACCAATGCTTGTCAATGCAAGTTTTTACAATACAACACATAATGATCAGAGAGCAAATAGTCAACTAAAAAATAAATGCTAACTAAGTGGTCACCTTAAGTATTATTAGATTATTATAATGTGTAATAAATGTGATTGGAAAGTTAGTTGTAAGTAGGGAACTATACAGTAACCTAAGGCTGGTTTTAGGACATTTAAGCTGAAAGAGATCTATATTGGCAATGGTACTTTCTTGGCATTGGGGCCTATCCCATCACTTCATAATCCTGTAGTGATAAGGGTGTCAAGTGATTTTCTAAAATATACCATTAACCACATGTTTATACTTGTCCATAAGACCATGTTGGCTTCCCATTTGGTGATGAAATCCAAGTAGGTAGGCCTCATGAAGATAATTATTGAATGTATTTTAAATGTTGAGTGATTTGGTAGTGTGTGTAAAAAGAGAAAAATAGGGCAACTAAATGATACTTGAAAAACCACATAATTAGACTATGTGAGATAATTTAAGCATGCAAATAATTGAAAGTGTGAATTAATTACTAGCATGTAGTTGTTAATTCTCAAAGGATAAGAATGGTACAAGGTTGATTCTGATAATATTGTATGAAAAAAATATAGAATAGAGTTGATAGTGTCAACACTATACTGAAGAATCAAACATTTTTAAGAACTAAGTCGACAGTGTTGACTTATTCTTTCAGATAGAAGATAATCTATAAAACTATGTTGATAGAGTCGACCTAGTTTGATCTAGGGGTATAGTTTTGAAGACTACAAATGTACACAAAATAGAAATAAAGTGAAGAACTAAATTGAAAGAGAGAGAAATAAAGTAACCTTGGTGGGTTGGAAGATGCTTAAAATTGCAAAAATTATGCTTAAGATCCTTGAAAATTTTGCTAACTACACCAACTAGGTTGACCCAGTTTTGTAAAACCCTATTGTTAAAGCCTATAAAAATAACTAAGTCAATAGGGTTAACCTTGTTTATTATTTGGATGCTTAATTTAAGACTAAGTTGAATGGATTAACCTAGTTTATTATTTGGAACCTAAAAAAGAATATTATGTCAACCTATTTGATCCAATATCTTGTATTTGATGATGACCTATACAAATACAATAGAGTCATATTGATATGACTGTGTATTAAACCTATGCACAGAAGTTAGAATTATGTCATCCTAGTTGAACTAGTATCTCAAATATAAAATAATCATAAAATGATATTATTAAAACCATGAAAGATAACCTACAAGGGTTAGATTCATGTCAGGTTCACTTGAATGTATGCAATCAAAAATACATGAGAACTATAAATTAATCCTAGCTCGAAGAAGATAAATCCCACTTATACTTCCAATTGGGGATACATTAGATAATTAAGAACATGAACAATATGGTGATATGCTTGAATCAATTATGGGATCTCTTATCAAAATAGCTTCACTAGGGCGGGATCTAAAGCCTCTAGTCTAAGTAGAAGCACGTAACAACCCTAAGGGGGTCCCATGTTTTCATATTCACTATGCTAATGAAAACTAAAATAAAAGACTAATATAGTGCTTGGTAAATCATGTGGCACAAAATGGGGTTAGTAAACATAAAATTAAACATGTATAAGAGAATACTAATTAAGCTATGTATAAGTAAGACCTTAATACATGGAGAGATGGAGTAATATTAATCAAAAGCCATTACTTATACTACTTCTATCTACTAAAGAGAAAAACAATGTTAGAGATACATACATGAATTTATGAACCTATCAAGACTCAATATTTCCCTTGGCCAAAGGTGATTCTCAAGAGTTTTTGGTTTGTGAGGATCACTAAGAAAGGCCAAAGAATCCAAGACCTATCCACAAGACTAGATTATCCATGTAAAAACCCTAAGATAAGACTCCTCAAATAGAATGGTAAAATATCATATTGTAAAGAAGATAAAATGAATAATAACTTGCATAATAATATCATAAATGACCAAAATGAATGTGTTTATATAGGTAAATTTAACCATAAGGCATTTCAAAAGTTTTGGTCGATAAGGTCGACCCAATCCACCTATTAGTGAATTTTACAATGAAACATGTTGAATAATGAACTAGGTTGGCCATGTAAGATGATGTAAAAAATAATATAGGGTTGACTTAGCTGACCTAGTCTTTTAAACTACCAAAAGGGTATTTAGGTTAGGGAAAGGCTAATGAAGGTGGAAAATGACTGGACGAGGGTGAAAATAGGAGGCAAAGCTTAGAGAAATGGTTTTTAGGAGACAAGTGTATAGATAACAAGTGGAAAAAGGGACAAAAATCCTAAAAATCACTAATGGTCTGCCCACAACTTTCCATGTGTACCTCATAAGGCAAGGACTTAGAGATATTGAGACTCGATAGGTTCTTGCAAGATAGAAAGCATCAGTAATTGATAAAGTTGAAAATATTATGTGTATACAATTTTAACATGTTTTTTGTAAATGGAACATGATGGAAATAATTTTAATAGGGGTATATTAGGTTTATTAATGTTTCTTGGTAGTATAACACTCACTCATGGTTCTTATGTTAACCTTGACTAAAGCCTAGGTAAGATAACTATCAAGGCCTTTACATGTGTTAAAGGGTATAAATAATGTAGTTAGATATACTTTAGGAGATAGAAAGTGTGAAGGAATATGAGGAGAGATACATTAAAGGAAAATAAATGTGATATATAGATAAATTAAATAAAAAATGAACAAGAGAGTGTAAGAATCCCAATGGAAGAGAATCCTATACAAAGCCTGTGTATTTATGAGTGATCTATTTTGACAAAAATGAATAAAAGGAGATTTATATCTATTGATATTTTAATTCCAATGGTATGTTTGTGTGTATATAGTAGTTAAAATATTTATATTCAATATATGTCATGTGGTTCTATTTATTTTCAAAGTAATAAAGCTTAACAAGCTGGTCAAGTTTAGAAAAGTGAATCAAGAAAACTCTACACAATCAGGTACATGTATGTTTATTATTATTAACAATAATTCAAGTTTATATATGAAATGTAAAATTTTAATGAAATATTTGAGAGTCCTTATTCGTTAAAAATGACCTTGAAGACACCTTCAAATAGGATATTTTATTTAAAGTTTCCATTTAATTGAGACATAATCCTGTAAGTTGAGCTCAGACCTTGATAAAATGCATGTTATAGCTCTAATGTGATTGTTCAAGATTTTTTTTTTTTAAAGAGTCCAAGGAATATATTATAGTATTAATCAAATTATTATAATTTTTTTAAAGTGTATGGAATTTAATTTTTATTCTTTTTGAATCTCCAAGACAGGCTCAGTCACAGTAAAAACTAAACTAGGGTTTCAAATTTTAAAGAAGATTATCTCCTATTCTAACCACTCAAAATTCTTGAAAATTCAGGATCTTATGTAATTTGAAATGATATAAATTATTCAATAGGTTTTAGAATAATAAAAATATATATAATATGGTATATATAGAGTTGATATAGAATTAGGCCTAAAGGAGCATAATCTGAAGTTTTCTTGTTGTTTTAAGATTGTTCAAAAGGAACCAAAGTATATACAAGTTGAAGCACCTGAGGTTGAATATTTTAAGGTAGTATATAATATAATTTATTGTGTTTAATTTTCATTGTAGGATTTAATTGAGTTAATATAGGGCTACAAATGCTACATGCCTAAAACAATACTTAGAGAAGTTGACAAGAAGTTAAGTTGTAAAAATACTTCTCCACACCAAATTTTGGTATCAGAGCCAAAAGAGGTAAAGTTTGAAGATTTAATACCTTAGCAATGGCATTGAAATGTTGTAAAAATAACCTTGAATAATATGTCATCTAGAGGACGTGGAGCTGCAGTAACTCAAAGGAGGTTACAAGTAGTGGATACATTGGTGGCAGAAGTAAGAAACTTGAAGACAAGGAGTCAAGCCACATAATTATATCAAAAGATGGAGAATGATATAGGTGATGTGAGTGATAGATAGGAATAATCTCCTTAATAATAGTTTATACAAGAGAGATAAAAATACAAAGCATAAGAGAGGATCATAAGAGCATTCATAGGGGTTACTTCAAACCCCAAGTTTAAGGTGCCTATATATGAGGGTAGCCTTAATGTTCAATAACTACTTGACTAGATTATATCTATGGATAAATAATTTGAATATGAGGAAGTGGATGATGAAAATAATGTTAAATTTTCCATCACAAGGTTAAAGGGCCATGCATCCCTCTAGTGGGATGGAGTACATGAGGAAAGGAGAAGAGGAGGAAAGGAAAAGATAAAATCATGGTATAGAATGGTGGATAAATTGAATGTAAAATTCATGCCTAAGGAATACTGAACCAATATATTAAGTAGGATATAAAATATGAAGAAAAAATACTTGACAGTGAAGGAGTATGCAAAATAATTTTAAAATTTGACTATTAGGGAAGGTCACATTGAGGAGGATGCTAAATTTTTTTCTAGGTATATCAATAGGATTAGGTTTAATATCTTAGATGAGATAAATATTTTTTCACCAAGGATAATATATGAGGAATGTCAAGCTAAACTTAAGGCAAAAGAGAAAATATTTAGAAGGGAAAGCCAGAACTTTAGAGGAAGGGGCAAAACTTTCAGAGGAAGAGTGTAACATGGAGGCAAAAATCAATTACAAACTCATGGTGAAGTAACTAGTAGTATCTCTCAAAACCCAAATCAGTATATAATAGGTGGTTATACATTCAAATGAATAATAAATTACACTAAAATAAGAGGTATATGATTATGGGGTAAGTGTTTCAAATGCAATAAGTATGTAGAACACAGGGTGTATGAGTGTCTAAAGAACCCATAAACAACTTATATAAGGATAGAGAGTAGTAATAAGATTTATCAAGAAAAGGAAGAGAGTGTGGTTTATTCATATCATGAGGATGTACCTAAGGTATGATAATCATTATTGATTAAGATGGTGTTGATAAAACTAGCCAAAGAAATCAAGGAACCACCCTAAAGAAAGACTTTATTCACGAGTACTTTCAAGACAAAAGGTAAATGCTTCAAGGTAATTACTGATAGTAGGAGCACTGATAATTTGTTTTCTTATGAAATGGTGAAGTTGAATTTAAATAAGCTAGCTCACCCCACACCCTATAAGGTATCATGGATAGAAAAAAGACATCAGATTCTAGTGAATGAACAATGCAAGTTAGAATTCCAAATAGGAAGCTATAGAGATGATGTTCTTTATGATGTAATGACTATGGATAGTTTCCTTGTTCTATTAGGCAGACCTTGGAAATATGATAGAAGAGTTATTCATGATCGGAGGATTAATACTTATAGCTTTGAAAAGTATAGTAAGAAATACACACTTTTTACACTAAGAGATGAAGTTTTATTAGCAGAAGACCATACTAAAGTGATTCTAATAAGTGACAAGGAGTTTTTATATCTCATCAAAGAAGAGGAAGTATGTTATGCTTTAGTTGGAAAGTCCAAAATATTAATCACTACTACTCATTTGAATTATTTACCCATAGAATTTTAGAATATGATCAAGGAGTTTGTGGATATAGTTGTAGATGACTTTCCTAATGAGTAACCTCTAAGAAAAAGTATAAATAATCATATAGACCTCATTCTAGGAGCCATCCTACCAAACAAGGTAGCCTATAAAATGAATCCAAGAGAGAATGAAGAAATAAAGAAATAGGTAAAATAATTATATGGATAAGGGGTTGGTTAAAGATAGTTTAATCTCTTCTACTATCCCAATAATTTTGTCACCAAAGTAGGATGGGGCCTAGAAAATTTGCATAGATTTAAGAGCCATAAACAAGATCATAATTAGGTACATGTTTCCATTACCTATAATTGATGATCTCATGGATTTTTTGGTTGGTTATAAATACTTTTATAAGATATAATTTAAAAGTGGATACCCTCAAATTTAAAATCAGAGAAGGGGATGAGTGAAAGACATCCCTCAAAACAAATGATGGACTCTATGAATGGCTAGTTATGCCATTTGGATTGAATAATGCTGCAAGTAATTTTATGAGACTTATGAATGAGATACTCAATGCCTTTATTGGTATGTTTTTTACTATATATTTGGATGATATATTTATTTAAAACCAATAAGAAGAACACCTCGAACTCCTTAGGATGGTATTGAGTAAGTTATAAGAAGAGAGACTACTAACCAATCTTAAGAAATTTAGTTTTTTACAAACAAAGCTAGTTTATTTGGGATTTGTCATATCTAAAGATGGACTAAATATGGACAAGAAAAAGGTCAAATAAATAATGGAGTGGTCTACTCTAAGAAATGTATTTGAGGTAAGGAGCTTTCATAAATCAGCTAGCTTTTACATGAATTAGTATTATTTATGCACCAATTGTACAAAAAATAAAGGGAAGAAAGAAACCATTTAGATGGACTAAGGTAGCTAAAAAGAATTTTTAGATTCTTATGAAGAAGATCAGAGAACAATCTATTTTAGCATTGTCTAATTTTGGCAATATTTTCCAAGTAGAGTGTGATGCTAGTGGATTTTCCATAGGGGTTGTTTTGAGTTAAGAGGGAAAAATAGTTACCTATTTTAGTGAAAATATTAATGGATCCAATAAGGGATACTCAACATGTGATCAATAATTATATGCCATCATTTTGGCCTTAAATAAATGGAGATATTACTTGATGCCTAAAGAGTTTGTATTGTACACTGATAAACACACTTTACAATTCATTAGTAGTCAAAATAAGATTAATTAAACACACATGAAGTGGGTTCAGTATTTTCAAAGTTTATATTTTGTTATTAAGAATAAAATTTGGAAAACTAACAAGGTTACCTATGCTTTAAGTAGGAGGAGTTTGATTTTGTAGGAGTCATAGGTAAACAACTTGGGACTTGACTCATTAAAGGACTTATATAAGGAAGATGTTAATTTCAAGGAGATATATGAAGCATGTGAGAACCTACTAAGTAGATATAGGAGTCCATGGATGGAATATATTCAAAAATAAGGTATTTTATTTAAGGGAAACTAGTTGTACATTCTAAAAAGTTTCATAAGATATAATCTACTAAAGGAGAAGCATAGTGGTAGCTTGGCAAGACATTTTGGGCAATCAAATACTTTATCCTCAATGAATACACATTATTATTGGCTTGGTATGTATACGGACATGATTAAATTTATTTAAATATCAGCCTTTACCAATTCCTAGAAGGCCATGGGATTCAATCAGTATGGACTTTCTACTTGGACTACCAAAGACTTAGAAAAGTAATGATTCTATTTTTTTGATAACTTATAGGTTTTCCAAACTAGCTCACATAATTCCTTGCACAAAAACAAGTGATACAACTCATATTACTAACTTATTCTTTAAAGAGGTTATGAGACTACATGGGCTTCTTAGAAGAATTATATCTAATAGGGAAACTCAATTTTTTGGTAATTTTTGGAGAAATCTATGGGGGAATTTTAGAATTACTCTAAATTTCATATCAACATACCATCCTCAAAATGATGGACAGATAAAAGTAGTTAGCATAAGTTTGGGAAACATCAATAGAATCTTGGTAAGTGATCACCAAAATAGTGGGATCATGTATTATTTACTTATAATGATTCCGAAAATAGGAGTACAAGACTTAGTCCATTTCAAATTGTTTATTGTATTCACCCAATCGGGGTATATAAATTAAGAAACTTGAGAAAACAAGAGAGGATACATGCAAAAGGTGAAGACTTTGTTGTAGTTATATAGGAGTTGAATGAACAAGTAAAATAGAGAATAGAAGCAAGTTCAAGAAATTATAAGAATCATTCTGATTTGAAAGGAGAGATATGAATTTTGAAATTGGTGACATAGTTTTGGCACACCTCAGGAAGGAAATATTCCCAAAAGGGGAATACAATAAGCTAAAACTAAAGATAACTGGACCTTGTAAGGTAATTAAAAGTTTTTAGCCAATGCCTATTAGTTAAAACTTCCATTTGATATTGGAATTTATCCTATTTTCAATGTTGAATATATATAACCTTAAAAAGGAGAGGAAAACTTAGAACAAATAGAAGAATACATGATTGATCAAACCATTCAATGGGAGCAGTAGTTGCCAAGAGCATAATGAGACCAACCTAAAGGTATTTTGGATAAGAAAGTGGTGAAAAAGATAAGGGAAAAAGATTAATTATAGTAATTGGTTAAGCGGAAAGGTCATCATACTAAATTTTCAATGTGGATAACAACTACAGAGATCATTAAGCTTGGCAACATCATTGGAGAGTTCATGAACAAGAGCTCATGAAGAGTTATTTTGCACCCTAGTAGTTTGATGTAGTAAATGTATAAATTATTTATATTTGGGTTTGTGTAGATTATTTTTAGTCTTCTAGGTCCTTTAAGATCAACAAATAACCATTTTTAATATTTTTGGTGCATTTTAAGGTCTTAGGGCTGAGTTTTTTGCTTTCCTACCAAAATTAGTCATTTAAAAATTAAATTTTTGTTCAATATCTTCAATGGGTTTAACATGTTTTTGTAAATGGTAAATGATGAAAATCCTTTCAATATGGATCTATTAGGTCTAATAATGTTTCTTGTTAGTATAACACTCCCTTAATCATGGTTCTTACGTTAACATGGATTAAAGCCTAGGCAAGATAATTGTCAATGCCTTTACATGTGTTGGAGGGAATAAAGAAGGTAGTTAGAGATATTTTACGAGATAGAAAGTGTGAATAAACATGAGAAGATATAAATTTTAGGAAAAATATGTGGTAGAGAGATAAATTCAAAAAAAAGGAACAAGAGAGTGAAAGAAGCCCAAGGGAAGATAATCTTTTACAAATCCTGTGTACTTTCGAGTGAATTGTTTTGAAAAAAAAGAATAAAAAGAGATTTATATCTCTTAATGTTTAATTTCAAATGGTATTTTTAAATGTATATGGTAGTGAAAATATTGTCACACATTATACTTCATGTGGTCATATTGATTTTCAAGGTAATAAAGCTCAACAATCTAGTAAAGTTTAGAAAAGTGAATCAAGAAAAGTTTGCACAGTCAGGTGCATGCATGTTTATTCTTCTTAACAATAATTAAAGTTTATATATAAAGTTTATAATTAATATGTAATAGTGGAGATCCTCCATTCATTTAAAATACCTTGGAGACACTTTCAAATAGGATTTTTTTTCTAAAGTTTCCATCGAATTGAGACATAGTCCTAGAAGTTGAACTCAGACCTTGCTAAAATGCATGTTATAAATTTGTTGTGATTTCTCAAGACAAAAAAATTATTGGAAGATTTAAAATTAACCAATCATTAGAAGTGTTTTAAAGTGTATTAAATTCAAATTTTCTTCTTTTTTAAACTCTCGGATAGTCTTAGTCACAGTAGAACGTAAACCAAGGTTTTAGAATTTAAATAAGATTATCTCCTATTATAGCTACTAAAAATTTGATAAAATTTGGTATCTTATTTAATTTTAAATGATCTAAAGGATTAAATAGGTTCTAGGTCAATAAAAAACCACACAGTACAATATATAGAGAGTTCATGGAGAATTAGGCCTAAAGAAATAGAATTTTGAAGTTTTCTTGTTGTTTTAAGATTTTTCAATGGAACCAAAGTACATATGATTTTAAACACCATGATTGAATATTTTAAGGTATCCTATAATCTAAATTTTTGTGTTATATTCATTTTAATATTTAATTGAGTCAAGACAGGGCTAAAAGGGCCACAAGCTTAAAATAGTACTTAAAGAAGTTGAGAAGAAACTAAGTTGAAAAATACTTCACACTAGTGAATTAGAGTAAAATATTAGGTTTAATACTAAATAAAGGTGTATATAATTCATTTATAAAATATAAATAAATTATCTTTCAATCTTTGTAAGAGGGGTAGGCTTTCCTTTGGTTGGGGGGTTTCCATTCCTTAACTAAGTCAAGTTGTCAATGTGTAATGTATTGTGTATTATGGTTCCCATTATATTTCTTATTTAATTTTATTTTCATTTTAGTGGTAATGTGAAATTTTATTAGATATAAGATAATATCTTTATGGTCATGCAAATAGAGGAATGTACACTATCATGGTTATTTATGTATTATTTCATATTGGAAATGGTGATAAATATATGAGTAATCTTTAAAAATATTGATATAATAACTATTAGTTGATAAGGAAGTTAAAAATGAATTAGTGTGGTTATCTATTTGGGATAGTAGTTAACAGTCCTTTTGTGTTAGGTAGAATTGAGACTATCAAAACAATAATTTCATCCCATTTTTATGATTCTTAGAAAGGGGGATTATACACTAAGTGTTATTCTCATGTCCACATTTGAAGAGTAGAAAAATAGCTTCAATTGAATTTATAATAATAACAATAACTCGTAGAGTGGTATTAATTTTCTTATGTTTAAGTTCTAAGTAGAAATAAAGGTGTGAAGACTAATTTTTATGATTCTATTAATACAATTTGATTTGAGATTTAAAAAATTGAAACAAATTATGATATATATGAATGATGTTATCCATTAAAAATATGCATTGCTTCCATTTCTCACATGCCTATATAATGGTATAAATTTCTCAGTCATATGTTGGATACTTTTAAACTTTGTGGTGAAATTTTTATCATGATAAGAAACTAGATGAGCCACATGAGTAAGTTTTGATCTAAGTACTTGTTAAAATGCATCAGTCTTTATCTCAAATGATTTTTGAGCTTAGGTGATGTGAACATTGGTGTAAAATAAGGTATAAATTTTGACTCCTCAAACACCTTACATTCTATAGCATACTTTTTGAAATTTTATTTAGTACCACCTTTTGTAATGAGATTTAATCTAAAATTGACATGTGAGAAACCAAGTAAAAAATTCATATAAAAAAATAATTATTCTAAGATGTGGATCTTTATGAGATGTTTTGGTAGGTAATTTTTGGATAACATTGATCTTGGCTACATCCATATTAAATCCAAGTGTGGCAAAAATATATCCAAGATACTTAATTTCTAACATGGATTTTTTTCCTCGATGTTCCACAAAATGTGTGTTGCCATAAAGTGTTTATACGAGATAAATATGGTGTTGGTGTTTCTACAATGTTTTTTTGACAATCAAGATGCCATCAAGGTAAACAAAAAAAATGAAGTCATAAATAGATGCAATATGTCATTCATAATTTACATGAATGTCACAAGTACATTAGTCTATCCAAAGGAGATAACATGAACCGATCCAACATACATTATTTAGCATTAAATGTAGTCTTCTAGATGTTTTAGGGTTCAACGATATTATTATGGTTCCTTGAATTAATACCAATCTTTTAAAATGTCTTGACAACATGGAATTGGTCTAAAAGCTCTTGTATGTTTGGAAGAGGTAAGTATTTATTCACACTAATATTATTGATATTTTAATATTTGATGCACAAATTCCATGTGATACCCTTATTTGGTAGGATCATAATCAGATTTATACAATGAAAAGAGATAGGCTTGATGTGTCATTTATCTACAAGTTTGTGGATATAACTTTTAATTTACCCATTCTCAATGAATGGTCAGTAGTATAGAGAGTTATTAAGAAGAGCTAGTCATGTAATCTAGTCAAAAATATGATTTACTATGCAATTATTTAACACTCTAGTGGGTGATGTAAATATATATTTATATTTTATTAATTTGTTAACTGATATGTTTTTCCCTAGAAATGGTTTGGTATAAGATTGAGCCACAAGGATGTTCTTACATATAAGTATCACTATCAGGAGCATAATTATTTTACTAAGTTGATTAGCTCCTTATGTTTTTTGGTGTTAATATGTGAAATTTATGGACTACTTATTGTGTGTAGTATCTATGTTTACCAAAATATATCATAAAAAATTATAAAATTTTATTTATATATTAATGTTGAAGAAAAATATATGGTTTTAAAACTAAAATATGAGATGATTATAATGGAACTACATCATATAAGGACTACATCATGAAGATTATTGACTTTTTACACTAGGTGACAATAATGAGTGATACATTTATAAAAGACAACAATAAAACATCCAATGTTATATGGTTTTGGCTGAAGAATCAATAGAAAATTCAAACATTGAATAGCTTTAGGTGAGATCAAATTATTTTGGCCATCATTTCCACTAAAGAAGTTTACACGTTTTCTATTAACCCTAATTTTAGAATAGAATGAGTCATTTTATTATTTTATACCTAAGTTGGATGATAAGATGATGTTGATTGTACCTACCATAGAACTAGCTTAGATTCTAAGATATAATTACCATTATTGAAATCCATATGAGTAGTATTTGATGTCTCCATTTCTTCAAGCAATATTTTCTTGTAAAAAACATTTTTATTTTGAGTGGTCATTGGAATTATGCAGTATACATGAATTTTCAATCTTTGGATGCTTAGTTTGATCATTTGTAAACATATTATTCTATTTGGAATGATTTGAAAGTACCTTTACTTTCTTATAATTATGTTTTCCTACATATTTGGAATTCTTAAAGTGTTGCTTGTCTTAGGATTTAAAATAATCTTTCTTACATTTTTGTTTAAATTTACTTTATAATTGCAAGAAAATATGTAGGATTCTCTTAGGGAATATATATGGAGGAAGTCCATGTATATATATATATATATATATATATATATATATATATATATATATATATATATATACTTTAAAATTTTATTTTTATTTATTGCTTGATCATCTGACTTAGAAGCCAAGTTATGAAAAATGTTAGTGTATTCTTGGTTAGATTGATCATGACCTTAATTAAGTTTAGAGTACTTTAAGTAATCTTCATAAGAGTTTTTAGGGGTGTTTCATGGCCTCTAAGAGATCGTTATAGTTATCTACATATATCATGTCATAATCCTTGTGGGAAGTGCAATAAGTATTCCACCATTTATTTAAAGATAATGAAACTATCATAAGGGAAGGTCTAAATTGTTTGAATGCATAGATGAATAAATAATACTAATCCAACTATATAGTACATCCACATATTTGTTACCTTTAAATATATAAATATTCATATTTAATTATATCTTTTACAAAGTTTTACAATGAAAGAGCCACTTTTTTGAAGCATATGGATCTTAAGGAGAGGATTTAACTCACTAAAGAATTTCAGTGAAGAGATCAATGACACCAATTTTTTCCAACACATAGTTTTTATCTAGATCATCTTATTTACTTAGAATATTTTATCATATTTTAAAAAAATTATAGAGTTGGCATATCTAGTTTTTTTAAATATCTAGAATCTATTTAGATAATGAAGGAGGGTACAAAAGAGGGTTAATATTTGGAGACCAACATCCTTGTTATTAGACCTCATGTGAGTAGGCATATAGAAGGATTAATAGAGGAACATTAAATATAAATATGTTTATATGATATGTTTCTTTGATACCAATGATGCAAGGCCCACAAGGTGATAAGACACTCAAATAGATTTAAATGTGTTATACGTGCAAAAATCATATGAGAAATGATAGAAGGATATATTATATTAGAGTGATTATTGAAAAAGATAACCAAAAGATTAATTAGACACCAGTATAAGAATATAGTAGAAGATTTCATTATGCAAATACAAGTACAATGATATGAGAGGAAAAATGTAGGTTTCTAGAGTCTTCTCATACGTGTTGTTCTTATTATTACAAAGAATATGTAGAATACATTTTCAAGCGAGGAAGATGAAGATATGGTTGTGTTACAATAAGTACAATTTCTCATCATGTGATTATTCAAATTCTCCATTTTATTTTTTTGAGAAGTGTTTAATACAACAATGCAAAATTGGGTTGACATGAGTCTTGTGGCATGATTGGAGAAGAGTTAAGAATATTTAATATGAACACATGTTATTGAGGATGTCTTGAAGTTGATTATGTAGTATTATTATGGTAGGGAATGGAACCATTATACCACAAGATTTCCATAGTCCTAAATCATCTTAGATCATTATATAAAAAATACAAACAAACCCCAAAAAATAATTATAATTAATTTTAAAATAATGAAAAATGTAAAAAAAACCAAATTTATAAAGCCTAAATCCATAAAATAAAAATTTCTAATTGAAAACAAAACCAAAAGTATTTTAAATTAAATTTATATTTGAAGAAACAAAATATAAATAAAATTACCAAAATTACCAAATCATAAACCTTAATTTTAATATGTAGAATCTAATTTAATTTTTAAAAAATACTACATATTTATCCTTCGATTTAAAATAACGTCATACACCATATTTTCTCTTTGACCTCTATATTTGAGGAGGGTAAGGCTAAAGGATGCAAGGTTTATTTTTGTTTTTGAGACTTACAGAAATCTTTTGACACTATTACTTGACATTTGTTCATTGATATACTTAGGGCTTTAGGCCTTTTGGAGTTGGTGATATAATTGATTATGATACTTTATGAGCCCATTTTTAGTAGATTGTACATTAGTGATGGCGAGAAAAAGTGGGTAAAAATAAACATTGGGGATAAGAAAAGTTATCCAATCTCTCTTATGCTTTTTGGTCTATTTATATATGAGCTTGATAAAATCATATCATGTTTTTAGGCACATATGTTTATTTATTATAAAAAATTTGTATTATTATTTTTATATTTACATAAGAATCATTTTTATGTCCTACTCAGAAGAAGGCCTCCAAAGACAATTACATATATTAGCATCTTTTTATGATACACTTCAAATAATAATTTCAAACAAGTTTTATTTATATGTGAAGGTCAACATGTTGAGATGGTCTCTTCACACAGACACACACACGCACACACGCACGCACACACGCGCACGTGCACACACACACACACACACACACACACACACACACACACACACACACACACACACACACACACACACACACACACACACACACACACACACACACACACACACACACACACACACACACACACACACACAGGGTCATTTTTATATGCTTCACTTTAGTTTTTCATTAGCTACTAAGTCTAGACTACTAAAAGTGTATGATTCCATCACCACCCTTGATAAATAGTGATTTTGACTTTAGTTTAAATATATACAATTAAATATTGGTCTCTTCCACTTGTTACATCTACTCTTATATATGGGGCTGAAGCGTGGGGGCCATAACTTAGAAAAGATGAACAAATATGAATTGAAAGAGTGATTACCTCCATGTTATACACACATCTCCATGCTAAAAATATATGTCCCTCAAGATGTCATTCTTACTAATTTTAGTAAAATACACCTCATTATTTTTTATCTTTCAAGTGGTAACTATAACGCACAGGTTTAGATGGATGGTCAAATGTTTCGTTGATTTAATTAGCCAACCATATCAAACATATAAATCCTCTATCTAGCTAGCACCATGTGTGATAAAATCTGACTGACCTATTCTAGAGCTTCTACTCTACTAGGTCTTATAGATATTGGCAATAACAAATTCCATTCACATAAATTTTTAATTGATGTACTAGATGTATTTAAAATGGACATAAATTTTGGTAAAAGAGATGAGATATATAGAGCTTACCTTTAGTCTAAATGTATATATCTTTGTGAGCCTCTTTCCTCAAAGCATCAAAAAAATTATTGTAGTAAATATTTTCACTTTGAATATGGGCTCATCAAACATTTAGGCTACATCCAAATCTAATTATCTTAAAGTTTGAGGGTTCCATTAGCACATTTTTAAAGCTTATTAACACCACATCCACATTGAGACAAATCACTAAATTCCTCAAGTACATTATATTTTTTAGATTTTTTATTTGAAATTTTAAACCAAGGATCATCTTGTATTTAAATGTTCCCTTGACTATGATATACGGGAAAAAATATTTTGTCTCTTCAGAGATTTGTAAAAATCTCTTCACACCTTCATAGTTTATGAGAATTAGAAATGTTTGGTTCTCGTTTTTAGATATATTTTATCTTTACCAACATTTATCCAACTGATTTATTTCTGAAAGATCTGCATGAAAAATATTGATTTTTTCATCTTATTTCCTTTTAAAATAAGTATCAAATCACTACATAACAAAATTTTAAATATAATAAAATCAATAAAATATAAAAAAGCATAATTTTTACCACATAATATATGTGAAATTATTATTATACCCCCTATTCCTTACATTACATTATAAAATTTCATTCCCAGAAACTGATTTTAGACTTTTGTGAACATCAATATCTTTCAATTACCTTATCATATGTGATAAATGTACCTCCAGTACTTATAAAATTGAAACCTCCTCGTGGGAGGGTCCCGATCTACTAATTGGTGTTTCTCGAGTTGCAACTATTGTCTATAATTATATTATGTCTTCTCCCACTACTACTTTTCTTGGTTAATTATCTTCTCATGAAGGGTGCGATTTTAATGGCATGTATAGGTCGAAGTAAATATGTAAAACAAAAAACTGAAAGGAGTGCTTATAGAATGCGGATGGAAATACAAGATGGCCAATCAATGTTTCTCAAATGTTTTATTTTTAAATTTCAGATTCAAATTATAAAATTGACATAAATTTATGTCCATTTTATGGCATTATGCTACTATTATGATGTCATATCAATAATTAATTTCGACTTTGTGTTGTCCTTACATTATATATAAAATTTTTAAATCAATAATTAATTTCGATCGTGTTGTTTTTATATTATACATACAATGTCTAAATTTAATTACTAGATGAACATAATTAGTATGTCTTGTAAAGGGTTCGATCTTAATTGGCATCATTGGGTACGTAGAGTTTCAATGACAATAATTACACGCACAATGAAGAAATTTAATTTGATTAGTTTATCAAAAATTTGATTAGGGTCTAACAATTTCAAATTATGCAACTTAGGGTATTGTTCGCTTTCATTACATATTCAATAAATTAATGTCATATCTTTAGTTCTTGAAGAATTTAATTGGGGTCAATCAAAATTTCAATTGGGTAGTATTTGATATGTATAATTTAATTATATTTAATTGTATACTAATGAATTGATGCCATCTAATTAGTTCATAGAGTGTTAGATTGAGCTTAATCAAACTTTAATTATACAATGTTAAGTTTGTATGGTTTGGCCTTAATTATATAATCAATGAACCAATGTTATCTAATTGGTTCATTGGGTGCCTAATTAGGACCAATTAAATCACAGTGTTGTGGCATTAGTTGTGTGCAGTTTGATTGGCCCCACTTGTACTTTTGATTAATGAAATTCATGTAATTAGTTCATCAAGTGCTTAATTGAGGGTCCATAAAATTACCTACTCATTAATCTATCGCAGATGAGATTTCTACTTTTAGAATCCATCTCTAAGATTTATTTTATTGTAGGATGTGTTTCATTCATTTATACATTCTTATGTCAGAATTATCTTCGACTCTAATTAGACTGTGGAAGTAGGTTGTATGAGAGAGTCGGTTATTTTATCATTCAAATCAATTCTTATGATTTGAGTAGTAAAATTTTATTGAAGATGAATCTACACCTTTATGAGGTTTGTTTGCATCTTTTCAGGACTTCTCAAGCCTTTTGCACACCTATTAAATTTTTTTTTTTTTTGTAAAGTTCACTTATTCATTGCAAAGTAAATATATCTTTGTAAAACTCACTTTCTTTTAAATTGTGAAACAAATATTTATTTTGAAATCTCTCTTTCGTTATGAAACAATCCTTTACAAAGTTTGTTTCTTTATTGTGAAGTAGGGTTTTTATTTATTTATTTATTTTAAGTTGACTATTATACAATAGTAAGAGTTGAAAAATAAGAAGATTATACATGAAATATAAAGTATGAAGTACGAACTATTATAATTTTAATATAACATTTATTTGAAAATTTTCAACTTTTTAAATTTATTTTTCAACTTTCACTAGTTAGTGTATTAATTCAATGTTATAGACAAGATCACTCAGGAATATTTTAACGAGAATATAAAATTCTAAACAAAATTTAAAGCATAGATTTTGAATTGCAACTGCAAAAAGAACACAAGATTTATTAAACACAACAATACATCTATTCTTCTATAAGTGACTAATAATCGGTAGCCTAAAAAACTCAACAATTACATTATGAGAAATATTAAAATTTAGAAGATCTTTTATTTAAGATAACTCGTGTCCAAAATATTAAGAAAGTTATTATGCACAACAACCTATATTTGTTTAACAAACTTGCGTGCTATAAAATTATGAATGAAAAACTTAGGAAGATTACAAATTAGATATGTAAGAGTGTTGTTGCCAAGAAATTGAATGCTATCATCAATAGATGGTTTGTAAAAAAAAATATTCTAAAGAGTGATTTGAGTCATAACATCAAAATTAAATTGATAAATAAAAACTCCAAATGTTACTATTTAATTTCAATAAATTTACATTTCTACTTTAAATCAAACCTTTATTCCAAAAACAATCTTTAAAAAAATATCCGATAAACATATCTAAACAAAAAATAGTTAAACTTACAACTATTATGCCACCTCCAATCCTTCTTTGTAAAACTCCTTATTCTAAAAACCTTATATTTTACTCCATAATAAATCTGTTTATTACAAAGCTTCCTCTTTCGCACAACTAGAAAAGCAACACCCCTCTTTATTCTAATGAGAGTGAAACCGTTCTAAAATCCAACATGCCTCAACCAATTATGCCCTAGTGTGGCATATAATTTATTTGACAAAATGCACAAAGTGTATTGTGCTCTTATACATAGTGGCTTTCTTTTTTGGACAAATAAGCATGTAAACTAAATATTTTGATCGATCAGCATGATGTTTTGAAAAAGTGAATTATAATGAAATATTACGAGAAATATATATATTTTTGAATATTTAAATGTATTTTGAAAAGAATTTATTTTTTTAATAATTCAGAAAGATTTAAATTTTTAATAATAAAATTTTGTTTGTTAGTAGTTAAGGTTTAAATTTGATGTTCGTATAATAATATTTATATTTTTTAATTATAAAATATAATCAAAATTTTCAAGAAAATTTTATATATATTGTCAAAAATTATAAAATATTATAAAAATATATATATAATTTTTTTCTAATATTTCTTCACTTTATTATAAATTATATTAGTATTTGAAAAACATTATTATTCATAGATAAATGTTATTAAAAAATTCATAATAGGGAAGCGTCAATCATCAAATTTAAACCTTGTAAATAGTATATTTAATGGTTTTTCCTTTTATATAAACAATGGCTCTAGGTTTGAAAGTTTGAATAAATTTATTGATAAAAGTTTCATGTGTTACAAGGATATTAATAAAGAATATTTGATTGAGGAAATGTATGTACCTTGGAAATCTATGCGCCAAGTAAATAAAAACCCACAAAAAAATTGTGTGAATTTGGTGTGCTATAAAGGAAGCCCTAGTTACTTAAAACTACTCATATTTAACTAGTTATAAGCAATGACTAAATTTAATGGTCATCTATTAAGATTTGGATATAAGTAATGATTAGATTTGATGATCATCTATTAAGATTTTCGTATGATAGTTATTGATTTAACATTGTTTTTTAAATATAAGCATAGTTCATAGTATAAGAAAAAAATATTAAAGAAAATTTATATGATTATTTTAGAAATTTTATTTGATATTCGATACAATTTATCAAAAAAAATGATTTTATTTTGCAATTAAAAAACACAAATATATTTATACAATCAACAAATTTATTTCTTAATTTTAATCCACAATTAAAATTTATATAAAAACAGTGTTATATCAGTGAAAAATATTATCATATATAATAAAACATTAAAATTAATTGATCTCTACATTATTCCATACTTTTAATGCCTAGAAAGTTTATGGCAGCTGAAGAATTATAAATAATTTGAATTTATATTTAAAATTTTAAGTTATATTTTTTTTTAATGAAAGGGCTGTAATGTCTGTGAGGATAAGGATGATGATTTATTTCTCAATATATTTTTCTATATGGATTTTATAACTAATTTCATGTATAATACGTATTTCTTCTTCCCAAAAATGAATTAAAAATTGTGATCTAATATTTAAAGTAAAATCTAACATTGATAAAAATGTAACACATTTAATTGAAAAACTATAACTGACATTACAGATGGGAAGCACCTACTAATAGATTATTCATTTTAAGTTTTAATGGATTCGGGGAGAACAAAAGTAATTCATGGAATAATAATTGGATACCTCAGTGGAACATAGAGTTGGATGTTATGAATTTTGCAATCTATTTGAACATTATTTCGTGATGTACAAATTTATAAAATATAATTATATTATTATGATTTTGTATCAAAATATATATACCTGAATCGTCGAACTAGTTGTACAGGTCTCCAAACCAAATCGATTCACCTTTTAAAGATACTCCTAGCCTGTGCCAAAAAAAGAGCTTTGAAACAAGGTATGAATATCCATTAAAGCATAATAGAAAGGGATTTTTGTCAGGATTTAAAAAAAATAGGGGATCATTCAAAGCAGCGCAACTCAAATATACTTGTAAAATATGTAAGTCTGATTCCATACACAATCCTGCATTGCTTGCATAAAACAATATTCATTTTTCAACCATGCTTTGTTGATAACCATTCCTAAGAATATTGAAATTGTCTCCAACTTCTACCATTGCTCTGCTTTATTCAGGTTCAATAAAACTCCGTTCTACTGTCAAAGCCATAATCGGTTCTGACTCCTCCGAACCTTCCATGATTTCATCCATTTTGTTTGCCAGCAGCGTTGCATATGCGTGGAACAGAGCATTTATCACCCCTTCTCCAAAATGATTTGAGATGACTCTCTCAAGTATAGCTCTGGTCTGTTTGGAAAGCAATCTTGCATATGCTTCGTTGTCATTATGATAATGACCAACCGCTTTGAACAACCACCCTGATAAAATCTCCAGGCCCACAACGGTGAAGGAGCCTTCTCTTAACACTTCACTCCTCATTTCCTCAAGAGTGGGGAAATATATGGGAAGGTTGAAGGAATCGAGCTTTTCCTCCTCTATCACTCCCTGCCCCCGAAAAACGAAACATCAGAATGGGCTAGCTGATCATACTGATAATTATGATCTATATCAAAGTAGTAACTTTGGTATTGAACATTTTATATGGTGGATTTCAAACATGGAAAGAAACTATTCATAAAAAAATATGATAAATACTGAATATGTTAAATTATATTTATATAAATACATTGTTTTAAGAGCCAGAACAATATAAAAATACGGAGCTACCATGAAAAAAATTTAAACACCAATTAGATTTAATTAAAAAAAAAAAAAAAAAAACATAAATCTCTGAGACCACCACATTTGATAATCTCGATCTCTGTTCACAAGAATACATATATATGCAGGGGACGAAGAAGACCTGTGAGACCAATTCATTCATGGCCAATCCTAACGTCTCCAAAGATAAGTATGCCTGCTTTACTTTATCTGTACTTGGGCGACCTTTAACCGTCACAAACATACGACCTCCCACCACCATCTCTTTTGCCCGTGCTTTCAGAAATGCGTTGAAATCTCTTTGAAATTGTGCAAAGTAGGCATTTCCAACACTAGCGGGTCCATGCTCCGAGATATAGATTCTTCCCCCGTTCCAGCATTCGCTATTCTTATCTCCTACCTCTGGGGGTGCCTGATCACATAGCCTATATGCAGTGAGTATATAGCAGCCACAAAATGAACAATATATATTTACAATGGTTTAAATTACTGTTCAAGAGTAAACAGTCATTGCTTTCAGATTAAATAGTGTTACTAGAAAGTGTTAAACAGCCTGTGCATTAACACCAGTCAATGAGAACACTACCACTGTTTATGCTTTACACAAATTACCTGGGAAAGCCAATGAAGGCTGAGGGAGGAATGGATGAAATGGAGACTATTGAGCGGAAGCAGGCGGGTATAGAAGGAGCCCGGCACGCCAGCCACCAAATTACACGATCTTTTCACAGGTGGAACAGCTAATAAAAGCTCGAAAAGGGAATTGAAATCGTTAGTAGGAAGGTCGTTGTAAAAAATCTGAAACTCAGGAATACTCATTCCCTTTTCCACATATTTGTTGCGGATTGCTTGTGTAATTATTTCTGTGATGAGAAGTGTATTTGGTCCTGAGGAACACCCCAAGTCTGCAATGCGCAATGGTTGGCAGTTAAACGTGTTTTTCCAGGAGCCAATGCTTTCTTCCACCAGAGCTTTTGCGCTCAATAATATGTTCTTCTGCATTCCAGATAAAATCCGATGATGCATAAAACACTTCAAATTATAGCAGCAAATGTCTTTAAAAAATAAGAAAGGGGTGAGTGGGGGTTTGTGTCTGTGGCAATGAAATCTCTTCGAGTCCCCTACAAATTTGGTGGAATGAAATCTCATTCACGTCCCCTGGCTAAAAGAATGTTAAAACACTCCATTTAAAAAAACTAGAAAGAGAAACCATAATTAAACCTGCCAAATGGCCGAATTTTGAGCATAGCTGTACTCTCCTTGGCCAGCATTCATAGAAATCACTTTTTCCATATTCTCAGATTGTTGTGTTTTCTCGTCACCGGGAAGGATTTCTTCACAATGAAAAACAATTTGATTGAAAAAAATCTTAGCGATTCATAATCGCATAAGTCCAAGATCTAAGCCATACATTATTGCATAAATCTAAAACCTGAGCCATCCATAATTACATAAATCCATAACGTACATATTGCTATTATGCTGTTCGATAATATGAGAACTGTTCCCATCACTGTTGCATTTTTGCAGGGCCTCCATTTGTGCAGGGCCTGGCTGCCAAGGGCCTATCTTGCCTGGACATTCCAGCTATGATTGCCTGCAGCCACAATCAGAGGATGATTAGCTTAGATTCATGGTCACGACTCTCGTCTCCTTATCACAACTTGCCTTATTTTTTATTGGTCGCGACCCAGATCTCCTTATCAACTCGCCTTATTTTGTTATTGCTCGCGACCCAGATCTCCTTATCAACTTCCTTTTTTTTCAAAAAATCTAAGAAATATAGACACCATTTTTTTTTATAATTGTATGATTTTCCTACTTATTCGCCACTTATGTATAATTGATTATTTTTTTACACTTTATGTTTAAGATTAGTGAACTCTTTTTAGGTTTTATGTTCTTTATATATCCTGACCATTCTATTAGATTTATAACACTTTTTAGGTTATTAGCTTCTCTTTATGTTTTAAATTCTTTAAATATTTTTATTATATTTATTTATTTTTAATTTGTTAGATTTCATCATTTATTTTTTAGATAAGAAGAAGAAGTTTTTTTTTTTTTTTTAAAAGTTTCAAGTATTTGTTTTTTAGGTTAGATTTGATACTTTTATATTTTTATGAGTTTTTAATGTTCACTTAATTTTTCGTGCCATGACTTTAGTTTATTATAAGTTTTTATAGTCAATCTTCATATGTTGTTTTAGAGACATCTCTATATATAAATCATTCTTAATCATTTTATTAAGTGAGAACTGTTAAGTCACCTAAATATATAGTAAGTATAAAGGATTGATCAAATCTATTACAAGATTTGTGATGGAGCTTGTATTTTGATATTTCAATATTATTCAAATCTTGTGACATCTTCAATTTAAACTTCATTAAAGAGAGAAAGCGAAACCCTCACTTGAAATTCCACCTAAATACATAAAAGAATTACATTGACTCTAATTCTAAGCATGTAGAATGCATTTAAAACTCCTTAAGAAGTAGATCGAAATAACTAATTTTACACATACTTGTCTTGAGATTGTAATTGACATTGTTGCATTGTGATCGAAAAACACTATTGATATTTGAAAATATACTTATATATAAAATCCAAAATCAAAGACAACATGAAATACATATTTAACTGTTGAGAACATATTCAATAATTACAAACATTATAAGTTTGGTAGTCTATCAAATATACCATATGTAGATTCAAAAAAATATCAAATTTATCCTTTTAAAATTTGACAAATTATATTTAACATTAAATTACACAATCACTTTTAAATCTTTATTTCAACCACAACCACCAAGTCTGTTTGATTTAACCTTTACTATCATTCCACTATTTCTTATATTGGTCAATTGTTTGGATTAGGGAACCATTCTTATTTATAAGACATTATCTAAATTTGATTATTATTTTAAAGTAATTTATCATACTTTTAATCCATGCCATTTAATTTATTGTACATTAAGTTAATTATATTTTAAAACACATTACCATATCAATTAATTAAAAATAAAATAAACATATAAAATACATTATTATTATTTTTAAAATAAAAATGTATACTTAAAATTTTACTATTTTATAATTAAGAATGTGTATTTAAAATTTTATTATTTTATAACTATAGCCCTGAGAGGAATAAATAAATATTAGTTATTATTATTATTATTATTTTTAAACATGTAACATGAATTTTAACAAACTTTATTACTTGAGAATTTGTATAATATTAACATTAATATCTATTTCTATAGCCTATGAAGTTATAAAACTTTATTAATATAAACTATTTTATGTTAGTATCAATTTTTATCATGGACCAAATTTTTTTCTTTCATAAAAAATTATTATTGTTATTATGTTAGAGGTATTTTATTGAAAGGAAATCTATAGAGATTCATTGTTGTATCTAAATATGTCATTATTCATTAATTATGTCACTTTAAAATGATCTTAAAAAAAATAAGAGCATTACTTTACCTGCATGGTTGGATTAAACAAGTCGACGGTAGAGGCTTGTTAATAGTAGTAGCTATGGATTGTTATTGGGTTCATACATGTCAATATATTTTGTAAAGTTACTAAAACAAATATCTACCATTATTCCTTTTCCTATATCTATAGGGTGACATACCTCTCCCTATTCTAAAAGGGGGTCCCAGCATGGTAATAGTGTAATATAATACAAACATCTTACCTGAATTGGCCTTTAGTTAAACATTTAGAACCATCTCACCTACCTCCACTACTCTACTATAGAGAGGGAGAGGTCAAGATATCCACTAGTATCCTTAAGATAGAGATAGAGGGGCATACATGATACACTAATCTCTAATTAGAATATTCCATATAGTCTATAGTTTCCCATATCCATCTTAAGGACCCATATATATTCTCTTCTCAATCCCATATATAATTAATAATATATAATCTCCCCTATCTATATATAATCAATCTAAATGTAAATATATATATGGGGTGGGAGTGAGTATAGAGAATACCCCTTTATATCCAAACTTATATATATATATATATATATATATATATATATATATATATGGGGTGAAAATAGAACTATATATAGACTCCCTCCCCTCCCCCTTATATCTAAATTATATAATTTACCTCTCACAATATATATATTTTTT